>JACVVK020000236.1:385000-492500 GCA_018292915.2 Batillaria attramentaria
GGTTTTGGTTTTAGAGTTTTCCCCTCAGCAAGCTGATGAGATGTGATTGGAATAGGCTGTTTGTGAACGAGGACATGGAATCAGGTCGATAATCTTGACAGTTCAAATCATACAGCATGGCTCACACGGTGTTCAACGTACTAATCCGTTTAATTTGAGAACTGTAAATTCGATATTTTCTAACACGTGCGTGGAATTAAAAGTGGTGATTTTCATTGGTGAAGTCCCGTGCCCGCCAGATTGCGAATTCAAACGCATTGCATCTCGGGTAAAATCTTCAAAATGATGCAGAGTCGAGTTTGAAACTTTCAATGAAGGAGGGGGTTTGGGGGGCAACAGAAATAACTAACCAACCAAACAAACACTGTCGAGACTTTGAACAAAAGACCAATCTCTCGGTCTTGCCAGAAAGTGCAGTCCACGTATTTGATTTCCGTTAGCGAGGGTCCTTTGTATAATAATGACAGCTGTGTATTGTGTAGGTGCTTTACCCAGTTTCTTGAATTGGCTCAAAAACGCCGTTGTCACTGAACCCAACACTGGCGCTCAGGGCCCGCATGTAGAAGTCGGGGTTAGGGAGTTTAGCCCCGGGTTAGAGTCTAACCTCGAATTAAACTAGCTCTAGGGTTAAAGTTTCTGTTGTTTTACGTTGTAAATCAGGAAGCGGGTCCGTTCCAGCAAGGCGCCTATGCCGTTATAGAAGGATTTTTGTCTTTCTTTCTTCGCTTCCTTTTTTATTTAATTTTGTTTTGGGGTTTCTTTTGTCCTAGTCTAGGTTAGGCCCGTAGCCGTGGGTTAAACTAACATCGAGTTTTACATACGGGCCCTGGGGCTTACACACTTGACATGAACATAATTATCAAGAACACCTCGTGCGAAAGGTCAGCTCAGCCAATTGAACTGTCGGAATTTAAAGTTGCATTGATTTTCATATTTTGTACAAGGCTGAACATTTCCAAAGCAGAGCGGAGGAAGCCGGAGTACCCGGAGAGAACCCCTGACGCAGTTCTCAAGGGATCATGACGTTAGTCGCATTTGAACACTGACGACGTCATCAGAGACATTATTAAATTTTGCCTTTGGCAGACGCCACGGGACCTCTAACCAATCACTGGACTTGTTACATGCAAGGCGCAAGTGGCAAAGAAACCCCTTACGGCGATTGTAGAATTACAAATACAACGGCTGCACACGAATGGGCCCTGAAGGACAGCTGAATGGTGCAATGTTCCTCTCGACGACCCTCGTTTGAATATTGATGTGGGATTTGATGGGAAGGTTGCCACGTTCACCGTGCCATTTTCAGGGACCTGGTGTAACCGGGCTTGGAAAAGATGATAACTCGTCCCCTCACACAATACTACCCAGTAACCGACCCCTTCTTCCTCATAGTGATCTTCGTCGAAATAGTTCGGCAAGAGGTTCGCGTCGACGGAGATAACCGATCATAAAACAAAAACAACAACAACAACAACAACAAACCCGACGACATTCGCAGCTACAGCTGCGTGCGGATCGTGACACGGGAACTGAATATGACAAAGATTTATGCGTGTCCCTTTCGCATTACTGACTTGTATTCAGTTCTTTTGGCGGAGATAAACGGCCAGAAGCAAACAACAACAACAACAACAAAACAAACAAACAAACAACAACAACACAAACCCGACGACATTCGCAGCTAGCTCTTTGCGGATCGTGACTCGTGAATTGAATATGACAAAGATTTATATATAATATGTCCCTTTGGCATTTCTCTTGCATTCAGTTGATTTGCTGAGCTTTAGGATGGATCGTCGTCCACACGAGGCTCGTTGGCTGTACCACCGCCTGCCTCCTGTAATTGGAGGAACAGACTTATCCTGCATATATCCGTCCAAAAATAAGCAGTGCACAGGAGCTGTCGGTGACGGCGATACAAACAACATATCTACGAGACATTTCGGACGAGAGAGAGAGAGGGGGGAGGAAGGGTGGGGGGGGGGGTTGAGGCTTCTTTGGCAGAGAATCTCCACCAATCCCAGTTCGCTGCCAGACAATGCTGGTGATGCCGAACATGAAACAACAAACGTGCAACGTTGCGTGCTGCCGCAGGCTGCACGTGCACCACGTCTGTTCCCTGTTTTATGGTTGCACCAAACTAACTGCATGCCTTTTGTCCGCATGTGGCAAGCGGTCCCCAGTTGCTGCAACAGCAGATCTCAGTGTGCGCAACCTCTTCTTCCTGTGTGAAATACGCCCCGACAGACGAGAACAATTCTTTCATCAGATCACTTTGATCTGTGCGAAGACGCTAGGAGATGGTGCGATGGTAGAACTGCCCCCGGACGAACGGCTGTTCCGCACATAAAACACACACATTCGTGGAAGGGAACGTCTTCAGCATTTGCCATTTCGTTTATTGGCGGTAAAAAAACGACTCGGTTACACCTCTCAGTAGATGCACTGAGTGTGTGTATCCGCATTCCGACACCTTAAGCACACGCCGGATTGGACATGGGATGTGTACCATAATACCTAATGATACACAAGTTATTAGGATTAACCAAGTTTACGTCACACATCTCATCAGAAACACATGTGAATCGACTGACCGCTTAAAGGCGCTAGAAAACCCAGACCTATTCTTTCAACTCCTTAAAAAACGTCAAGAGCACACACACACACACACACACACACACACACACACACACACACACACACACACACACACACATTATGGATAGGTGGGTGGGTGTTGTGGGCATTTAACGTCCATAGGCCTCCATATCAAAGACGGGGCAACGAAAAAAAAAAAAAAAAAACCCCAACAACAACAGCAACAACAAACAGCATAAATATTCGGCCCCAGCTGGGATTCGAACTCACAACCCTAGCATTGATAGTCCAATGCGCTACCATTCGGCTGTCTCGGCTCTCCAGAGAGAGAGAGACAGAGAGAGAGAGAGAGAGATGATGATGATGATGATGATTTATTAGGATAATTCTTGTACGCATCTCTGCCTATCTTACAAGAAGTCCTCACTACATTCTACAATAATGATCAGAGAGAGAGAGAGAGAGAGAGAGAGTCTAACCACTCAGACTCCTGACAGAAAGTAAAGCGAAAATCAACGAAGGTGTCGACCCTTCCTAGCGGTATTTTCGGACGCTGAAGTAGCGTCCCCCACAAACTTGCGGGTGGCGAAAGAGGAGAGCTAGTTTAAAAAAAAAAAACCTGATGGCAAAACCCTATCCCCATAAACAGTGGTCACGGAGACGATAAGGTCGACATCAGCCTGTCTGCAGCAGACGCACGGATCTTCTCCTAGCCGCAAAACAAGGAGAGATTCTGTTGGCGTTTCTCCTATCGAGAATTACTACCACCCTTTACTGACCGTCCGAGCTTTACGAGGGCTGATTTGCTCTTCTGATACGGACGTCTGTTGGGGGATCAACTTCTTCAGTTTATATACTCTGGTTCTCGTGTTTTACTGGCGGCGTGTGGGTGGTGGCGCTTCCTTGTTTGTTGTTGTGTCAGCTGGCGCCGTTGGCAGATCAGTTTAGACTACTTGTATCTTTTTTTCTGGACATTCTTGTTTCTTTTTTGTGTGGTGGTGATTGGGGTGTGGGTGTCCGCGCTATCGGTGAGGTTTTATACCGGGCCGGACTAAGGACTGGTGTGAGTTTTGTTTCGTTTGAGAATACTTAAACTTATTCGACCAGTCAGCGAACTTGGCCGCTCTCGTTCCGCTATTTTGCTGTCGATTATTCCGGACCCATGGTAGGATTTACTGTTACCATGACATCGGATGTTGATGTCGAATGTTTCTTTCTAACGAGGAAAACAATATAATCCCCCTCCCCCCCAACCCCCCCCAAAAAAAAAAAAACAAAACACCACACACACACACACACACACACACACACACACACACACACACACACACACACACACAAGGGTGGGGTGGGTGTTTGGGGGTTTAACGTCCTTTTCCATCACATGCGGGTGATATCAAAGACGGGGAACGATGAAGAAGCCAGCAAAAATATTTGGCCCCAACCGGGATACGAACTCACGACCCGAGCATTAGAAGTCTAACGCTCTACCATTCGGCCCACCCCGGTCCCCCCCCCCCCCCCCCCCCCACACACACACACACATAAGAAGAAAAAACAAACAAACAAACACAAACAAACAAAACAACATCAAAAACAAAACAAATCTTACAGGTATGACAGAAATAGCCAACTGATACATATGAGATGAATGAAGCACAGCCTCAAACGGAGCCCTTGCAAGCCGTCATGCACCAGAATACAACTCCGCTCAAACGAGAGATTTAAAACGTGGGAGGGCGGGACAATGCGTGTTGAAAGTGAGTTCGCGGGCGGGACTACAAAGAGGGAAAGGCAGGCAGACCAGACGTTTTGACGACTTCATTACACACCAAAAGAGGTCCGCTAAACGGTCTCCATTCAGTTTCAACACCATCTTCACCAATATCGTTTTCTCCCACCCATTCTCACGTACCTCGGACTGTTTTTGAACCTTCCTCGCTTATCTCATCAGCCATACCACGACTCGCTACTGTTTCAGCGCAAAACGGGCCCATGGACATAGTTGTTATGAGTAACAGGAATTCTCTGGAACCATTCAAAATGCGGCAAAGGCAGGCGTGTCGTCATTAGTTGGGCAAGGTATGCGCTGATAGGCTGCTTCAGCCCTTCCGGTTGTCAGTTAGAAGAAATTCCTCTCACAAAGGATAGTCGAGCTCGAATGCATTCTTGCCTTCGTTCTTCTGCTCTAGTACCATCTTTCTCTTGGGCGTTTTTCTTTTTCCTTTTGTTTTCTGCTCTTATTTTTTTCATGCGTTTCAGAATAAGATGTTTAGAATTTTCTTTGTCCTCTTTCTTCTGCTTGTCGGTTATTCAGACATTTTTCACAAGAAGAAGCATGCTTTTGTGCTTTTCCGACACCATCAGTATGTGTGTTAGGAATTGTATTCCGCATAGTGTTTCAAAATATATCTGTTAAAGCGAGTATCATCAACCCGCATCTCACTTGGAGGCAGCGCGCCGCAGGGGGAGTTGCATACATGTTTTTCATTAGCATAGAGGTAACACATCTCCGCGGCATCGTTTTTAAAGGGACACAACTTCTCCAACCGGCCCCCAGATCGACCTGTGTTGCTTACGATGTCAAAAGCATTAAACCGTTGAGACAAGTGTAAAATTATAACCGTCCGTGGACCGCTGGTTGCTAATATATGAACCAAAATATACGTCAACTGATCGTTCATAGCCCCCCCCCCCCCCCTCTCCGGAAGGGGAGGCGGGGGGGGGGGGATGGGAGCATTCTGAAGGAACACATCCGCCTCCTGTGAGATCCAGAATCAGAATCAGTTTAATATGTCTTGTGAACACCGAGTTCCGTGCGACACACATTGAACAAGAATAATGAATCGAGCAACTATAATGAACTATAATGGCGCAGTAAATGTCAGCAACTGTTCGAAACACTTTTCTGAGCAACACAACGGCAGTTGCAAATCCTAAGGAATACCGCTTTAAAGTCCTACCTTGTGCTTTGTTTGATCGCTATCTGCTTGCCTGCCAACGGCAAACTTGAAGAATGAACAGACCTCCTTTACCTGAAACCAGTTTTGCTTTGTTTCTGATTTTTTTTTTCCTGATGGGAAAACGCTAGACGCTAGGCTGATGAGCTCCGGGTAGTTCGGCGTGACAGCTTTCAGCATCTTGCCTCTAACTGCCTAGTGAAGATCTTTGTCTTTTCCCAAATAGCAGAGTATGGTGACAGCTGGATTTAGCGGTTCCGGTCTAATAGTTTGTTGATTGTAGGTTTCCACTTACTGTAAACTCAGATGAATCCTGTGGTGTTTACTATTAAACGGAGCCATCAGACATGGAGGATGAAGGGGTGTGTGTGTGGGGGGGGGGGGGGGCGGGGAGGAGAGAGAGAGAGAGAGAGAGCGAGCTAGCTTAGTTGGACTGTAAAAGAAAACCGAAAAAGAAAAGAAAGGAAAACACACACACACACACACACACACACACACACACACACACACACACACACACACACACACACACACACACAAATGTTGAATTCAGAAAGATAGCAGTTGCAGGTACCAAAGCGTCTCTTTTTAAAAAAAAATCAGAGATGACATAGTATATGTGTTTTCACTCAAGACGTTTCCGTCGACCGCAACACTCGATCAAACATGCTGTGTCGAAACTTATTTGTTCCATATGTTTTGTCGGGTTTTCCTTCCTGTTCGAGTTACTAAAACCCTTCACAAAGACCTACCCACAAAACCTATTCCCGTACGATACATAAGACACATCTCTGTCTTGTCATTCGATACACTTCCACCGGTCAGGTAACTCAGACCTTCACGCCAAGGCGTCTGCACGTCTCTCTCGTCTGCCCCAAACACTGTTGTGACCGGGACAGTAATGTCACCATACGTCTAACTACCGCTGGTCAGTTGGTCAGAAGTGGTGCAGTTTAGGCTGAAACACCCATATCTGGGAAAACAAACGCTAGACAGAGGACATGCTGCGTGATACCGATCTGGCTTGGCCGGGCAGTACATCAGGCACCCAGTCAGTTGTTGGCACGCGTCTGGTATCGAATTGTGGACACGGGCTGACGCCTTTTAAGTAGCTTGTCTCCTTTTGCTGTCTGCGGGGAATTTAAAGCTCTAGCTTCGTCACAGGAAAGTGTGAAATGTGTGGGTTGAGTGACGCACAGTTGCCCTTTTCAGCTTCTGTTGCAATAGTTCTGTCTTTTCCTCCTCAGTCGAGCCATAGACGGTGATAGGGTCTGGTTTTTAAGGTGTTGGAACTCTCTCTCTCTCTCTCTCTCTCTCTCTCTCGGGGAGCCGGGGTGGCCGAATGGTAGAGCGTTGGACTTCTAATGCTCGGGTCGTGAGTTCGTATCCTGGCTGGGGCCAAATATTTGTGCTGGCTTTTTCATCGTTGCCCCGTCTTTGATATGACCCTATGAGGTGGAAAAGGACGTTAAACCCCCAACCCCCCCCCCCCTTTCCTCCTCAGTCGAGCCATAGACGATGATAGGGTCTGGTGTCCGAAGGTGTTGGAACTCTCTCTCTCTCTCTCTCTCTCTCTCTCTCTCTCACACACACACACACACACACACACACACACACACACACACACACACACACACACAACATGGACACGGTTATTCGTCATCGTTATTTACCCTGTAATTAAGACGGATAAGCTGCACTCGACGTTTTCCTGAAGTCGACGTTTACCTGCAAATAGCCTGCATTTTTGCGTGACTTTTATGAATGCAGCATATGGCTGTAGCACCAAGATAGCACAGGAAACAAGTTTCAAGGAGTTCATCGACTTCTTTTTGGAAGATTTCTCATTTTTGTAAAGATAGTTTTTAAATTACCGCCTGTGTGTGTGGTAATTTAAAAACCCGCACTGGAACATGCAGACCAGGAACCACCATGTCTGCAACAACGGTGCACGCCAGACTTCATCAGCACTGTGCATCAGTCTTCCCGTAATTATACTGGATTTTTTTATTTTTTTTTATTTTGGAACACCGCACAGCTTTGCATTTTTGTTAGCTTGCCAGACCTTTAAATTGTGGGAAGCCCTGCTTGAAGGACAGAGGCCGTGTCTTCTGGTGACATATATACCTGGAACCTGATGAGTTTGAAACGGGATCAACGGACTGTGTTGTGGAATGCTGTCTGAGTACGCCAGTCTCCGGCGTGGCCGGCTTGTGCGTCAGTAGGGGAAGATATTCCTGGTGAAGTTTATATCCGACGGTGCGTCTTGTAAGGAGGGGGACTTGTGAGATGGGGGTGAATGAATGAATGCACTCGGCTGTTCGCGTTGCACAGGGTTTAAAAATCGCATTTGGTCGGTCTGGAAATTTCACGAATACGTACCTGGATGAGAGTTCATGCTAAAGGGAGGTAACAGACCAGGTTTGTGACGGATGGGTCATGATGGCGCATGGGATACTAGGGCAACGCGTGCGTGTGTACACGAAGGCGAGACAGGCATCGTCAACGAGTCTGCACTTGAATTTTACTCGATATGGTAAAGGAAAATTCCAACCATATTCCTGCCCCCCCCCCCCTTCCCATCCCAGGGACTCGAACCAGGCAGCTCAGGATCCGAAGTCGGATGCCTTCACCACTAGACCAACTCCCCTACCCATTCGGCCTCTTCCAGAGTTTTGTGGACAGCGTCCGTCACACCAGGTCCTCATCACAAACTGGTCGAGCACCCTCAACTCCCGAAGGAGCCGCAAAAGCCGCTACTTCTGTCTGGCTTCTTGGCACGCTAGGTCCTTCAGGCCCAACACGAGATACTCGCTTAACCGTCGCAAACCCATTCTCGGCCTAACAGGCCGAATTAGCTGAGCCAGTCGGAGCCATTGAGATGTGCTAATATTTGTAAATAGGTCTGAGTTGCAATGCTGGGGCCGAGATGGAAAATATTGGTTTGTGGGGGAACACGTTTGGGAGGAGTCCGGTGAGTGTTGCAGGTGGGTAAAAAAGGTACTGATGACGTGGGTGCGAGAAGTCAAAACGGGAGAGTGAAACGGCATGATTTGTTTTGTTAGCGGATTGCCTCTCTCTCTCTCTCTCTCTCTCTCTCAGGTTCGTTGACGTACCTACAGCGACGCTCGTAGTGTTAGTACCCAAATGTTCGTATGGGACCTGTCTTTTGCGTTCGCGTTCGGCGGGGTGTCAGTTATGGTAATTGCCGGTCGTAGTCAATTTCTTGTCCCAGTTTTTGTTAGTTTACGAGTGGGCACGCTTTTAATATCAGTACCGCAATGTCCGTATGGGACCTGTCTTCCGCGTTCGCTGTTTTTTTTTTTTTGAAATTCTTATTCCTTTCGAGAAGTTGGGTTGCTTTCGTCGGCGAAAGCGCGTCCCTTCGGTGCAGCGCCGCCCAATGACTTATTTTTAATATCTGTGCATGATTTACTGGGGGGGGGGGAGGAAAGCCGGAGGACCGGAGATAAATCCCTGATGAGCAGCCCGGAAGCCAGGTATCACATGACCTATGACAGCTGACCCTGCGCTTGTGCTCTTTGTGGATTGTCTGTCGCCTGGCCGGCGTGCAGCTGGTAGCCAAAGTGTCAGTCGCAACGTGTGACCACAAAACCCGCGCAATACACAAGCGGGTGCCTCGCAGACTCGTGACGAGGGCTTTACGACAATAAAAACAAAAGTTTGGTCTGTAACGTGTGGTCTGGCCTTTTCCCTTTGAATTTGCCTTGCAGACAGCATCGTTTGCTTGGACCTCGTTGCCTCTGTTTTGTCTGGTCTGACAAGTGGCCAGACAGACAGGTTCAACTGTATCAGCAGTGAGTCTTAAGTCCTCTCCAGGTGTTCACCGAGCTTATTTTCAACAAGTCACTGTTTTTACTTCCCGCCTCGGAATGTCGACTTTCGTCACGCTGATGCTTTTTCTTCTTGTTGCGTCAGGGCAGATCGCTTAAAAGCTTGTAAAAGAATTTGTAATTTACCCGCAGTACCCTCTCTCTCTCTCTCTCTCTCTCTCTCTCGTTCGCTCTCTCGTTCGCTCTCACGTGAATATTGTACTTCTGTCTGTTCTGTCGAAAGTGGAAAGCTTAACTTTGGCATGCTCACACAGTGAAGTTGTTTAAACCGAACCACGCGATAATTAACCTTGGTAAGTTCCGAGTCAGCTTTTTTTAAACTTCCGAGCAGATCGTGTAACCAATTAGCGAATCTATTTCCGTCGAACAGGTTTGCGGGAACACTGAAAACTGTGCAACTGTGTCGTCAGCGCCACTTTCTGATTTTTTTTTTTTTTTTTTTGGTAGAAGGTGTGGAAGGCCAAAGGAGGGGAGAACGGCTGAAGCTAGGTACCCACTCTACTTAAAAAGAAGCAAATAAAGTAAAAACGAACTTAAGTCTTGTAGTCCTAATACAGTATAAACACGTCACACCTGTCAGGCCCCGTAATCCCTTTACGCGGAATGTGTGGGTCTGAGATCTGTTTGATCGCCTTTCTAGCAGAGTTTTCTGCAAGATAGGCGGTTGACCAATCGGACTTCATGTCGTAAAGTCGTTAGTTCGAATCCGGGCAGAATTTGTACAGTCCTGTTGAAACCACTAGGTGGACAAAATTCAACATACTCTTGCGCCCCCCCCCCCCTCATCGCTTGCCCCCTCCCCTCTCTTACACTCTTAGAGAGAGAGAGAGACAGACAGACAGAGGAAACGCGTCATCCCAGATCCCTGCCGGTTCCACCCGAGCTTGCGTCAAAACCGGGAGCTGTTAGGGCTAAATAGGTTAATATTTAATGCTAAATGCATGATGAGCAAGGCTGTGAGCAGGTTCGCTGGTAAAAAAAAAAAAAAAAATCGAACATCAGCGACAGGATCTCGGGAGGAGACCGAGACCTTTTGTTCGTCTGACAAATGATGCATCATTACACAGATACTGAGTGAATGATGATGTTGATGACCGATAGCATTGTCTTGTGGGTTGTGTGAGTGACAGCGATCATAATGTCAGAAGTTGAGACCAGTATACAAGGAAAGGAAGTTAGAGGCCGCACTTGGCGCCAAGGTTACAAAATGGTGCAATCACTTTCCGGCGCAGATGTCGTCCTTGCCGGTGTTGTGAATGTCTTTGCCAGCCTTTGACGTCCAAACAAACATCTATATACGACTTGCAATTTGTCTTACCCGGCTTCAGCCGTGAAACGCCGACCTTTGGAAGGGAGACATACAATATAGTCTGTATTCGGAGATGCCTCTTACTGAACAGCTGCAAAATGTCGCAGAGTGTCCGGAGAACATTTTCATTAAACGCCTTGACATCCTGCGGAGTAGTTCGCGTTCGGAGATGAGATTTGTCTCATAACAACGTGAAAAGTCATTGTTGGCGAGCCATTGCGCGCACGCATACGCTACACACACGTACATTGAGAGGGCGGATTGGTCAGTGGGTTTTTAGGAGTTTAACGTCCTTTTCCCCATGTAAGGGTGATATCAAAGGCAGGGCAACGAGAAAAAGGCTAGTACAAATATTTAGCCCCAGCCGGGAATCGAACTGACGACCCCAGCATCGAAAGTCCAACGCTCTACCGTTCAGCTATCCCGCGCGGCTCCCCCGTACATTGAGAGAGAGAGAGAGAGAGAGAGAGCAGCGGCCCAGAAAAGGGTAGGGGTGTTGGGGGGGGGGGGGGGGCTTCCTCTGTCCAGGGTGTGGGCAACAGCTGGATGAACACTACTGGAAGCATCTCAGCACCTTGAGTAACCTTCCACACACCACTGCGTCTTTGACAGTCAGGTGCAACTTTTCGAGAAAAACAGTGCACTTGTCCGGGATTTTCAGCACCTCGCCTCCGACACGTGTTTCACGTGCCATACACACCAACAGCCCGTCAGAAATATGACCCAAGGGAGAAGCTTGCGATCTGCAGTGTCCTTACTTTCACTTTTGAGCGTGTGTGTTCCGTCCATTCGGCTGGAATTTTGTAAAAACAATGTGCCTAAAGCCGTCTTTCGACACAGCGACCACGTTTGTCCGGTCGGCGATTGAAAGCACAGGCGGCTGGTTCTTCAGGTTCCAGGAGTGATAATCGGAATTCCATCCCACTTTACACCCTGGACAGGTTTAATCTTTTTTGCTAGGGCGGGGACTGTGCGGGGGAGGGTATCTAAAAACCAGTCTCTTCTGGTCATCTCTCAACGCCAGTATGAAAGTGCTAAATTTTTGAAGATCGCGCCTCCATGACAGAAGGATAATTATTTTAACTGTCCTTTGCATTCTTGCATCCCGGCCCGCCCACATGGCAGATTACTACCGCCCCCTTCACACACACACACACACACACACACACACACACACACACACACACACACACACACACACACACACACACACACACACACACACACACACAAGAGGGTTTTAAGGAAAAACTTGACATGGTTGTATGTTTTGATCGACTCCCACGTCCGATACATTGAGACTGTTTTCACTACAACCCGAATTCAACCCGGTAAACTTGGCAAGTGTAAACCGCCTCTTAAATAATAATAATAATAATAATAATTGTTTGTTTATGTGTATACATGAAACAGAAAATCCTCTTCGTCGGGGAGCCGGGGTGGTCGAATGGTAGAGCGTTGGACTTCTAATGCTCGGGTCGTGAGTTCGATCCCCACTGGGGCCAAACATTTGTGCTGGCTTTTTCATCGTTGCCCCGTCTTTGATATCACCCTATGTGGCGGAAAAGGACGTTAAACCCCCAAACATCCACCCACCCTCTTCGTCTCGCGTCGTATAATAATAATAATAATAATAATAATAATATTAAAAATGAAAGTGAAAACATAGCGACACACAGCTTCCAATGACAGCTGTTGGATACACTGCATTTGATATACTGTACGTTTCATTACAAGCTAAATTTCCGGCAAACAGATATCGCTCAGAATTATTGAACATGACAATTTTTTCCTGTGCGCGGAGTCCTCTTGTGTTTACTCATGGGGAACAAGCAATATACGGCTGGGTGGGTGTTTGGGAGTTTAACGTCCTTTTCCACCATGTATGGGTGAAATTAAACACGGGGCAACGAGCAAAAGGCCAGCACAAATATCTGGCCCCAGCACGGATTCGAACTCGCGACCCGAGCATTGAAAGTCCAGCGCTCTACCAGTCGACTATCCCGGCTCCCCGCAAGCAATATACGAAGACCTCAGTAATAAATTAAGGCGGGTGTTTGGGTGTTTGGATGGGTGTTTGGGGGTTTAACGTCCTTTTCCACCACATAGGGTGATATCAAAGACGGGGCAACGGTGAAAAAGCCAGCACAAATATTTGGCCCCAGCCGGGATACGAACTCACGACTGACCCGAGCATTAAAAGTCCAGCGCTCTAGCATTCGGCCACCCCGGCTCCCCATAAATTAAGACAGTAGGTCAGTAGGTCACACACGTACTACCAACATGCCACCTGCAAAACCTCATCCCGTTTCGCTTTTCACTCGCTTTGATGTGTCAGATGAGTCTCACGTTTTGGGTACTTTGGTACGATAATATGCCGCTGTCTTATCTGTTGCCGCCTTTGATTCGAATGTCTGTCATGGTTCACTTTTCTCACCGCCTGATAGGCGAACCACATTTCTGCACGATGCAGGCTACCTGCCACCTGCTACCTGGAAAAAGAGCCTAAATTCTTTTCATGTCCATGATGCTTAAATCCTTTTTATATCACCTACCACCTATCACCTACGTGTCCCGTTTTCTAGGTAAGATGGCCATAGAGCAAGGGATTTTTAAAGTGCGTAGGCTCTTTCTCTCAGATAGCCGGGCAGAATTGTGCAGGTGTAGTAAATCAGATTATTGCCCGGCTCGTTTGACTCGGGGGTACTTCTAGCTTTAAGCTGCATTAAAACGGGGCACTTCCAGCATTAAACTGCTTAGGCCCGGGGCACTTCTGTTCATGCCTAAACTGCATTGACTCGGGGCACTTTCAGCCTCAAGCTGCTTAGGCCCGGGGCGCGTCTATCCTCAAGGCAAGCTGCACTGACACGGGGCAGTCCCAGCCTCAAGCTTCTCAGACCCGGGACACTTCACGCCGGGGCTACATCCCGCGTGACACCGGCGCTAGGTGATGCAAGCTCCACGCGTGACCTTAACCTTCCAGATAATGTTTCCGTCGAGCGTGAGAGTTGCCAACGTTTGAGGCGGAGACAGGGTGCATGCATGGTTCTGTACTCGCCTGATCATAAATCAAGGATGAGGCATTACAGCTTGCCATATAAATAGATACGTGCTTTCGTATCAAGCTGCAAAATGTAGCAGCGGTGAAGATAAGACTGAGTGATGAGAAACATAGGAAGGAAGTGTATATGAAGGAAAACCGGTGGACCAGGTATCTATCTGCGTGTGGATGCTGCCAGCTTCCGGCGCCAGCTAATTTCATGCAGTGATGGATATTTGATAGGTATTCTGGCTCGGAGGCTGGTGTGTGACGGATGAGCTCGATAACCACTCATTTGTGATATCATCTGAAGTACCGTTGCTGCGCAGACCGAATCGTGGCAAGACTGACCCTTTCAGTCACACGTCAAACTCAGTCAAATTTTGATTTGATAACCGGATAAGCGCTTCTACAAGCCCTTTTAAAGTTTCCAGGGCCCGCGTGTAAAAGTCGAGGTTAATTTAACCTACGGCTACGGGCCTAACCCAGACTAGGACAAAAGAAACCCAAAAGCAAAATTAAATTTAAAAAAGGAAGCAAAGAAAGGAAGAAAAAATCCCTTCTATAATGGCTCAGGCACCTTCCTGGAATGGGCCCGCTTCCTGATTTAAAACAAGAAACAAAAGAAAATGTAACCGGAGAGCTAGTTTAGTTCGAGGTTAGACTCTAACTCGGGGCTAAAAGCCCTAACCTCGACTATTGCACACGGGCGCAGATGACGGAAGAAACATTTGCATAATTGTGCCCCAGATGAGAGGCCGGCTCTGTCATACCACAGGTATAACTTCGCTGCATTATTGCACTGTTTTGTGACCTTATCTCCGAAAACCACGCGGTCATAATCATCTTTGCCAAACGGCACATCTCACTCTTGGAACTTCCGGCGTTTATCGCAGCCCGAGTAAAATTGGAAACGGGCCTCGGGAAACACAGAACAGCTCAGTCTCCACTCAGGTGAACACTGGCGTGTACTGGACAGGTTGTGGCTTAGGGCTCTGTCAGACATGGTGACTTTGCACGCCTACTGACCAGCGGTAAATGCACTCCTAGCCATTGAAATCGACTCGCCGCCAAGGGCACTGAAGAAGAGTAGGCTGTGGCCGGTGTCTTGATAAACAGGAATACTATCGCACACACCAGAGTGAATAGCAGGGTGGAGGTTTGCACATAAAGTAGCGCTTAGCGGCAGCAGACTTTCACTGCTTCGTCCTCCAGCCCTGCGGCGCCGTGAGCATTTCCGCAGAGATGGATATGTGCGCAGAGGGGAAGTCTACCATAGTCCATTCCTTAACTATACCACTGAAGCGCCACTCCGTCGGCTCGCCGAATAGAACACGGTCCTAATTTTTTTTTCTACGTCACGCCAGCAAGTCGCCGCTGACCGCGCACTTCGATATCACTCTTATGTAGTGGGAATGGGCGTTAAACTGAGAATGGACCAAAGTGATAACAAAGAGCAAGTGTACTTCACTACATGCTCGGCTCTGATGACAACACCACAAGCAGTGCCAATGGGATACAACTCTTCCCGATACCAGAGTTTCCCCGCCTGGTGATTCGGGGAGCCGGGGTGGTCGAATGGTAGAGCATTGGACTTCTAATGCTCGGGTCGTGAGTTCGATCCCGGCTGGGGCCAAATATTTTGTGCTGGCTTTTTCATCGTTGCCCCGTCTTTGATATCACCCTATGTGGTGGAAAAGGACGTTAAACCCCCAACCACCCACCCACCCACCCGCCTGGTGATTCAGACCGACGCGCTGACCGCGTGGCATATTACACGAGAGAGTCCGCAAGTTCTGCTAGATGTCATCATCTTACTCAGCCGCGTTATCTCGCACGCAATCCAGCCCTATCGAATTTCTGACCACAGGGCCCGTGCCTCACAAAATACCAGTGTAATTTCATGACAGTATGTCGGCGTTAAAGGTCAGCATAGCGTCCAAAATAGCAGACCGCCAAGGGGTTTAGGTGTCTAACATAGTCTCCACATATTGTCGGCAAGTTCCGCTGGCGCCCAAAGGCGTTAGCGTGGATTGCAACCGCTTTGCCGCATCAACACCTCACAGTTCGGAGAGTCTAGATCTGTGGCTCAACATGTCAGGGCAGCGACGGTCAGCCTCAGGCGAATTGGAAATTTGAGGTTGCGACTTCGAATCCCCGACATTGGTAACTACGGTGTGTACAGACTTTTTCTCCTCAGTTTCTACCTATCACCCTCGCTGCGGATTGGACAATACCACAAAACTCTTCTATTAACTTTGTGTCTGTTATTGTCGTGCGCTAAGTGATCAGTTGCTTTTCAAGTGTGTGACCAGGAGCCCGAATGGCAGAAGGTGGAGTGTGGGTATCCATTCAGCACCCCGGCTCCCCCACATATACCCTCTCCCCAACCACCCGCCCCGGGCTTTCCGAGAAAAAAAAAAATGAAATTCTGAAAACAATAGGCATTACACCCCGATGATTCAGAAAACGACAGAAGGCCTATAAATATTAGACAGAAATGTTATCACCACAGGCAGTGTCTGGGATGGCAGCATCACCGCATGGCGCCCTTGAAACTTCACAGCAGGTATTGTCAGAGAACGCCAAGGCCAGATGATGGTGCTGGCGGCGTAAAGGGCAGAGGTCACGGGGCCGGAATCTGTTACTAGAGGCAGTTAGGGTGTGATCTTTGTCATGACAACAGGAAGCGGCCAATCATTGAGCTGCACGTTTGGCTACTTTACTGGCATGCCGCCGGCTTTCAACAATGCTGGTGATGAAAAGATTGGGGGAGGGGGGTGGGTGGGTTGGGGGGGGGGGGGTATTGTGAAGGTTTTTAAATGTTGACTTGGAAAGATGTAAGATTCTGCCGGTACTGATCGTCGTCTGTGGCTCTCTCTCTCTCTCTCTCTCTCTCTCTCTCGTAATGCGGGAAAGCATTTGAGGGTTGTAGCAGTTCCTAATACAGTTTGTGGGTTCAACTCCATCTGGGAACAAACATTTGTATTTTCCCCCGTCCTCTATACCTTCAGTGACCGCGTGACAGTGTGAAAACATATAGTAAAACATTTGTATTTTCCCCCGTCCTCTATACCTTCAGTGACCGCGTGACAGTGTGAAAACATATAGTAAAACATTTGTATTTTCCCCCGTCCTCTATACCTTCAGTGACCGCGTGACAGTGTGAAAACATATAGTAAAACATTTGTATTTTCCCCCGTCCTCTATACCTTCAGTGACCGCGTGACAGTGTGAAAACATATAGTAAAACATTTGTATTTTCCCCCGTCCTCTCTACCTTCAGTGACCGCGTGACAGTGTGAAAACATATAGTAAAACATTTGTATTTTCCCCCGTCCTCTATACCTTCAGTAACCGCGTGACAGTGTGAAAACATATAGTAAAACATTTGTATTTTCCCCCGTCCTCTATACCTTCAGTAACCGCGTGACAGTGTGAAAACATATAGTAAAACATTTGTATTTTCCCCCGTCCTCCATACCTTCAGTAACCGCGTGACAGTGTGAAAACATATAGTAAAACATTTGTATTTTCCCCCGTCCTCTATACCTTCAGTAACCGCGTGACAGTGTGAAAACATATAGTAAAACATTTGTATTTTCCCCCGTCCTCTATACCTTCAGTAACCGCGTGACAGTGTGAAAACATATAGTAAAACATTTGTATTTTCCCCCGTCCTCTATACCTTCAGTAACCGCGTGACAGTGTGAAAACATATAGTAAAACATTTGTATTTTCCCCCGTCCTCTATACCTTCAGTAACCGCGTGACAGTGTGAAAACATATAGTAAAACATTTGTATTTTCCCCCGTCCTCCATACCTTCAGTAACCGCGTGACAGTGTGAAAACATATAGTAAAACATTTGTATTTTCCCCCGTCCTCTATACCTTCAGTGACCGCGTGACAGTGTGAAAACATATAGTAACACATTTGTATTTTCCCCCGTCCTCTATACCTTCAGTGACCGCGTGACAGTGTGAAAACATATAGTAAAACATTTGTATTTTCCCCCGTCCTCCATACCTTCAGTAACCGCGTGACAGTGTGAAAACATATAGTAAAACATTTGTATTTTCCCCCGTCCTCTATACCTTCAGTGACCGCGTGACAGTGTGAAAACATATAGTAAAACATTTGTATTTTCCCCCGTCCTCTATACCTTCAGTGACCGCGTGACAGTGTGAAAACATATAGTAAAACATTTGTATTTTCCCCCGTCCTCCATACCTTCAGTAACCGCGTGACAGTGTGAAAACATATAGTAAAACATTTGTATTTTCCCCCGTCCTCTATACCTTCAGTGACCGCGTGACAGTGTGAAAACATATAGTAAAACATTTGTATTTTTCCCCGTCCTCTATACCTTCAGTGACCGCGTGACAGTGTGAAAACATATAGTAAAACATTTGTATTTTCCCCCGTCCTCTATACCTTCAGTAACCGCGTGACAGTGTGAAAACATATAGTAAAACATTTGTATTTTCCCCCGTCCTCTATACCTTCAGTAACCGCGTGACAGTGTGAAAACATATAGTAAAACATTTGTATTTTCCCCCGTCCTCTATACCTTCAGTGACCGCGTGACAGTGTGAAAACATATAGTAAAACATTTGTATTTTCCCCCGTCCTCTATACCTTCAGTAACCGCGTGACAGTGTGAAAACATATAGTAAAACATTTGTATTTTCCCCCGTCCTCTATACCTTCAGTAACCGCGTGACAGTGTGAAAACATATAGTAAAACATTTGTATTTTCCCCCGTCCTCTATACCTTCAGTGACCGCCGCGTGACAGTGTGAAAACATATAGTAAAACATTTGTATTTTTCCCGTCCTCTATACCTTCAGTGACCGCCGCGTGACAGTGTGAAAACATATAGTAAAACATTTGTATTTTTCCCCGTCCTCTATACCTTCAGTGACCGCGTGACAGTGTGAAAACATATAGTAAAACATTTGTATTTTCCCCCGTCCTCTATACCTTCAGTAACCGCGTGACAGTGTGAAAACATATAGTAAAACATTTGTATTTTTCCCCGTCCTCTATACCTTCAGTAACCGCGTGACAGTGTGAAAACATATAGTAAAACATTTGTATTTTCCCCCGTCCTCTATACCTTCAGTGACCGCGTGACAGTGTGAAAACATATAGTAAAACATTTGTATTTTCCCCCGTCCTCTCTACCTTCAGTGACCGCGTGACAGTGTGAAAACATATAGTAAAACATTTGTATTTTCCCCCGTCCTCTATACCTTCAGTGACCGCGTGACAGTGTGAAAACATATAGTAAAACATTTGTATTTTCCCCCGTCCTCTATACCTTCAGTGACCGCGTGACAGTGTGAAAACATATAGTAAAACATTTGTATTTTCCCCCGTCCTCTCTACCTTCAGTAACCGCGTGACAGTGTGAAAACATATAGTAAAACATTTGTATTTTCCCCCGTCCTCTATACCTTCAGTGACCGCGTGACAGTGTGAAAACATATAGTAAAACATTTGTATTTTCCCCCGTCCTCTATACCTTCAGTAACCGCGTGACAGTGTGAAAACATATAGTAAAACAAGCAAACAAATTTAGCGCAATGGGTCAGTGTTCGCGCAGTCCTACAGTTGACCAGTTCAAGTTCTTGCTGAAGTGATTATTTTGGTTTTATTTGTTTAAAATCAATGTATTCCTATAACTGAATGTGATAGAATGCTTCGGGCGTATACTTGTGTGAATATGCGCTTTATTAATCATGGTGGGTGGGTGAATTCGGAGTTTAACGTCCTTTTCTACCACGTACGGGTGAAATCAAAGACGGGGCAACGATGAAAAGGCCAGCACAAATATTCGGCCCGGATTTGAAGGTTTATAAATAAAAGCATTATTAGTAGTGTTATTATTGACGATTTGTTCGATTTTTTTGGTGAATTCATAAGCTAATATATAGTTAACAGGAAATGAAATGTAACAATATCAATCCAGTATGCTGTGCCTGTACTAAGAAAGCAAACACTCAGTAACAGATACCACATCTCCGTTTCATCTTCGCAGCAGGCTGAGCCAGCTCAGCTCTGGCGCGGCGGAACGGTCTGCATTGTGTTTTCTGCTGAGAAGCCTGAAAAAATATCTGCCTTGCATCAGAAAACATATCGCTGTTATTTTTTTCGCGACAAGAAAACACGGCCTTGGCTAAGCACATCCTTCCCCAGAAACGGTTCTCAGCATACCGCCCGCCGACACTCAACATACTCGCCTCTTTTGAAGGTGGCGTTGTTGAGGCAACGGGAGGTCACTCTACAAAGACGAGGGTTGACAAGGGAGATCATTTTACACAAAGCATGTTGACTCCGTATCAAGAGCAGACTCGGTGCAGGGCAAGAGAGGGTAAAAGATGCTTGGCACCTGCCCTAGGTTCTGTAGAGAAGGGAGGTGTGTGTCAGGGAAGGGTAAGGGGGGGGGGGTGTAAGGCGGTTGTTGTGGTGGATGAAGTGGTGGTGTTGGTGAAGTTGGAGTAAGTGGTTGTTGAAGAGGAGAGTGGTGATGGTAGTGGAGGGGGTGGGGGGAGAAACCTCCTTTAGTATCAGACCCTGACATTTCAAACGCCCCAGGGTCAGATTAGGTGGCAGGAAAATTGCAGGCCGATACATGCCAGTATAGCTGAACGGGTCCAGTTCGTTGTTTGTTCGACATCAGTATTACCACAAAACCCATGACTGACTTCCCCTTGAAACTTCAAAAGGAATGTTTGGACTTACCACAAGTTCCTCTCAGCTTTCACGGCAAACATCTTAGTGGACTGAACAGCCAAACAGTCCTGAGAAACAGGATAAAGATCGGGGAGGGGGCGGGGGAAAGAATTACAGAAACTTAGATCCAGAACGGTAGTAATGCAAACTACTCAATTGATCTTCCGGCTTTAATAATAATAATAAAAACAACTCTATGACAATCTGTGATAGGATTTTCTTCAGGAGTACACGGTATGTGAATGGTAAGGCGCGGATAGGTTTCCGCACAGGGTCAGTGTGGGGTTGGGGAGGGGGTGGGTGGGAAGAAGCCGGATAAAGATCCCTCCAGAATTTCATGAATCCAACCCCAGACGCGACACCAACAACACAGAAGGGGTAACTGTTTTGTTGCCCGGGCCTGCTCCCATATAAAAACTCTGGCTGCCGAGAGAGGGAAGGATGGGGGAAAAAAAAGAAAAAAAAAAAGAGGAAAGTTGATGGCCTGAGCAGCACCTGGTGCGATGGCTGGTGACATTTGCCGGAACCTCGTGTCCCATTACCGTCACGCAACGTGCAGCTAGCGGGGCTTTGTGGCCTCCTAGACCACTTTTTATTGCTCTCACATTGTCTTTGGGAGCGAACGGGTCCAGGCCTGCCCTTGTGGGCTCATCCCGGGCCTCGCCCCTTCCCCCCTCCCAAACCACCCTTTCCTCATCCCAACCCTCCCGCCCATTCTTTCTGTCGAACACCCAGCCTTTCTTCCACATCCATCCCCTTTTTCCCTTCTCTAAAGAAACTTTGCGCTCTCGCTTTATAGTTCCTTCATGTCGAGTCTACATCCAGAACCCAGCGGTTCATCTTTATTGACTTCAATGTCCATGACAAACCACGTACTTTATTCAAATAACACTAAACCGAAAATAATTTATCGTAGTAAGGACGCCGACGATATCTGGTCACATTCAGCGTGAACGCTTTCCGATCAGTGCGTATCCGGCTGATAAAATCCACTGCACATCAGTGGCTGCCACTTCTACAAGCCAATATGTGACCCGTTCTCGCGAAAGGGACCGTAAGTCGCGCTAGGCCGAACGCCGCTACAGGCGAAAAGAGTGCTGGCGGTCAGTATGGCCCGCCTTGCGAGTAGCCAACTTCAACTGCTGATATCTCTGTCAGTGTTAGTAGTACAGCTTTCATTCTTATATTGAATTAAACTGCATAACCAGTAAATTGCAATGGTTTACATATCTCAAAATTGATAATTTTCGACTTACGGTCCCTTTTGTGAGAACGGGTCACGTATTTCACAAGGCATGGGTCTTCTCGTTAGGCTCGAGACCGCTTGCAGATTACATGTAATAGTGGCTTGGAGTGGCTCCTAGTGATGGGAAGATTTTTAAGTAAAACCGCGATTTTACTTCTGCTTTGGAAATGTTCAGGCCACCAAATTTGAAAAATAAATGCAATTGTAAATCCCGAAATTTAAATAGCTGAGCTGACCCTTTGCACCACGTGATTGTAATGTGTTTATGTCAAGTGTGTGAGAGAATGCGTGTGATTCACGTGAGCGTGCGTGTTGGGTTCAGTTCGCGGCGTTTTGAGCCGATTCTTCAAATTGGGTAAAGCGCCTATACAATACTCATTATTATTATTATTATTATTTTTGCGTGGAATGTTTCAGAGTCACAGAACATAGAGCCACTAGATGTATTCATTCATTTGCATCTCTATTGGACAGGTGTTTGTTAATTCCCAAGAGTGAACTGTAAGGTCTTCAGTGTGAAATTTGGGATGGACGTCTCCAAGGTCAGGGTCATGGCCACCAGGAGTGTCTTCCTGTACATTTTATGACAGACGTCTCTTTAATCTTTACACTATTTTGGGACACTCGATTACAAATCGCTCGGGGGTTGGCTTAAATGTCCACATTTGGTGAGAAAAGAGATCAGTATGATAAGAATCACTTCATGTGGTAATTTGTAGCGTCACTGTGGTGTGTTAATCTTACGGTGTGGTAAGTGTCTGACTGTGGAATTTTGAAACACTGCCCGGATAGGGGTAAATCAACAACAACAACAACAAACAAACAAACAACAACAACAACAAAAAACAAAAAAACAAAAACCAAAAGAAAACCCTAGCCAAACAAAATAAAACACTATGCATTTTGCTGATTTTTTCTTTTTTCCAATGCACGTTTTTTGATGTCCGTAAATGTCAAACGGTTAAAGCCTTTAGCGCGCGTCAGACCAGCAGACTCAGAATTTTGCTACGAAACCATTTTCCTGCTACCCAGCCATTTGTGATTCATGACATGTGACATAAACAACGCCGACGTATCCTCTCTAACCGTTTGTGAGTATTGTTTGAAAGCCACTTTTGTGTTGGAGCCGCTTAGATCGTGTTTCTCGGGAATGCCGCTGTTTTCCCACCGAGTTTCTGATTTACGTCTCCAGTGGCTAAAACCCTTTCCTGACTGACTCCATTCTTTTACACGTCCCACAAATGGAGAGAACTCTGGGGCCACTGTGTGATGTATTGTGGAAAACGCCTGTAGTTGCTGTACCTGTCTGACCTGCAGTAAGATTTTTAGGGGCGAAACATGATGGCAGAAACATGTTATGCATGCGACTGATGAGGGGTAATATCAGTGAGGGGAAATAATTACGGGCATATTATGATTTGTACCCAGAATAGAATCAGAAAACTACCTTACGACAGCCGTACTCACGGAGTAATTTATACCAGAGTGTTTTACTGATTTCTTACAAAATAACCACAGTATAACCGCCACCGCTCCTTCTCTCTCTCTCTCTCTTGGGGGGGGGGGGGGGGGGAGATAGCCGAATGGTAGAGCGGCGTTGGACTTTCAGTGGTCGGGTCGTGAGTTTGAATCCCGGCTGGGGCCAAATGTTCGTGCTGACCTTTTCTTCTCGTTGCCCCATGTTATCACCCATTCGCGGTAGAAAAGGACGTGAAAGCCCCAAACATCCTCCCCCACCCCACCCCACCCTCTCTCTTGTATCGGGGGGAGAGAGAGAGAGAGAGACGCGAGCGGGTCAGCCTATCAGCGGACAGCACGTGTCATGCACCATTACTGAAGGTGTTCTCCGCTTTTGTTTGTTGATTCACAGACATTTGTCAGGCCCGTTACTTTTTTTGCCATCCGTCTACCGACCCGCGCTCCACGGCGGTACGCCACCCAGACAGCGGCGCGTTGGCCTTTTTTGCCTTTCTGTCCGCGTGGCGGCGCTGTTCACAGTAGATGAATGGCTCTACGGAGAGCAGTTTGTGATGTATGAGGTTACACTTTGGGTTGACACGTTCGATTTTTTGTTTAATTCAGCAGTTTCAAGGGAGGATAAATGTTTGAAATTTGAAATGTCACCCTTGTTTTATGTATGTGGTAATTCGATTGGTTGGTGTATATACGACGTTCGTGACAGTTTGCCAGTCTGTGTGACATTTGAAAGGACAAAACGGATCGGCTGTCTAACTCAAATTATGGATGAGATGCGTAGTGCCTCATCACCAATGCTCCGAGATCGCTTGGCTACACAGAACCTAGCTTAATTGTTAGTAGTTTAATAAACTGCCGTTGTGATACTATGTTGTTCACACTTTGCGCGAGCTGTCCTACCATTCAAATTCTACGACTGTTGTTACACTACTGGAGCACTGAGTGTGGTCACCGCGCCATCGACTGAGCAATTCTTCCACTTGCCTGCAAAAATATCGGATTGGAACAGTTTTGAAGCTTGCTATACGCAATATAGTCTTAGTACGCATTCGCATCCTCTGGAAAGCTTAAGTGTTTCGCGGCAAACAAGCAGTATAAGTCCGATACCTTTGCGAACCGAGATACACAAAATATCGTCTGCTCACTGCCGGAAGTAGGAAGTAAACTATTCAACCAATGAGGGCCCGGTTCAGGGTGCTGCGGATAGCTGCATGTCCCATGATCACCAAAGTTTTCCTGTCTTCTGCCAGCAGTACAATGGCGTCTGCGCGTCGTAGGCGGAATAGTTTCTTCAGCGTTGGGTCTTTTCGATCCGTCTGCTGGCTGGGCCCTGGGCGCCACCCACGTTTGTTGTGGGCGCGTTGATTAAGTCCCCCTGTCCTGCCTCCGCCGCAGAAAAACATTTATCAAGGCGGCGATGGGACACTGAGCGTTTTGCTGCGGAATTTCACTGAAGTTTTCTGTGTTGTTAAAACAGTCACTTGATACTTGCACTTCTCATGCCCCCCAGGGGCGGATAGAGATGAATTTGTTTCACTTGTTTTTGTGTTCTTGCTGTTTGTGTTTCGTTTGGTTTCTTTTTTGAAGAAGATTTTTTTTTACTGGGTGAGATGTTTTGAGTAGAAACTGCACGTGTGAATCTCTGCATGTGTCCTTCTGTGCGCTGCACGTTGTCTCCCTTGCCGCAACAAGCACGCATTTTTCGTGGCAGAGCACAAAGCTGCACGGGGGACAACTCATGCAGGCAATAATCTCGAAACAGGCTGAAAATGTACTGTGCTGGTGAATGCGACAGTTTTCACCGCTTCTGTGCACACTGTGAAAAAACACGGGGACCTCAAAGTTGTTCGCAACTGTCCACTTTCCTTGGTACCGAGTACTTCTGTTTTTGCCTTCTTAGGTATCACTTAGCTCGGCTCGGTCTCGGTTAGCCCTATTTGGACGCCGTCGCAGGGGAATGAGAGTTAGCGACGGACCCGGAACAGGGTCGCCACTGCTTGCGGCACAGTACTTATCAGTGAGGCATCGCGGATCACAAACTTGCGTCCTGCGGCTCATCTCCATACCATTGGCCTACTCGGTCACCCCATCTGACCTCACGGGGTCAGCAAAGGTCAGGCCGAGGCGCGCCAGGGCTCATTTCGGACACGTGCAGCATTTGTCCAGTCACGCTGCCTGTGAGGTTGCCTTGTCGGTAGTCCATTAAATCCATTCTTTATGCCCCGTGCGGGCCAGCCGATTGCGAGAGGTTTGCTCTGAATGATGTAAGATGATACGACATTACATTGTAGAATGATGTGGAATGTCCATGATAATGGCTGGTTAAAGTAAACGCGATACTGACTCGATTAGTACTGAGTGTAATCAGTAGTCAGTCAGTGACTCAGTGACTAGCGATTCGGCATTGAAATCCCTCCTCCTCCCCCCCCCTCCACCCCCTCCCCCTCCCCCAACCCTGCTGTCAGCCACGGGCTTTCTCTTCCCTTTCCAAAAACGTCAGCTGAGACAAAATCAGTTTACTACTACTCCATTGAATGAGAACATCCTGAGTTACTCTTCGAATAAGTGGTGAAAAAGTGCGGTGTTCAAGTCTTCGTTGAGAGTCCCGGCATCCTGATTTCAAGTCACGGCAGTCGGCGGCAGTACGAGGTGGCATTTAAATTGAACATTGGCCGCTTGTCAGTTTAAAATCAGAGAAAAAGATGACAACTAATCGAACTTCTTTGAAAAGGTCTGTTTTTTTAAGAAAAGATTTCGTGAGAATCTTCCGAAGAAGAGTAGGCGCTGGCCGTTGGCTTAGACACAGAAATCAAATAATGATGATGTGGTAGGCAGCTGAAATAAGACGAGGCATTATGGGGTGGGTGTTTGGCAGTTTTACTTGCTTTTCCACCACACACGGGCGATATCACAGACGGGGCAACGATGAAAAAGCCAGCACGGCACAAATATTTGGCCTCAGCCGGGATTCGAACTCACGACCGGCCGAGCAATGGAAGTCCAACGCTCTACCATTCGGCCACCCTGGCTCCGTCCCCTATAAGACGAACGTGTTTGCAGAGGAGAAGCCATAGGCATACCATACCCGAGCTCGGGCATACTTTATGTGATTGAAAATCCTTGACAAAAAAAAAATAAAAAAGCGAAAAAGTTTGCCCAAGACTAATAACCATTCTTGACCATACCAATGATAACTAGACTGTGAAGACATCTACGTCGTCCGGCAAACTCGCTTATGCTCCATGGATCCGATACGCGTTTAGGCCCTTACTCCAGACGACTGTAGACATGATCCGATTTAGGATTGCCTGATGATTCACCAGCATCTTCAGTCACACGAGCGTGAAGCGACCCTGGCGGCCTTCATGTTGGAGGAGCGTACCGTTACACGCGTCTCTTCGATTTCTTGTCATACGTCGTAATTGGAAATGTAACTATGTTGGCAGGTTCTGACAGTCTGAGGAGTCTTTCTGACCGCCTGAATTGTAAAAAGAGGGAGAGAGGTCTGGCAAAAGTCGTGTGAGGAGTGGGTGGTGTGTTGACTCACTATTACGAATTTTTTGCTGCTACCGTCTTTGGGAGATGGAGGGACCGAAAAGGCGGAGGAAAAAGTGGCGTCGCGGAAGGGAAAGGGAAGACCGCATTCAGGGGGAAGTCTTTCACGGGATGTCTCGTTCTCATAAGAAGTCATCTTCAAAGACATGTCTGTATATATACCTAGATGCTATTTTCAGTCTTGGAAACTTTCCGATGGAATACCTGCTCAAAGTAGTATGGTCATGTTCATAGTTCAAGGAGCAGAGATAGAACTTGATTTACACTGCCGGATATTGCCAAACTGACTTTTGAATCTGTCCAGCCTTCCATGCGTCATCTGACTAAAGGAACTTATCAACAGTGTGGTAGCATTTTTTTTTAAATACAGATTTACTGCTTATAAGACACGCGGTGGGGGGTGTCGGTGGAGGGGGTGTTGATACGCTTACTAGTAATCGGATTTGCTTCTAGTACTCACTTGCTGGATTCATTTGGTTTAAACATGTTTATTTATTGAAGCCGGATCACCGTCAAGCAGTGAACAGTGATACGTTGAAAGAGAGCACAACAAGTAAAAACTTATATACGTGCTCATCTGAACCAGTTTACAAAAAGCATGGCAGAGAAATTGGCGTGGAGAACTGGACTGAAATGTAAAGACGTAAAAAAAATAAAAAAAAAGAAGAAGAAGAGAGCAGGAAGAAGAAAGGAAAAAAGAACGAGCATATCAAACTTTACTGGATTCATTTGAAACGTCCAGATACAGCCTAGCAGTATCACTTTCAGGCTCTGCACATAACAGTCAGCCAACGCACTTATTTGCCCCTGGTAGCACTTAATTCTAAGCTGAACAGACGGACATATAAATGAATAAGACGAGTGTCGACTGTGTACGAACAGTTGACTTCGTGTCGCCACAGAATTACCCGCTCGTGACGAAGCAGACCTAAACCCCCGACTGAAAGAATTCTCCTGCATCTGACTTCCCATAATCACCTCTCTCTGAACAGAATGCGTTGTTGGGGTCGTAGAAGGTAATGCTTTATGAATGGAGGGGATGAAACAACGGTAAGGAAGGTTTATGCGGTTTTGCAGGGGTTAAAGGTGAGGTTTGGGTTAAAAGGAGTTAATGAAGGGTGGAACGGTTTCGACATGCTCATTGTTGGTGTCAAGATATAGAACCACTGAGTTTCGGAAGACAAAGCATTCAGTGATGTTACAGGATTGAATCCAAGAAGCTGTGAAATCCGGTTTATGAAGCTTGTTCAGCTGTCTGCCTACAGCCGAGTTTGGAGGCGTGTTTGAAGTCCTTCCTATGTTCTTTCAACAACAAAGAGTGGGTGTGGGTGGGTGTTTGGGAGTTTAACGTCCTTTTCCACCACGTACGGGTGATATATCAAAGACGGGGCAACGATGGAAAAGCCAGCACAAAATATTTGGCCCCAGCCGGGATACGAACTCACGACCCGAGCATTAGAAGTCCAACGCTCTACCATTCGGCCACCCCGGCTCCCCAACAACAAAGAGTGGAGAGTGATGGTATGGGCATTGCCGCATCTTCAGTACTGACCCTTTTTGTCTTGGACAAACAAAAGTCCTACAAAGCATAACAAATTGCAACCCCTTTTATTTCATAGACTTATTTGTCGTTGTGTTTTTTGACACATGTGAAGTGTAGAGGACTGCTTCAGGTCAAGCAAATAATCAATGTGCCTGGCTGCACGAAGACCGCCTTATCGGCATCGTAAACACTGCCGTCTGGCTATCTCGCGTTCCCTCTGTGTCACCGAGGTTCTAATCAGTCAGTTGTCGCCCCTGTGCCCTCTTACTTGTTTACTTTATACTTTCTCTGGACCCTGTCGCAAGATGTTGTCGTATCGTATGCTGGCATGCACCACAAAAAAAACGGCATACGTTTGTAGTTCTGGCGTAGTATCGTTTTGTTATCGCATGTCGGAGATAAGGTGTAGTTCTTTGATATTTGGCACACCGTACACTTTCGTACGCCTTCAGGACCTTTGGGTCTGTGATTATTTGTAAGTGCCGCGATGATAAGGGTAATTGGCTGCCGTTAATCAGAAAATAAGCAAAAGGAGGCCTGGAAGTGGTCAGGAAGGTACCGTTGGTGTTTGGAAGCATGTCAGAGCCGCCCCCACCTTCCCCCACCCCATCCCACTCCCCTGCCCCCTCCTCCCCTTCCTACCTCCACTGGCCACCAATCACCTCCGCCTCACTCTCATTACTCAGGCCATCCATTGCAGTTCTCCCTTCTGCATTCTCCCGTTCCTACTGTACATGTCCTCATAAAGCTTTCCAGCTAAGTACGGTTACTCGCAACATGATCCAAGTAGACATCGGACAATGACGCTAACTGAGAGGCAAACGTGCCGGCCAATTTTACGCTCACTTCCGATGGCTCGTGAGGTAGTTAACCTGTCTCGCGCGTTCCGCACTGCCACGAGACTAAACGAGAACATTGAACCACTCAACTCGTTCGCTGATTGGCTATCAGTTTCCGTTCCTGACCTGTAACGGGGGACATGCCTTTCTTTATAGCGCGTCGTGTCTGGTTGGACTACAGGGCGGCCGGAAGATTTGTGTTTGTCATTACACTGAGGCGGGTTGTTTGGAAGGAATAGTGGGTACAGAGTAGACTGAGGTAGGGCGAGCAGGTTTCGGACTTCGTCAGTGTTGCCGAATTACCTGGGGACATTTTACACTACATTAACGAGCTGGCCGGGACAGGTTGCGGATGACTCAGTGTACACTAATCTTCTTGTGAAAGCCGGCGGCATTGCCCAGGTGGTAACTGAAGAACTGGACTTCAATGCCGGCTCGGATCGTGGGTTTGAAACTCGGTGTAACACCGAGAAGGGACGAGAGTACTCAGCCCCCAGCTCCATACACACCAGGGGCACTTGCCGCTCAGTTTATAAAGGTAGATGGGTGGGTGGGTGTTTAGGGGTTTAACGTCCTTTTCCGCCACATACGGGTGATATCAAAGACGGGGCAACGATGAAAAAGCCAGCACAAATATTTGGCCCTAGCCGGGATCCGAACTCACGACCCGAGCGTTGGAAGTCCGACGCTCTACCATTCGGCCACCCCGGCTCCCCTTATAAAGGTAGATGAACGGCCTCTAGTCTAAGCCACATGCAGACGTACAATTTGTGTCACTAGCTTGGGAGTAAATCTGGCATGTGAGGGTGGAGTAGTTCTGACAAGAGGGAGTGCATCCAGGCAGTGTGTGGGAAGTGCCGCGGGAGGGTGAGGTGTCTGTTAACGAGTTTAACGTCCTTTTCCACCACGTGTGGGTGATGTCAAAGACGGAGCAACGAGAAAAAGGCCAGCACAAATTCATCCCGCTTCTTACACCGGTTAGGAGCCAAGACATTGTGCTGCTTTTCCTTCGGTATACATTCTGTGATATCACCCTCATGTGGTGGAAAAGGACCAGCAACCGTCCCTTAAATTTCCTCCATATGAGGGTGATATCAAAGAATGTATAACGAGGGACCCCTAAATGATAGTGTTATGCCTTTCCTTGTTCACTCTCAGAACGGCCGTCGGGGAAGTATTAGCAAGTGTTCGCGACCTTTCATCACAGGCTGCCATGAACTTAACAAAGCAGTTTGGCGTGCATTTGCTTGTTTCTTCGGGCTGTATGCTTCTTTGTGACATACATGGTTCGCGTGCTAGTGCGTGTTTATTCGCTGTAGTTTATCTGTATTGTTAAAGGAGTCAGAAAGTACAGGGGAGAAATGCCAGCGTGATCCTTCCCGAGACAACGGAAGCCGTTATGTCGTAGCTTGTGTTTATTTGCGAGTAATAATGTAGCTGGCCTTGTCCTCAGTGCGTGAATCATGCAGATACTTGCGTCTTCCCGTAAGTGAGTGCTTTTCAAAAGGCCGGCTCGGGTAGTGCAGCAGTTGCGAAGCCGCTTTACTGAATATGGGGGATGCACTCTCCAGCTCGATACACTCCGGGGCACTTCCCGCTTCAAAGCTGGATGTAATACCACTGTGTACTAGTCTATGCTGCATGGAGACTAGGTTTTTTTCGGTAGTGTTCCCAGCTAGGGAGTAAATGCCATATCGTCCAATGAAATCGGCTCGCAGGAGGGACTGGAGTGCGACGCCGTCGGCTCGCCAGTGAATTGAACACTGTCGTGTCAGTTTTGTTTTTCTCGCCGCGCCAGTCAATCGCCGCTGTCCGTGCGTTGTCGCTCTTTGTGTGTTGTCCAGCGCCGTGTGAGAACGTGTGACCGCACAACCCCGCGCAATACAGAAGCGGGTGTCTCGCACGCTTGTCACTCGTGCCAAAGGCTTAAGTTTCGATTTTAGGTAGGAAAAATCACGCTTGCCTCGGGTACCTGGAATACGAACCTGGGTCTCCCGGTCCGTGGTCCGAGTAGCTTACTAGTATGCCACACCGGGAATATTTTAAATAAAATTAGATAAAATGGTTTCGGTACGAGTCGGATATCAGTTGGCGAGACTGACGTGCTGAAAGTCACGACTTGTGACCCAACTGTAAAGACTTCTGCAAAGGAACGCGAAGAATGAAAGTGAACTTGGGTTCCACGGGTGTAATTTAGATTTTATGTCGACGCGGGCTGCATAACAGTCACATTTTGCACCGCCGCACGTGCCGCCCAGCTAGACGCGCCTTGGCAATGATACATGCCATAAAGGACACTCCAGATAAGATTCCCCACCCCATTCATCTTTTGCACGGGGGCTGGCCATCATGGCGGATGATGTTCTGGTGCTACCGCGATTCAAAAGTCAGTCTTGCCAAGTATTGTTTGCACGTGAAGCCACTTAAAAAAGAGATGTGCATGTAACACGTCTTAGCATTCTACTAGTATTTACTTGTGCTTACTAGTGTTGATTACTAGTGTTCACAACCATTCTACTAGAAATTTAAAACAAAAAGCGTAAGCCGTCTTTTGCTTGATGCACAAAGGCAAACCGGAATCTAGAAATACTGTAACAATACCAACGAGTGCTTCTGTTTTCAAATGTGAGCGAGTAGAACCCAGTCTTGAGACTAAGCCGAGAAATCACGTGCTTTCTGATGATGATGCACAACAAGGTGTAGAGACAGAGCGCAGGCTACCTCAGGGACTGAGGACAGACCTGTCGGGATATGTCCAGAACTGAACTGGACTATACACACTCCTTGCATTTCGGTTGGCCGGGTCTGTGTGAGAGAAAGGGGTCGTTTGTCATCCAGGGCCCGTATGCATAAGGTTAATTTAAACCACGGCTACGGGCCTAACCCAGACTAGGACAAAGGAAACAAAAAAAATTGTATAAAACAGGAGGGGAAGAAAGGAAGAAATAAATCCTTCTATAACGGCTTAGGCATCTTGCTGGAATGGACCCGCTTCCTGACTTCAAAAAAAAAAAAAAAAAACCGTAGAGCTAGTTTAGTTCGGGGTTAGACTCTAACCCGGGGCTAAAATCCCTAACCTCGACTTCTACATGCGGCGCCCCCCCCCCCCCCCAAAAAAAAAAAAACAAAAAAAAAAACGAAAAAAAAAGAAAAGAAAAGAACCAACAACAACAAAAAAAACACACCTACTTTAGCGAACACATTACTTTGTAAAGACATGAGCATGCTGATATTTCAAATGCATGACCTTCCTTGAGTGAAACTGTCGTCAAAACGTTCGGACCCTTGAACGTGACAACCATCGAACGCTGAAGAAAGAAAAAGAATCGTAGATTTTAGCACTGGCCCGACACACTCACGCTCCGCCATCTTGACTTCTCCCCGTGTCTTCAGGCCCTCACGGATTGCGGTTGGCACTTTCTTTCTCACCGGCGGTTATCCAGGTGTTTCCTGTAATAGCAGACCTACAGGCCGAAAGTTACCGCCTTTGGGTCATCCTATCGCACAGTTTATTTTCCGGAAAGAGGCAACCTCGTGACAGTGGGGAGGGATAACACCGAAAACGCATCCAACTTTTTATCTCCAATCACGTCGCTGCGGCTTTCAGTCGAGGGACGACGCGTAGTTTTAACGTGTTGGTTTGGGTGTAAAGGTTGGGCGTGTGCTGGTGGCATTTTGCTTTGTTTGTGGTCAGTGATAAAAGTGTCGGATTTGTCTTACCGAGCTTGAGGCGTGGGCTAATCTACGGTTTGACGGCTTCAGATTGAAGTATGCCGGCCATGCATCCTTTTGGGATGAATGTAACCAAAAAGCTTACATCTGATGGGGTAAACTTTTTTTTATACAACCACCATACATTATTTGGCTTTAATTTTTTTTTGGTCACTCCCCAACGCAGCTTACGCCTGAGGATAGTTTCCGTGTTACCTCCCAAGTAGTGGAAAATTGTGACTTCTATGCACGACATTTTGACCCAGTTGTCTGATGCAGCATCCTTTCGGAATGAATGTAACCAAAAAGCTTACATAATTACGATGGGGGTAAACTTGTTGATACAACCACCATACATTATTTGGCTGTAATTTTTTGTCACTCTCCAACTCAGCTTACGTCTGAGAATAGTTTCCGTGTTACCTCCCAAGTAGTGGGAAACTGGGACTTCTATGATTAGATGACTGACCGCAAAATTTACAAAGTGTGACTGAGCACGAAAAGGCCCGAGGAAACGCAATAACTTAGCACCATAAAAATGAATAAATAAATAAATGATGTGGATAAGATATGTAAAGTTGCTCTTCTTGCAGTTTTTGCGTGGTCGTTTTCGGTTATCTCAGTAATAAATTAGCATGAAGGTGCAGCGTCTCCTGCACAAGGTTTATGCCGACTGCCCAGTAGAACAGTTTGCATCATTTGTCCAACGTTACATTTTTGTTTTGTTTTTATCACGGAGACTTAGCCGCGAAATAGTCTTTGGTGCTTGCGCGGCGTTAAGCCCTAAGAACTCACTCACTCCCCCGTACATCTCTCTAAACCCTGATTACCTTCCCGACATGCCGAGCACTTCCGGGATTTGTTTATTGTTTGACAATTTGAAATGCGAGGGCCTCATAAAAACGAATTACTTGCGTTTGCTGTTTGTTTTCTCAGCACAATCTTCGTCAGGGATATCTCTGACACATTAACACCCTTTTTACGATCAGTTTTATCCTAATGATCGTGCCTCCGATGTAAATAAGGGTGCACTGAATTAGATACAGAGATACTGGCTGAATGTTTTGGCATGAGGTTTTGGGTGTTTTTTTTTTTTTTGGGGGGGGGGGGGGGGTGGGTTGCGGTTGTCTTCAGTTTGCCCACGTTGTGTGTGTGTGTGTGTGTGTGTGTGTGTGTGTGTGTGTGTGTGTGTGTGTGTGTGTGTGTGGTTTATTTGTTTGTTGTCGAGCGTGCCAGCGGCGATCGTGTGATGTAGTTAAGCTGAGGGCTTTGAAGAACATCGTGGTGTTTGTTTTTCTCCTCTTTAACTTCCCAGATCCCGGCTGGGGCCAAATATTTGTGCTGGCGTTTTTCTCGTTGCCCCGTCTTTGAGATCTTTCACACGTAGTAGAAAAGGACGTGAAACTCCCAAACACCCACCCAACCTTAAGTTCCCAGGTGTACTTTCTTTGTTTTCTTCTTCTTCCGGTTTATCTTTATCTTCTTTTTCTTTCTTCTTCTTTTGTCTTTTTATTTGTTTTTCTTCACATACTTTATTCAGTTATGGCTTCTCCGTCCTCTCCTGCCTTCATTTCTTTTCTTTATTTTTCTTCTGCCTTCTTCTCTTTTTTTTTTTCTTTTTCTTTTCTTCTTCTTTCTCTTCTTTTCCCTCTTCTCTTCGGGAAGCCGAGGTAGCCGACGTAGTACAGTGTAGGACTTTCAGTGCTCGGGTCGTGAGTTCGAATCCTGCCTGCTTCGCCAGTGACTAAAACAGTGTCCTGGCTCCGTGTCATTTTCCTTGTCTTGTCTTTGACATCACCCATACGTGGTGAAAAAGGACGTTGAATCCGCAACTAACCAACCAAACATCTTGCTCGGCTGTCTTCTCTTTCTGTCTTGACTGACTTACTTTCTTTCTCACTTGTTCTCCTCCTCCTCCTCCAGTCTTGAGCTGTTGCGCGTTTCTGGCTTTGATGCAAGTGCTCGAGTTTTCGGGTTTTTTTTTGGAAGACTCCTGCGGGCTGCCACAAAGGAATGCCGTGCATACAGGTGCACTACATAAATATGCGGATTTTTATATATAGACCTCTTTCCTGCACTTTGCTGTTGCTTGAGCATCAGAGATCTGCTGGTGCCGCCAACGCATTCTTGTTCTATCTTTTTTTTTTTTTTAATTTTCCTTCGCCGAATCGAAGCAACCCTTGTTTTGATTCGCTCTTAAGTGCAGGAGATTTCCTTTACTTAACGAAGTTAACGTCTTCTTCCTGCCATGAGATGTTCCATTTGGAAATTTTCAAAAAGAAAAAAAATCAGTTTGAGAGCACGTAGCTGAACTTCAAGATCAGAATTTATTACGTTGCCTCTGTTCAGTGCCATGTACCTTGACATAATTTCGCCTGTATATGGTAGCCGTATACAACAGTGATTAAAATGAGACGGTTAGCGCAAGGGGTTCGAGTCCCGGCCGGCAGGGCGAAAATTAAACAGGTTCGTTTTTCCAGTGCGTCAGTCCGTCTTTGAAACATCTCAGTTTTGTGGTGGACAGAAGAACAGTTTTTTGCTGTTTGTAAACTGGTTGAGATGAGCACGTATATAAGTATTTGCTTGTTGTGCTCTCTTTCAATGTAATACTGTTTGCTGTTTGACGGTGATCCGGCTTCAACGAATAAAAAATGTTTAGACCAACTGTTTTAACCCTTTCAGCCCTGAAGGAATCTCAATAGCGATAACGCTCTCTGCCTGGGAAGTTTTCAAGTGTGCTAGATCTCAAGCTGGACTCTTACATACAAAAACCCTATTTCTTAAGAAGTATTGGATCCATCCTATAGGGGAATCTTCCACTGTGCAGAGCGTATGAGAGTCGGTCACATGCACGCATATTATTGTTAGGGTCTGCGAGACCGTAGGTGATACGGTGGCAGGGCTGAAAGTGTTAAGAATCTTCCCCGTCCCGTTTCTCAGCCCCCCATAATTATCCCCTTCCCTAGCAGAGAGCATGACTGTATACGTATACTGTATAATGACATGCTCACTGTCTCCATTGAACAAGTGTAGCACATACTCAGAGTCCTTTCTTACATACCAGCATACGTCTGTATCATGCATACGTTATTGTTGACATGGGGACTGAACCTGAAAGAAATGCATACGTGTATAAACTGGAAATGGCTCATTCACACGCTCGAGATCTAATCATTCAGTTTGGAGAGGTTCCACTCAAGGGTTGTTCCCTGTGGCGGCATCTCTTGGCTTTCACCTGGCCGTGATACAGGGGAGGGGTGGGGGGTGCTGATGGGGGGAGGGGGTAAGGCCAAACAAACAGTCCCTGTTCCCCACGGGGAGGCTGGGAGTGGGTGCCGGGGGGTCCACGTTGTCTGTAAGGGAATTCAGGTATCTAGTGTAGGTTCAGGAGTGAAGAGGTAGGTTCTCTGCTTTCCATCTGTTGTGCATGTGTTTTGAGTGGCCGTGGCGACAGGTTGATAAGTATCACTGACTGGGCCACCAGGGTTCTTTTTTCTGTGATGGACCGCAATACAACAAAACCCACATTACATGCTTCGAAAGAAGATGAGTTATAGAAGAGCTTCAAAGCCAGTCACTCAAAAAGAACAAGAGAAAAGACAAAAAGCTACCCCCCCCCCCCCCCAAACAACACCAACAAACTTTGAATGGACAGTGTTCAGTGCGAATCCAAAACGACTCACCAGTAAATGACAATCGTGATTAAGTTATTTATCAACGGTCATCTTTTTCTAACTTGTCTTTGCTACACCTACTGCGTAACTAAAAACAACAATTGCTACAAAGATTGAGAGGCAAAACAAAACCGGCACACACACACACACACACACACACACACACACACACACACACACACACACACACATACACACACACACACACACACACACACACACACACACACACACACACACTGTCCACACACACACACACACACACACACACACACACACACACACACACACACACACACACACACACGTTACGTCAGTCAGGGATCATACACCAGGTGCACTGATGTCGATAACATACACTTCCGTGGAAGAACCCAGATCAGTGAGGATCGAAGGATTTGACTTTATTTTACAAGATGGAACTGAGTTACAGGCTGGCAGAACAAGAAGAATTTGATAGGAACAACAGAAAAACCAAACACAAAACTCAAGGCGAAACTGAAACACAAGACACTACCGGGGCAGACGCGCTTCTTTACGTTCTGCCGTTTGATTACCTCCCCAGTTCTCGAACTTCATCCACCTCACCTTCCGCAACTGTTTTCGAATTCGCCGCCGGCTCAGCAAAAATAAAAGTCAGTACAAACCCAACCGATTCCACAGACTACAGCCCCCAAAGGCGTTGGTTGATTAGAGCGCAGGTTCCCGCAACAAGGTATATGTAGATGTTAGGCCAGCGTGGCTTTGCCATCTGGTGTGTTGTCCCCTGAGGGATCTGCTATACTGCAGCAACATCCAGCCCGGCGCGTGCCCCCATGCCATGCAGAAAATAAATACACCGCCCCCGATCCATCGCCTCCCATTCAGTCGCTGCTTGGCCCTTCTATTCACCGTAACGACATTCGCAGCTTGAAAATCCATAAGGCTTCTTCCCGCTTTTTTTCTTCTTTTCTTTTTCTTCTTTTCCTTACCGCTGTCGGTATGCACTTTACGTTTACTATCTTTCTTCCTACCCAAGAATCCATAAGGAAGATGTAGTCGGGTACTGTAGGGTCGGATTTGCCTAGATTGAACCCTTCTAAAGAGCATTATGTTGCTTCGCGGAGCGGGAATGTCTTGGAGCGTGAACAGCCTGGGTACGGTCACAGACACGCCGGTCGCTTGGCTTGGCTTGGCATGGTGGTGACTAACCACATTGTATCAGCCACCGGTACCCAAAATTACGCCTTTAACAGGCTCTTAAGAGGCCCACCCCCTGCCCGTTATGATTATGATAAGACTTATTAAAAAGCCACTGCACACCAGTAGGAGCCACTTCAAGCCACTGTTACACAAGGCGTGAGCTTCCCCGCTAGGCCCGAGACCGCAGATTGCATAATAGCAGCTTGAAGTGGATCCTAGTGATCTGAAGATTTCTAGTAAATTGCCATTTTTGTATGGGCTTCTAAGAGTTAATTAATGACAAACAACGAGTATTGGGATTTCCCACGCCGCGATACCTGGAAACGGGACTCGGCAAACACGGGAATAGAAAGCTTGCAGCTGAGAACACTGGCCTGTAGCAGCGCGTGACAAGCTCTTCCTTATGCATTCTTGCCCTGCCTTATGTCGATACAGGAATAGCTGGATACTTTATGTCTGTTGAACGAAAGAAAGAAAGAAAAAAACATATGCTAGGATGTTGTCAGACATCCGTTATTTCCGTCGTGGCATCTGCCGGCTCGAGGTCCCATTACGGCGTTACGCATGTTTGATCCCAAGCTTTGAGGGTCAGCTGACTACCTGGATCACCTCAGGTGAAAATAGATGTAGACCGGCGAGGTGTGTTATGTTTCAAACGGCAAGGGGGTTTGCCGCAAAGCCTGCTGCATCCTTTCAACGGCTTACTGATCTGGCAGACAGTGCTGAAAGATTTAATAACTGGGCCCAGGTTTCTGTTTTTGAAGAAAGCGTGTATGTTTGGACAGATTTGAGAGTTTTAAAGCGATCTTTACAAGAAGCAGCTAGGTGGAAAAGCTTTTTCAGTGGATATTCAGTTCTGTTCAGATTCAGTTCTTTATTATCCCAATTTGGGCAATGTGATTTAAGTGGCAAAACAACCACAACCACAACAACAACAACAATAACAGCAGCAGCAGCAGCAACGACAAAAACGGAAAAAGAAGGGGGATACATGTATACACCTCTCTCTCTCCACGCACGCGCGCGCACACACGCACGCCGCACGCACGCACGCACGCAGATTTCCAGCTGTTTGACAGGAGCGTCATCACCATAAACATCATGGGGCATTTGATTGTCACTACTTCTTTCACGAACTGCCGACATCTTATATTTCGAACAGTGAACTTTGCACCCGTCTTTTATCCCCAGATCGTGTCCCATTTTACACAGTTTTCATCACCAGTGCTATCGTCTGATCATCATGCTGGTCATTGTCATTATCATGATGATTGTCATTGTCTTTGTCATCGCCCCCGTCTTCCCCCATCATCATTGCCACATAATTCGTCACTCTCACCCTCAGGTAAATCATTGATCAAGATCATTGTTCACATTTCTGCCGTTCTTGCATTGGGTTTATATTCGCATGGTTTTCACCTGTCTTTTGTTTTTATGTTACAGGTGACATCAAAAGAAACCAGATTGAGTACATTCTGAAATATGGCGTGGACGCCACGAGTGACAGCTTCGAGTTCAAGATCTCGGACAAAGGTAGGTTTGACTGTGTGTAGAACTTTGTTTCTGGGTGGTAGCCTGAGCTGTTTGTAGCTTTTCTGTGTGCTGTTCTGGTCTGACTTCTCTGTGACTCATGCCTAGAACTATATACATTCCGTGAAAATGTTCCCATCCTTCTGAAGACGACTTGCGTAGGCTATGTGAAAATGTAATGTGTGTCTCTCTGTCTTGTTTCTCTCTCTCTCTCTCTCTCTCTCTGCCTGTCTGTGCGTCTGTCTGTCTGTCTGTGCGTCTGTGTCTGTCTGTCTGTCTGTCTGTCTGTCTGTCTCTCTCTCTCTCTCTCTCTCTGCCTCTCTCTGTCAGTATGTCTTTCTGTCTGTCTCTGTCCCTCTCTCTCTCTCTCTCTGTTTTCAGTTTTGTGAGTTTTTGTCTTGAATATGCACCTCGTGGCTTATGTAGTTCAGTACTGTGCGCCTGTTTCACAGACTTCAAAAACGACATCTCCAAACAAAGAGCGTGTGTTTTACATTTCAAAAAGACATTGGAAATCCAGGATGATACACTTGACTTCACAGAGGGTTGCACTGCCTGCATGCGAAGATAAATTAAAATCGCGAGTCCTGCTGAGAATGCTTGAAATGTTCATTGGCAAATTTCCCATCACCGACACTACACTCCTTGTTGAAAACCACTGTCTAAATCTGGCAGCATTTCAAATAAGATTTCGCTGGCCACAAAGGTTATTGTTTAAATGATTGAAAAGAATATATCATTGTCAAAAATATGGCAGCATTTCAGGAAGGATTGTTCAAGTCTGTGTTGGCATGGCGGCAGACACTTCAAACGGTCAGTCGAGGTGACACCATTCTGTGACAATTTATGCTTGCAAAGTCTGCGTTCTGTATTGATTCTGCCCCCACAACGGAAACTTCTCTCAGTGACTTTTAAAATCCCGTTGAAACCTTGCTTTGACAATTTATATGTGTTTTGACAGAAACCGATATGATTTTATCTCCGAATCTCCCCGAGCTTGTCAGCTTCGGGCGTCTGGTCGGAAACGGACGGTTGGCGAGGGAGAGCATCTGTGCTTTTTCACCTGGAAATTGACTAAAGGCAACAGATCCAATCTTGCATATCTACATCTAGGGACGGTAGCCAGATGGTCCATGCTGATCTGTAGCTTGTAGGAAGTGTTTGGTTACCTGCTCGCCTCTTGAAACGGAGGGCTCTGTCACAACTACACTAAGTGGCCTGGAGATTGAGGAGGGGGATGAGGGGGGGGGGGGGTCTGTTAGCGGATAGTGGACCGTTACTTTCACAGCTACTTGTCTCAACGGATCAAAGCGAAAGTCACGTGGGCCGCACTGGCTCGTCTGTGCCGAGTTATGATGTTTGGTCATCTGGTGCTAAGTACCAAGGACTCTGTATTCGCTAGCAAGCAGGGGCACACTGGGGTGTACAGCCGGAATAGAGACCGCATGTGTGAAAAAATTGTAAATTCATTTATTTATTTATCTATATATTATAGGGGAGGGGGCGGCAAGGTATGACTTCCATACATGGAGCCGGGCTTGAGTAATGATGATGTGGAGGTGGCGGTTTTTGTTGTTGTTGTTGTTGTTTGATTTTTGTTTGCTTGTTTGTTTGTTTTTGTTTTTTGTTTGTTTGAGGGTTTTGTTGTTTTTTGTTTGTTTTTTGTGTGTTTTTTGAGGGGGGGGGGCGTTTTTCACCAGATAAGGGTGATTTCAAAGACGGGGCAACGAGAAGAGACCAGCACAAATATTAGGCCCCCAGCCTGGAATCGAACTCACGGCCCGAGCATTGAACGTCCAGCGCTCTACCACTCAACTGCCGTCCCAGCTCCCCGTAACAAGTCCATGTAAACAGCCCTCTCCTTACAGATGCTTTACAGGTGCCCCCCCCCCCTCCTCCCTCCGTCTCGTTCCCCCTCCCCAGCCACCCTCCTGCGGCTATTACGTCACTACTTTCAGAAACTTCATGTCTTTCATGCCGTCTCGCTCATCTTCCTGCAACTGGCCGAAACCACTCGATCCAAGACAGTTATCGCTCATCTTCAGTCCTTCGTGAAGCTGCTCCTAGACAGTTATCTGCCTTTGCCGCTATTACCTGCCCCTGCCCCGCGATCACGGCGGGCGTAACGAGGTAATGAGCAGGCATCTGTAGACCAATCCGATATTCTTGAACTCTGATTGGTTGATGTCTTTACAGGGGATGAGGTAACAGTAACAAGCTTTGTAACCGTCTGGCCGGGTTGGAACCGGCTCCCCACGCGCGGACAGTGTTCGTCTGACTTCAGGAAGAAGGGGTCTCAGCGTGTAGTATTTGATAGGCGCGTAGACCCCTTTTCCGTATAACTGTGGTGTTGGTTTGAATCTGTACCCTGGAGTTACTCAAGATGGCGTTGTGTGTCCCAGTGCTACTTCGATTCAAATCGTGTATGTGTGTGTGTGTGTGTGTGTGTGTGTGTGTGTGTGTGTGTGTGTGTGTGTGTGTTGGGGGGAGGGGGGTGTAACCTTAAAACATACAACCACTCACCCACCTTCTCTCTCATACAAATTTACACACACAAAGTGCATTAATAATACAGGTTTATTTACGTGTCACTCGTATATTCATAAAATTAATTAAAATATCGCGCACGCACGCACGCACGAACCCACGCACGCACGCACACACACACACACACACACACACACACACACACACACACACACACACACACACACACACACACACACACACATGAGGACCAACTAGACACAGCTGATAGGTGGCTACTTCAGCGACTTTGTAGATCGACGTGTGGTGGCTGTATGGCCGAAAGATAAGTCGTCTATCTCTAGTGTTACAAGCCGCAAAGTTACGAAAATGGTCACAACGACCAAAGGAACATCTGTTCGTTCGGCAAACAGCCTTTTTTTAAAACTACTTTATTATCCCTTTCGGGAAATTCGGGCTGCCTCCCCCGGGGGAAGCGCGTCGCCGCGGTGCAGCGCCACCCAATACCTATCCTTTTTTTTTAAATTTTGCTGGGGGAGGAAAGCCGGATAACCCGGAGAGAAACTCCCGATGAGCAGCCCGGCAGCCAGGAAAAACCGGTATCACACATGATATCACAAGCTCGACCTGGGCTCGAACCCACGCTTCATTGCCATGACATTGGTGACAGCTAAATCGTTGGGGCTTTGTAAGCGGTTGTAAAACCCTCAGAACTCAATTGGAACACAGACTTTAAAAGGTACGTCTTTGTCTGGTATGAGCGCAACCGTCGTCAACACTGTTTGAATCGCAGTAGCACAATTTTCTATAGAAGAGCTGAAATAGAATCTTTGTAGCACCAGACAAAACTCCGCCATTTTGACTTACACCCCGTGGTAGCACCAGACAGAACTCCGCCATTTTGACTTACACCCCGTGGTGAAAGGATCTGGCCTTGGGACCCCGACGGCAGTTATGTCTTGAACGTTGTTTGCTTGTGAAGAGTTAATTGCGAGGCATTCAGTACCCTGGTTTGGGCTGTTTGCAAGAAATGTTAGCGTTCCTCGCTATAGAAGAGTTAATTGTATGAAATCTGAGAGTCTTACGTTGCGTGGAGATGAGTCGGTTCCAAGGGGAATGTTAGACGTCTTTGAACGCTTTGTGTCTGGTCACTTGATACTAGTTATAGTTCAGTCTTCTAACTTTTTTTCGATTTGGGTGCATGGCATGCATGTGTTCGAGTCATGATCGTCCTGTCCTTGAATCTTAAGAGTCTTTGAATACTTAATGGCTTTGTGTCTGAGTGGTCACTTGATATTATTTATCAAGTCCAGTCTTGTAAGTTTTTTTCGCCGGGATGTCAGTGTTTTAGTCTTGTGTGTGTGTGTGTGTGTGTGTGTGTGTGTGTGTGTGTGTGTGTGTGTGTGTGTGTGTGTGTGTTGGTTTTCCCGAGAAGTAGGAGTTGCAGCTGATTGGCTCACGGTTCGTGGAGAAGGACTGACTAGGCGTCTTTGCGGAAGGCTTTGTGTCTTGTTAGTCGATACAGTTTATCATGTCTTGTCTGTAACTTTTTTCGCTTTGGGTGCAACCTCTCGATAGCCTAATTAGCCTAATTGTTTCTGGTCACTTGATATTATTTATCATGTCTTGTCGTGTAAGTTTGCTTGTTTTGCAGTAAGTTTGCAGTGTGATAGTCTTGTGTACGTGTTTTGGTTTTCCCTGGAAGTAGGAGTTGCAGGTGATTGGCACACAGTTCTAGGAGAAGGAGTAGGCATCTTTGAAGGCTTTGTGTCTGGTCAGTCGATACAGGTTCGCATGTCTTGGCTTGTAACTTTGTTCGCTTTTGATGCAACCTTTTAATAGCCTCGTGTTCCGAGTTTTGGTCGTCTTTTGAATGTCAAGCGTCTTTTCGAAACACTTTGGTATTGGTCACTTGATATTTATCAAGTTTTGTAACTTTGTTCGCTTTGGATGCAACGTTTCAGTAGCCTTGTGTTCGTTTTTTGTCGTCTTTTGAATGATAAGTGTCTTTTCAAAACACTTTGGTTCTGGTCACTTGATATTTATAAGAACCAAGTCTTGTAACTTCCTTCGCTTTGGGTGGGGCAAAGCTGCCTTAGTGGCCTCCTGTTTGAGTTGTGGTCCAGTGTCCATAGAAGCTGCATCCGTTGACAACACACAGTAGGTTTCAAGTGTTAAAACTTAGTGTACTCAAGGCAAACAGTCTTGGAATTACAAATTTGTTCAGTCCGGCGGAATCGAAGGGCCAGAGGCCGATGCACGACGGCTTCCATCAGTTAGGTATCCAACTTACATGCAAGTTCTTACAGATGATCATGTGTCTTGTGATAGGGCTCTTCAGTAGCGGGTCAGTGGGGTGGGTGTTTTGGGGGTTTAACATCCTTTTCCACCACATACGGGTTATACCAAAGCGTCACAGTGTGCAGTGCACACACACACACACACACACACACACACACACACACACACACACACACACACACACACACACACACACACACACACACAGAGTGCGGATGCAAAAAGCAGAGTGCAGTGCGGATTTAGACGCTTTCGCTGGGCGTTTCACCTCTGCAAGGGGTTCAAGTCATTCATCACTGACTTGTTTAACGCAAACATTACCCACACACGGAGTGCACGTGCAAGCCATCAGTGATCGGCGTCGCAATCCGTCCACCAGGAACTAGACACAGCAGCTAACGATGATGCTATTAAAAGCCTCTTAGCGTGATGTGTTCACTAGGCTTTCGGATGACGACCTGCCTCACAATGACAAACTGGATCTGAACTGACGTCCATCTCTGTCTGTCTGTCTCTCTGTCTCTCTCTCTCTCTCTCGTAGCCGGGACAGCCAGGCTGGTACCACAAACCGTAAATTATTGCAGGACTGGTATTGGCACTACTTATTCCTTTTCAGTACTTCTCAATTCTCTGAATATTTGCCGTCATCTGCTGAAAGGACCAAGTGCTCCTATCAAATCCGTTTTTGTCACAGTTTTTGTTTTTAATCGACGTAGACATGGTGAGCCTCCCTCTCTATACCCCCCCCCCCCCCCCCCCCCAGTTCTTACGTATCAAACCAGCAGCCACACTAGTAACCTCTGTCCTTTGGTTTTGTTCCTGTCTGGCCATTTCCTTTCACAGATGACCAAACCATGGCCATTCCAAACACACACTGAGACTGAAAACTACACACACAACACAACTGAAAGCTCGGGGCTGATAGGCCGGCACTGCAGCCCAGAACTCCACACAACCGAACCCCCAGCCTGTCTTTTCATCCACACCTACTGGCCTTGCTGCCCAAAACCCCCACCGGCCTTTTCACTACTGTCGTGGCTTACTGGGACGGCTTTAACGGCTTTATCCAGTTCCTCTTCAAACACTCAGCCTCCAGTCGAAGGGCTAATGAGGCAGCAAGTGATCCACCACAGTAAAAACTTCTCCGCCCTGTTCCTGCCAGCAGTCAGCGTGTCAAGGTAGTAGCTTTGCCTTCTCTCGTGCCCTAGCTATCAGGAACGGGTCTTCAGGTGTTGGGTCCAGAAGGTCAGAGGAGAGAAGCTGGTGGTCGTTGCCGAGCAATTAGTCCACGGTCTTGTAAATCTGGGGGTGTGAGGTGGAGGGGAGAGGAAATAGGGTGTGTGGTGGAGGGGGGAGGGAGGCTTGTTGCAGGCGGGAAATTAGCATTAGAGCCGGGTCGGTTGGGGAATCCTTCGAGAGACCTGTATTAATAAAAAAAAAAAAAACCGTGACGTATTGTTGAATATTTAGCGGTTTTGTTTATTGTCTGTTTGGTGGAGGTTTACACATAAAGTACCGCTTAGCAGGATCAGTCTTTCACTGCTTCGTCCTCCGGCGCTGCGGCGCCTTGAGCCGGTCTCAAAAGAGACACGGATTATGTACGCCGAGGAACAGTCAACCATACCATACCATACCATACCATACCATACCATACCATACCATACCATACCATACCATGTGTGTGTGTGTGTGTGTGTGTGTGTGTGTGTGTGTGTGTGTGTGTGTGTGTGTGTTTGAGGGTTGGAACAGACCGACAAAGGGGTGGGCCGTATACCTCAGTAACTTAAGAGGGCTCAATCTTCTTGTGGCATTTGATACATTGTTTGTTTGTTTCTGTGTTTAAGGCTTCCTACAAAATTAAATTTCAAACCTGATTATGTTTTTCTTCAAATTTTTGTCTAATTATAACGTTCAGTTTTGTGCAGTGGTGTTCAAGTGTCAGCCGTTTCGGTGAAAACAAAAAATGGAAAGGGAGTAAACTCGGATTTCGCTTTTTTTTTTTGTGAGGCACGTGCAGTGTCCCCCTCCCGTCCCGACACGAGAAATTGGCTTCATTCTTCCGTCATTATCTTATACCCGCCAACAGGCAAATTTGTTGGGGGATAGGTTGTACCGCCGAGGAGCACGTTAAACGATAACTTGCTGACCTGTCGGGCACCCAACATTCATCAACGTCCAATTTGAAACCTTTCCCATCAGCATGGGCTCAGCAGAACCAAGGGAGATTACTTTTGGTGACAGGGGGAGATCACTCGGATGTCTCTCGGCACCCGGCTGGGTCTGTGTCTTTGTTCGTTCTCTCTCTCTCTCTCTCTCTCTCTCTCTCTCTCTTTCTCTCTCTCTCTCTCTCTCTCTCTCTCTCTCTCTCACACACACACACACACACACACACACAGAGACACACACACACAGACACAGACACACACACACACACACACACACACACACACACACACACACACACACACACACACACACTTACTTCATTTGCTTCGCTTCATCATGTTTTCTTTCCTTTTGTTGTTCTGTTTAGAAGAAGCTTGGCAGGACAGTTTGTTAAGATAGGCAGCAACTGCCTAACAGCCGTTTCCTGTAATAAACGTTCAATCAGTCAGTCAGTCAGTAAATCTCTCTCTCTCTGTCTCTCTCTCTCTCTCTCTCTCTGCCCCCCCCCCCCCTCTTAATAACCATGTCACTCCATCATAGCCAGGTTGAGCCGTCACTACATGTTTGTCTCGATTGCTGCCACCCCAGCAGGCCATCTCTTTTGTCCTCGATAAAATAGCACGACTGAGTAAATGGACCGCACTCCGCCTCTCTCTCTCTCTCTCTCTCTCTCTTTTTTTTGGGGGGGAGGGGGGGAATTGTTTGCACTCACTCAGATTTCGTCCGCCTCGTTTCATTACATTTTGCTAATCATGATAATGGGCTGTTTAATTTAACGGACAATGTGAACACGCTCCCCGGTGCGTTTATAGCGCCAATCAAGTAATTTTCATTTCATTCAGTTGTTGAAGTTTATATTTCTTTCTGTCTGTTCGTTGAGGGGACATTCATGCTGCCTTCATACGGGTACTTTCATAATTATGACAGGTCAGTTTAGAGCGTCACAGTAAGGTCAGGCCACATTTTGTCTCTCTGTTCTTTTTCCTTTTTTCTTTATATATATTTGGGGAGCCGGGTTGGAACGGCGTCGGATTCTTACTGCAGGTCAAGTTCGTGTAGTGAGTTGGAAACCCGACTTTTCCCTGTTGCCCCGTCATTGCTATTACCCTGCTTTGCTGGAAAAGGACGTTACATCCGTTAACAGCCAACCACGCTCCCCCCAAAAAAAAACAAACAAACAAACAAACAAACAAAAACAACAACAAAAAAACCAAAAGCACCCCCCCAAAAAAAAAAAAAAACCCAAAACAAACAAAACAAAACAAACAAACAAACAAACAAAAAACCAAAAAAGAAACAAACAAAAACCAAAAAAAACAACCAACAAAAAAACCAAAAACCAAAAACAAAACCAAAAAAAAAAACACACACACACAAAAACACACACACACACACACACACAAAGAAAAAACAAATAAAAAACCAAAACCAAAACAAACAGAAAAACAACAACGATAAACAAACCAAAACAAACTAACAAAAACAAACCCTATTTCTCAGTTGAGGGTATAGTCATGAAGTCTGAGTAAAACTATCATACAGCGGCAATTTCCGACTTCCTATCATGTGTCCGATTCCTGCCGCGTTGATGATGTTGAGATAAAGTAAAACACACTGTTAAGGACTGGGTTTGTTTAGCGCTGCCTTCCCAACTGCCAGTGTCTTAAACGATTTAAAGGCGACGTTTATGGACTGGTGCGAGCCGTAAAGCAATTAACCGCACCTCTTTTGGAGGGTGTTGGCTGCTTATGCGGTTACCACCCCCACCCCCACCCCTCTCACCACACCCTTCCTCCCCTCCCTCCCACACACCTACCCCAGCTATGAACCCCAGCTCTGTCATGAACCCCAGCTCTGTCATGACCTCACTATCACCCTCCCCCTCCCTTCTCCCCCCACCCCCACCCCCTCTTCAACGTCGCGTTTTCCTTCCAGAGCTCTGTGTGTGTGTGTGTGTGTGTGTGTGTGTGTGTGTGTGTGTGTTACTCCGATGGAAGACAGCCTGTACTTGTGTTGTGACAGTTGTTTAGGGGACCTGGGTAAGAGAGAGAGAGAGAGAGATTACTTTTTGTTTGTATCTGTTCGTTTTTTTAAGAGCAGGGGCTCCTTTTTGTATAAACAAGGTCGACCGTTAACGTCCTTAATGTTTCAAAGATGACACCACTTTCCCTTGGGAAACTCAGTGAGGTTACAGGACTGTCGTCAGAAAGGAGACCATGTTTTCCGTATAATGTAACAACAGCATGGCAAGGCGAGACTGGCATGCGTCAATTAAATGGAACGCATTCGCTACAAAGGCTTCGTTGGATCTGTTGCCCAGGCGGGCTCTCAGGGGTGAGAGGCAATGGCAGAGCAGACACTCTCGCCGGATGGCCTGCGCTCAGGAAGATCGGAAGTGGTGAGGAATCTGAGACACACACTGCTGAAGAAAAGCCTCAGTCATCATTCCACAACTCTGGAAAGCCCATGCAAACATCGTAAGAAACCACTAAGACTCTGTCAGGAATCAGACTTGACGCTTTTCCATAAACTTTTCTCATCTTCCTCGACGTCGGTTTGGCTGAGTCGGGGCAGCGTGACCTGAACGTTGCATCTACAGATAATTTTTGATTTCTATATACATAATTACACTTTCGGAAACTACGCCAGTTGCCGCGGCCAATGGTTAGCAAGCACATGCCGAGCTCAGCAGGTAAAGAAAGTGCAGAATGCCTCTGGGGATTTGAACTTTCCTCCTGAAACGATATACACGGCGGGCCTTTGGTCTAACGCAGTTCTGTTTCATCTACAGTAATTTTATTTGATATTTTCATAAACATCGACGTCCCTTGACACTTCCTGTGTATATACATTGCCGCGGGATCCAACTGGTTGACAGTCCCCATGCGCTCTCTAGGACGAGAATCAGATGTTGGGAACTGTTTATGCAGCAAGCCGTACCTCCCAGCAATGTTTGCTCAACATTACGTCAAGATTCAATGACGCGCAATTAAAAACGGGGATGTACGCTCGAGCTGTTTTGGGCTGGAAACGTGCAGGTTTTGAAGATGGAGTCGCCTGATAATTCTCTTCACGTGGAGTTCCTGTGATATTTTCTTTTCTGTTTCGAAGATATTTTTGCGGAGGGAAAATGAAGATGGGGATAGTGAGATAGGCAAGGGGTATGGGGAACGGGGGAGGGGTGTTGCGTTTTATGTTTTCCCCTCATAGAAGAAATATGAACGCTGAGAGCTTGCAGAGAGGTTTTTTTTCTGCTTTAGGATAGTGTTCATGGTTGAAGTGAAGAGCACAATAAGCGAGGAGTCTCCATCACCTGCGTAAGGCCAGTGTACGCCTGGGCTCGTATGAAAAACTCGAGGTCCGTTAATTTAACCCATGTCTACAGGCCTAACCCAGACTAGGACAAAAGAAACCCCAAAACAAAATTAAATTAAAAAAAAGGAAGCGAAGAAAGAAAGACAAAAATCCTTCTGTAACGGCATAGGCACCTTGCTGGAATGGGCCCGCTTCCTGATTTAAAACAAAAAACAACAGAAAATTTAACCCTAGAGCTGGTTTAGTTCGAGGTTAGACTCTAACCCTGGGCTAAACTCCCTAACCCCGACTTTTACAAGCGGGCCCAGGTCCTTGACAGAGTGTCGTCAATCAACTGAACGGCACCTGGAGATGAGCCGAGAAAGTTTACTTGGTTATCTTGATTTTGTTTTTGTTGTTAGTTTTTTTTTTTTTTTTTTTTTCTAATTTCCTCTCTTCAGTTGCTGGCTTTGCTTGAATGCTTTTTTGCTTACTGACTTGATTAATGTCCTTCGCTTGTTTGCCGCTTTCTCCTGTACAAAATGCAATTGGCTCTTGCTACGAATCGGCAGTTACTGACCGTGACTCTGTCTTAAAGTCTCGCACACGATCAACGTTTTTACTGCCCCAACTCTTCGCCAGCTCCAGTGGTATTCCCCCCAAGGCCCGTATGTAAAAGTCGTGGTTGATTTAACCCACGGCTACGGGCCTAACCCAGACTAGGACAAAAGAAACCCAAAAGCAAATTTAGATTAAAAAAGGAAGCGAAGAAAATTCTTCTATAACGGGTCAGGCACCTTCCTAGAATGGGCCCGCTTCCTGATTTAAAACAAAAAACAAAAACCATAAAATTTAACCCTAGAGCTAGTTTAGTTCGAGGTTAGACTCTAACCCTGGGCTAAACTCCCTAACCCCGACTTTTACAAGCGGGCCCAGGTCCTTGACAGAGTGTCGTCAATCAACTGAACGGCACCTGGAGACATACGGGCCCAGGTCATGAGTGGCCGGAATCCACGCAGGATGAAGAGCAGAAGGTAATCCTCAATCCTTATGAAATGCGCCAAGATGCCGCACCACACACGTACTCGATACCTTGGTGAAAGTCACTCGTGCTTCTTATTGTACTCTTTCTGCTGCTGCACAACACAGATCGAGAGACGATGGGAGAGTGAGTCAGCTTGTCATAATAACTACTCTCAAGTTTGAATCACCTGGAATCGTCTGACGATGTTTATCTCGCCTGATTTTATATAGCACACCTGGCACGCATCCTTCAACTCTTCAGCCACCCCGCCCTCCCTTATCTCTCGGGGAATTTTGAACGTTAGCAACTACAAGCTTACCTGACTTCCTCTTCAGGTAATTTTCCGCAACACCGCTGTTCTACACCTTTTCGCCCGTACTCAAGTCCTCGCGTTTTTTTTTTTTTTTTTTTTAAGGGTTTTTCCTGTAATATGCAGCCGTTGCATGACCAGTTTTATAGCGGCTTTTAAAAGTGGCGGCGTCTTTGACTTTACGAGTTCTGAAGGATAATGTGTGGGTGGAATTTGTAGGGCGAACGTAATTCCTGCATGCAAGGGAGGCCATTCCTACACTGGGCATAACCCAGTGATGCCATCCAGTGTCCTGGTAATGTTTTAACTGCGCCACATTATAAATCCTTGCTGTCCCTTTGATGTTTCTGTCTCACCTGCGTGTTGTTAGATTCGGTTTCCCGTCAGCGGAGCTGGATGGCCCGTCATCAAAGGCGTGAAAAGTTTTTACGGAGCCAGAAAACAAGAGATTTTGTGACACGTGTATAGTTTGTAGTTATTGCTGGTATCAGTGCGTTTCTTTGCTCGCTCACTGTAGGGGAGCCGGGGTGGCCGAACGGTAGAGCGTTGGACTTCTAATGCTCGGGCCGTGAGTTCGTATCCCGGCTGGGGCCAAATATTTCTGCTGGCGTTTTCATCGTTGCCCCGTCTTGGATATAATAATCGCATTAATAAGGCGCTTTATCCCAAATATTTTGGCTCAAAGCGCCGCGAGCTAAACCCAACACGCACGCTCACGTGAATCACACGCATTCTCTCACACACAGGACATAAACGTATTACAATCACGTGGTGCGAAGGGTCAGCTCAGCTATTTAAATTTCGGAATTTAGATATGCATTTATTTTTCAAACTTGGTGGGCTGAACATTTCCAAAGCAGAGGGGGAGGAAGCCGGAGTACCCGGAGAGAACCCCCGACGATCGGCCCGAATGTGGTGGAGAAGGACGTTAAACCCCCCAAACACCCACACCCACTCGCTCACTCTAATTCTAGTGCAGTAGTTGTCCCACATGTTCCCACTGATGTCAAAGACATAACCATCTGCCATGCTTTAGTGGATACAGGATTCTTGCATGCATACTCTAATGTCAGTAAGGGGGAAAACTCTCTACCTGTGCAAGCATTTTACTTTCAGGTGTTTTTCTTATGTTTGGTTTTGTATCTAGCAGGCCGTGTTTTCAGTAGTGAAGAAGACATGCACATTCTGTTGGTGTACATCAGGTATTCGTTTTTTGTTAATAGACGACTCCACGCGGCGGCAAGCCCCGAAGCCAGAGCCCCCGCCTCTTTACTCTGCCGTATATTGGCAAAAACACGGTACGTTCATGGCGCCATTTTATTGAAAAAGGGGTGATTTCAAGATGAAAGAGATTGACCTAATGGTCTTTTTCCTCAAATGACGTCATCGGACTTACTGCTTTCTTTCCACGTTTCCACGTCATATCAAACTGCATGACTGTGCTTCCCTCTTTGTAGTGTCAGGACAGGCCATGTCATGTGTTGTGCGTGGTCATTATGCCACAGCACGCGATTGCCTGAACTCTGGGGACTCGGCCCGTTTGATTGACAGGAGCGGAGCCGTCTATTTAGTAGAGAGCCAATCTAGACCAGCATCAGTAAAACTGCACCGAGAACCAAGATATCCGCCACGCTATGCAAGCGCTTCGGCCGTCTCATCTCCACCACTGTCTGAAAATAGCTGCCGCAGTTAATTCTTTTGCCTGCACGTTCTGCATGCTTCGCCGTCAGGATTTCGATGGAAACATTGTGTTTTTAGCGTGCCTATTAATACCTTTCCCCCAACAGGCTCTTGGCTAAGAGGGATGTTCGGTGCATCGCGCAGATGGTTTTCATCCAGGCTGATCAGTTGCCTGCATCTTCGCAACCGTCCAGATCACCTCTTCTGTGGAGCTGAGAAGCCGTGCAGCCCCCGGGGGCCTTGTTTTGTGTGTGTGTGTGTGGTTTTTTTTTTTGTTTTTCTTTTTTAAACTGTTGCTGGCGATTGTTTCAGTCATTATCTTAAACGTGCTTATTCAAAGATTACTAGGCCTCACAAGAGGCAACTGTTGCGGTTGTGAGTTCACGTGAGTGCGGACCAGTTCAGTTCAGTTCAGTTTAGTTCTCTGCGCGGCTCGGAATAGTCTCAAGACTTCTCACCACTTTTGATTTTTCCCAGGCGCAGGCCATCCGTAATGCTTGCCTAGCCGGCTAGGGTGTCTGCTCTGTCATTGCCTCTCAGCCCTGAGTGGCTTGAGTAGTAGATCGAAAGGATTAGACTATCCTGATGATAAGAAGGACTCTGAGCGCAGTACGCTGCCTGTGCTGGTAAAAGGCTGACCGCAACACATAACGCACGCCTCGATTTTCGCTTTGTATATAGCTGTCTGTTGGCTCAGTGCCAGACTGTGAGATGCTTTGTACAGGTGGTACGATGCTGAACGCTACTAAAACAGCTCAGAGTTTTGTGAGTTTCCTAAGTCACTCAGTGAAGCCGGCCTTCCTAAGAGCGCGGTCTTCACGTTTCTTTCTTTTCTTGTAGTTGTGTTGTGACGTGTGTCTGGCGGGGAATGTCTCCACTGTGACACACTCGCATCAGACGCGAGCGGACAAGACTGACGTGCGTTTTCGTGGCAGACGCTCAGTCACAACACATATTCCGTTTTAGTTCTTACTTTTTTGCCCACCAGTGACGTGGGGTCGGCCACTATAGTAGCGTGGCGCTCAGTTAGGCCTACTATAGTTCGCACCCCTGGGCCGTATCGGGAGAACAGTGTGTGAGAGAATGCGTGTGATTCACGTGAGCGTGCGTGTTGGGTTCAGTTCGTGACCGGCGCTTTGAGCCGATTCATGAAATTGGGTAAAGCGCCTATACAATACTCATTATTATTAGTATCATTATTATTAGTATCATTATTATTACTATGCCAACGCGGCCACGCTCATTTAGTACAGTTCGCTTGCTTAAATCGGTTTAGAGTTAGATCTAGGGTTAGGGTTAGGTTTAGATTTAGGGTCAGGGTTGCCTTGTGGTGATGGTGCAATCGCCATGTTGTTTAGACGGTCGCAGTGCAGTCTACAGCAGGTGCAAATGACACAAGCGGGCGAACTGTACCAAAGCAGCTAATGGTGAACTTGAATTTGTATGGGGAAAGTGGTTTCAAGTTTTGGACGGCAGTTTCTACTTTTTTCTAGGTCAGGGTTTTTATGAGATCTTTATGTGCGTTTACTATAATGGGGATCTTACTCCTTCAGCTGTTTCTGCAATAACGGAAGCTACTTTATCTGATCTCACTGGATGATTTAGACCTAACAGATTTAGATTGTGCTGCATAACTGCTGTTTCTAACTTTCACTTTGTGTCCACCCATAATGCCTCTCGCAGCCTCCTCCTCTTCTAGCTTCAGCTGAGGATGGGTGGGTGCCGTGGCAGCCCCCTCCCTCCTCTTCTGTCTTTGGGGGGATTTTCCAGTTTCACCCCTTCCAACCCGCAACCCCCAGTCACACATAATTAGAAGGGTTCTAGCGATACAATCTGTGCTTAGCTCTCTAAACGCAGCTCTGGGTCTGTATTTTTTTTACGAGGCCTTTCCTGAGTCATAACCTTGTCTGCCGGTTGATACTTCTCTCTCCCTGCTGCCAGTCTGAGAACTATGCACATCTTGGCTGTTTGACAACACCCCTACTCATTCCTGTTGCAGTGTTGTGTGGGTGCACTGGGGGGATGAGCTGCTGGGAATCTCTTTCTCTCTCTCTCTGTGTGTGTGTGTGTGTGTGTGTGTGTGTGTGTGTGTGTGTGTGTGTGTGTGTGTGTGTGTGTGTGTTTCTTTTGCTCCCGGTCGGGAATCGAACTCTCGATGATGCGTTGTTGGTGGCGGCGATGGTTTGACTTCATTTTCGATAGATGTAAATTGTACGCCGGGAACCTGCTCCGCCTGGAAGAGGGGGGGGGGGGGTGTCAACGTCCTTTTCACCACATATGAAAGATGGGGCAACGAGGAAAACCTCCTCCGAGTACTATTCAACCGTTTAGTGCCATAATCACTGTTGTCTCAGCAAGTCGCCGTACTAGCATCTCCAACCAGACAGCGGAAAACTAGGTGATGTCTGATCCCATCGACTCACCGTGTTGTTCCCCAAACAGTAGATAGGCCGTGAGAGAGGAAGGTGTTGGAGAGAGCTGCGCTTGATTAACCGTTGATCTGGCGTCTCATGATTCCATTAACTCCCACACGCTGTAGCGTTCGTGTGTTGCTGATGATGTTGCTTGATTAGCCGCGTGTGCGGGCGAGGATTCGGAAAGGCAACAAGGCGTGTGTCCGGCGTTATGATTACTTGTAACTGCTTGTTTTGGTAAACGGAGAGAGAGAGAGGTGGGTGTTTGGGTGTTTGGGGGGTTTAACGTCCTTTTCCACCACATAGGGTGATATCAAAGACGGGGCAACGATGAAAAAACCAGCACAAATATTTGGCCCCAGCCGGGATCGAACTCACGACCCGAACATTAGAAGTCCAACGCTCTACCATTCGACCACCCCGGCTCCCCGAGAGAGAGAGAGAGAACAACAATGACAATGACAATAATCTTTATTTTCCAACGGGGAAAATTCTGGCATAAATACCAAGAGAGAGAGAGAGAGAGAGAGAGACTCAGACTCAGACATTTGATACTGTGTACCGGTCGAAACTGTGTTCTGTTGACGGCTTACTACTATGGCCACTGACGCGTCTACTGGTGTGGATAACCTGGCGATGGACAGCAGTTCTTGTGGTGCTACAATGTCTACAATTACGGTCATCACACTGTCTGATATCCAACGTATCATCGGTCAGCAGACGAGAGAGAGAGAGAGAGAGAGAGGGAGATGTTGCCCTGCAACATGCGATATGCAATCCTTCAGTACTCGTTAGGTGCGTAATATCGTGGCTAATCTTAAAGTTTCCTGAGGTAGTGTGCGGTGTGTCGATACTTTTGAGCTACCGAGGATGTTAGTGTAACGGGCGAACGTTTCACAATTGGTTGCGAGTTTGTTTGTTTGTTTGCTGTTTTTTTTTCTTTGTTTTTTGTGTATGTTTTTTCCTGCGTTACTAACTCTGAACATAAAATTTAGTCTCATCCAGGCCAGCCAGTGCTCCTCAGTGCGTCTGGTAACGGCATTTTGCACATCAGAGTGATTTCCCTTGGTTAAAAAGAGTGCTTTCCCTTAGATAAAGAGATCAGCATGTAATCCGACTGTATTCAGAAATTAATGTTGACTCAAATGGCGGCCGGAAAACTGCTTTCGTGTCTAGACACCGCATGTGCAAATCAGGTGCGCTATACTGACCTTATTCCGATGATAGAAAATGCTGATCCTATTTTCGCGTGTTTGCCCAAGGGCCAAGTGCTTAGACTGAGAGAACGCCATTTTCTGCAGGCGTCGTTATCAATATCATATAGCCTATCACTGATATAGGCCAGACACCATTGCGTGACCACTCATGTAAAGTGTCCATACAATACAATTCACTGAGGCTCCGACTGGCAGTTTCAAAAGTTGTATTCGTCTGCCACCAAGGTCATGACAGTTATTAACTTTTTGCTTTTTTGAATACCGACCACGTGACCCGCACTTACCCTACCAGCATGGGCCTTCCAATGAGATGATGGCGTCCATCAGAATAATGAGAAATAACAGTTGTGCGCTCCCCGCTGCGCAATTAGACACGCACAGCCAAGCACGAGGACACGTGCTTGATTGTCCTAGAAACTGGGGGATGGGTGTCTGATTTCCAACACGATAACAGTTTTTTCGGACGTGCTCCTGGAGTGAGTTTTTTTCTTATTTCCAGTTCAGGTTTTGTTTTGTTGTTTTTGTTTTTGTTGTTGTTGTTATGACTTTTTTGTTTTGGTTTTTTTGTGGTTTTGCTGTTTTTTTTGTTGTTTTTTGTGTTTTTTTTTTTTTTTTGGGGGGGGGGTAGTTTGTTTGTTTGTGTTTTTTTTATTTGATTGTTTCGTTTTTGTTGTTTATTATTTGGGGGGGGGGGGAGCGGAGGGGGTGAGGGGTGATATTTGTTTTGGGTTTTTTTAAGTTGTCCTGATCAGCTTAATTCATTCTTTGTAGTCTGCTGTTCTGAGATTCAACATCAATCGTCTGGGTTTTGAGAAAAAGAGATATTGCATTTCAGGGTTAGTCTTGAGGTACGCATCTTAGAAAAAAAAAATCCAGGTCTTTGAAAAGCTAAGGGATTTGTGAATACCTTGCAAGTCTTTCTAACAACAGCTTTTGATTTGATGACTGGAAGTGGGGAAGCTCTTGCCCACAAAATTCCAATCGCTTCCCGCATCTTCGGCAGTCAGCGACTGACTGGCCTTCAATTATGCGATCATGTATCGATCGCTCCTAGTGCAAACAACATTCTTCTTTTATGGCGGCTGTGCTTCCCCATGCATTAACAATTGATGGGTTTAACCACGTTATAAAGCACTGTGTGAGATTGGGGGGGCAAGAGTCACGTGCGAGGGAGGAGAAGGCCCGCCTGTGTGGCTCCACTGCGTCCGGGACGTGGACGTGTCTGATCTGGAAAGTTCTTCCTTTTGGTGTGGGTGATAATCGAGTTGGCACTGGTTCGGTTCATCCGTTCCCGCGGTTTTGTGGTAAACACTTCTGACCAGGAGACCCCGAGTTCGAACCCCAGCCCAGGCAGGCTGGGTTTTTTGTTTCCTAGGTCGGGTAGAGCGGGCCCAGTTCGGAGGCTGTAGCTACACCGCTACTGACACGGGTTCGAGTTTGAGGATGCTTCCTTTGTCATGACATATAACGTGGTGCGGATGAATGACCGGTACCCGAGGCTTGTGTGTGTGTGTGTGTGTGTGTGTGTGTGTGTGTGTGTGTGTGAACTTACCCCTTATTAAATACCTTGCCCAAACTTCTGGAACAGCACTTACGATAGACCGTAACTGATTAGCGCGACAGTTTCAGAAAACTAGACGTGACGAAAGAGATGGGGGGGGGGGGGGCGCTGGGTGTGTGGGTGGCGGGGGGGGGGGGTGTTGGGGGAGTATTTTCTACAGACTATTGGTTTTGTGGCAGCCGGCCAGCTCACACTGAAAAACCGACTCCCAACTTTTTGTGGCTTCCTCCCGTTTGTGATCTAATCGAACTAAGCGATCCGCTAGGAACCCCTTCAGCACACAAGGCTTAAAGCCCTCCAGGTCACTTCAACAAGATCAAACGACGTCTAGAGTTGCTGCTTAATGACGCGAAAAAGATCAGCCGGCGCTCTCAACAAATTCGTCTTCACGATCTCATGCTCAATTTTGCCGCAACCCGTCACAAAGCCGAGTTGACCTGTCCTTTGTTGGGGGCAAAGGCGGCGAGGGATAAATATTTATACGCGGGCAGTGTAGCCAATCGCTTTTGTCGGTTAGGCGGAGGAAAAGTGAGAAGTCAACCACGCGGTTGATAATGAGAGTGACGCGCGGGGCACTGAGCTGAAATACTTGTTGCAACAACACGGCTTTGTGCTTGATTTCAACAGGAACCTGTGTTGGAAGCTTAAGTCTGTTTTGTTTTATTAGCGTCACTTGAGAGAGTTTGAGGGTGGAGGGGATTGAGGGAGTGGGAGCCGGGCGGACTGGGCATCCAAACAGCTATGTCTTAACATGACGAGAGAATATTCAGAGCTTAACGGAATATAAACGCTAAATTCATGTTTGCTAAAAGAGATGAATATTTGAATGGTCATGTTTGCTAAAGAGCCAAATATTTGAATCCTCTCCCGCAAGAGAGACCTCTGATTTTTGGTTTACCAGGTTACACGAGGGTGAAGCAAACTGGATGGGCGATTTTCCGGTGCTATGAAAAAATAATTCCACTGTCAATCAGCGGGTTCCCAAGCTATAGCACCGCGGTTTTCCAACTTCAAAAAACCATAGCACCGGGGGGGGGGGGGGGGGGGGGGGGGGAACTCTTTGGATTTTTAGTTGTCGGTTACTACTACTACTAAGACCCATGGCTTCAAGTGGAGCGTAGGCCATCATCAGTCGACGACTCTTCGCCATCTCACTCTGTTCTGGGCTGTTCTTGCCACTCCAGTCCAGTTGATCCCCTGCTTGCATAGCTCTGCCTCAGTGTCCCGCCTCCAGCTGTTGCGAGGCCAGCCTCTCTTCCTTTTTCCCCTGCGGGTTCCATGTCAGGGCTTGGTGAGTGGTGCTGGATGCTGACTTCATGAGGGTGTGTCCAATCCAGCCCCACTTCCTCCGCAGGATCTGCTTGGCCACTGGTTCCTGCCCCGCTCGCTCCCATAGCTCTTCATTCCGGATCTTCTCTGGCCATCGGATGTTGAAGATGCGCCTCAGACAGGTGTTGTAAAATGTCTGGATCTTCTGCTGCATCGTCTTCGTTGTCCTCCATGTTTCGCATCCATAGAGCAGAACTGACTTCACGTTGGAGTTGAAGATGCAGTTGTCGGTTAGAACGATTGAAAAGGCCCGTTTACGAACCAGAAACCGACGTATCATACGTTACACCAATCGAAAGATGTGTATACACTCATGTTTTAAAATGACGGCTTAAAATGACAGCAAGCGTCGACCAAACATTTCAAGCGCCATAGCAATGGGTAAAGGTTGTCCGTTCTGATTATCCCCCTCCCCCCCCCCCCCCCCCACACACCCCCTACGTTATTGCCTTCACAAAATGACAATTCCGCTAATTTCAACCGTATTGTTTCACAATACATGTACATGTGTCCATTCGCACTTGAGTATTCGAGAAAGAGATCTTCAGAATCCATCAGTGCTTTTTTTAAACATTACAGCTGGGCCGATGTGGCTGAAGACGGTTGAGTCAATGGATGCGTGTTTAAAGTCCTTTTCCGCCACCTTTCGGTGATATCCCCCTCCCCCCAGTCTTTGCTCTCAAAGACGGGGCGACGAGAAAAAGGCCAGCACAAATATTTGGCTCCAGGTTCTGGTTGAAGGAAGAATACGAGAAGAGGTTGGAACAAACGAACGAATCTTTATTTTACAACGGTAAAAAAGGTGTTGGTCGTCAGACCAGTCTTCAACCTTGCCGTTGCTAATACTACACAAGACATGTTTTAAAAAAAATGAAAATGAGAATGAAAAAATACTGGAAGTATAAGGACATGTATTGGCTGGTGATTCTCGGAAGTTCCCTCGTGTACTTTTGTAGTACGCTGTTCCGGTGCGCAGCTGTAGGTGCGCGTGTGTACGAGGGGAGCCCTGTTAGTATTATCTCACGGGAGATGGGGAGAGAAGATCTGTGTGCCTTTTGATCACGGATACCCTCTTTGATCGCGACTGTTGTGCGATTGTTCATGTCAGTTCTGGGTAGTGTCGATAGATGTTATCCATACTTCTACTTTTAACTCGTCTTCTTTCCCTTGCAATTTTTTTGTGCCCACCACCCCAACCCTACCCCCTTCCCCCCCCCCCTCATCTCTGATCTCCCCACACCCTCATCTCTGGCCTACCCTTACCCTCATTCTAAACCACTGCCTACCATTTCTGTTACTGTTATCTGTCTGGGTTCTCTGCAGTGATGGCTATGTGCAAAACGAAACCCACAACTTCGGCGTCAGTGAGCTGCACAAAACCTACCTTGGAACGCCTGTACCTTACTTGTCTCTTGTATCCCCGAGTAGCAATGGGGTCGTTGTCACATGACAGGGATGTGTTGTGTCAAAACGCACGGCACGCGCTTGGTTTGACCAATCAGAAGACTGCACTCGCCGATTTCTCCTCTCATCTTATCTCTGCCACAGTTGATCATCACTAAGCGCAAGTAGGTCGATCCGTCTTCCATCAGTGCACTGCGAGCGTGACTCGTAAGTCTCTCCGCCACGTGAAACACGCACAGCAACCGATCTGGAACCGAAACACCACCTTGCCGTTTGAAAACGTTGCAACAGTTGATCACATCCGCAAAGTAGTTCCCGGAAAACGTGAACATGCTTTGATTATCGTCGGTTTCGTTGTACGCCGTTAGCGTCCTGTTAACAGACTTCATAACGTCCGGCCTTGACAACTGTATTGTCAATGACATAGAAAAAGACAGCGGGAGATAAATGACGCTTTTGCAGTTCCGTCAATTTTCCACATTGTGGCTGAGAATGGGTAGTGGTGACGTCACACTGGAGCTGTGTGACCGAACAGAAGACATGCATTCTGGCTTGTATGTCTCAATTAAAGAAGGGTGGGTGGGTGTTTGGGGGTTTAACGTCCTTTTCCACCACATAGGGTGATATCAAAGACGGGGCAACGATGAAAAAGCCAGCACAAATATTTGGCCCCAGCGGGGATCGAACTCACGACCCGAGCATTAGAAGTCCAACGCTCTACCGTTCGACCACCCCGGCTCCCCCAAATAAAGAAGGCACAAATAATAATAATAATAATAATAAAGACTTATAAGGCGCCTGTTCATGTAAATGACACAGGCTCTAAGCGCCGTACGTCGTAACTACATACACCGCTCATTAAACAGCTTTCATACACACACAGACTCACAGGGAACATTAAACAATATCTCTCAACAAGCAGGCTGACACGGTGTGGAAGGGCAGAGTAAATCAGAGAAGACTAAAATGTGGCACTTCTTGTAATCCTATCGCCCGTTCGTTGTCGTGTGCAGCCGAGGTCCGTCTGTGAGCTGGGAAAAGTTAATAGTGTTCCCTTAACTGATGGAGGAGCGTGTGGCTGCAGGTTTGGACAAAAATTATGCATTACGAGGGCGTGTTTAGTTTTATGAAAACCCATTAATTTTCACCGCTTCAGCCAAAAACTACGCCTGATTTAGCCTGCTTTACACAGCAAGGGTTTCAAGTTTTTTTTTAAAAGATGAGAGATGGCGGGAGTGCACTAGAAAAACTGCATTCCCCTTCTCACTTGAGGAAATACACTTCATCTAATCTCAATATTTACTGGAAGGAAAACCCTTTGAGAAAAACTGGAAACGGAATAGGGGGGAATGAGGACTCCAGATAAAAGGCAATGCACTTTCAAATTGTGCAGTTCCTCTGTCAGTTTTATCGCCTGTCTCTTGGCATGGCAGCCGGAACTGTTCATTTGTCACGTGCCCTTATCACCCAGCGCGGCGGCCAACGAAATTTATCCTTGCATAGACACCGTTATCCAATCAGATGATCCGTAGTTTACGCGGGGTTGAGTGCCCCCTCAATGGGGCCTTCAGTAACATGTCTTTCGGTTTTTTTGTTCCTCGTCTTACGTTTTGAAGATGATAGTGGGGATATTGGGTGACTGTTGTTCTGAGTGCAGGTATTTGTGCAGGAAGCAGATTTTTTTTGGTCGCAAGAACGGAGAGAATGCTATGACCCAAGAGTATCGTTTGGGCAGTATTAGAAGTTTTGATAAGGCGGCTAACACGCCTGCGGACTTCAGGAGTTATCTTTTATTAATTAGGTACATTTGGTTTGAACTCTAGTAAAGGGAGAACTGGATAGTGTTACCCCATTCTTCTTTAGTACTTTGTCAGTTTTGCTCGATGTTATACGGGTGCACAAAAAAACAAGAGCGGATACAATATGTAGATCAGTGCTGACGGGTTGTAAATGATAAACGTACCAACAAACACTTTCATATGGTGGGTGTTTGGGAGTTTAGCGGTCCTTTCCCACCTCGTATGGGTGATAACAATGACACGCTTTCAGAGCCAAAGACGGGAGGACAAACAGACTGTTTCACACACTTTTGGACAACAGTATTATGCACATGACGAGTGTTCATATTCAAACGATTAGCCTTCTTGAACTGGACAAGGACGGCAGTTAGAAGCCTATTCGGTACTCCAGTCATACTGCGATTGTTGTATGGGGTTCCCATGATGCATCTTGTGCTGGCTCCTTAGACATGGGCATTGAGAACAAGTGAAGTAACAAATAGAACTGGACAAGGAGGGCGGGGTAAAGTAACGACCAAGAAACGAAGAAAGAAGACTGTTCAGTACTCCAGTCTTATGCACTCTTTCTGTAGGGTTTGCAGAGTGTATCTAGCGGCGGAGAGTACAGGTGGAGAGATGAGAGGCAGTCGTCTGCCCCTGGGTGATAATAACTGGTAGGGAAGGTGAATCTGCCGTCCTGGGCCGCGTATGCTGAGCTGGCGCTCCATGATTTGTGGTGGTAAGACCTGCCTAATGTTTCAGGGGTTAACCGTAGATTCTGTCTTGTCTCGATGTAAGCGTATTTTCAGGGTAAAATAGAATAAAGCCAAGCCAAGCCAAGCCAAGCATCTTCAACTCCAACGTGAAGTCAGTGCTGCTCTACGGATGCGAAACATGGAGGACAACGAAGACGATGCAGCAGAAGATCCAGACATTTCTCAACACCTGTCTGAGGCGCATCTTCAACATCCGATGGCCAGAGAAGATCCGGAATGAAGAGCTGTGGGAGCGAGCGGGGCAGGAACCAGTGGCCAAGCAGATTCTGCGGAGGAAGTGGGGCTGGATTGGACACACCCTCAGGAAGCCAGCATCCAGCACCACACGCCAAGCCCTGACATGGAACCCGCAGGGGAAAAGGAAGAGAGGCCGGCCTCGCAACAGCTGGAGGCGGGACACTGAGGCAGAGCTATGTAAGCAGGGGACCAACTGGACTGGAGTGGCAAGACTAGCCCAGAACAGAGTGCGATGGCGAAGGGTTGTCGATGGCCTATGCTCCACGTGGAGCCAAGGGCCTAAGTAAGTAAGTAAGCCAAGCCAAGCCAAGCCAAGCTAAGCCAAGTCAGCAGTTGCTGGCGGTAGGCGAAGTGTTCAGGGTCGACTCAATCCAGGCCGAGTAAAATCATGAATGGTAATAAGAAATGCGACACCTTGTTTTGGTTCCGTCAAGTTCAGTCCTTTTTGTGTCGATCTTAGCTGGCCAGTTCCACTCGTCACTGTCTCCTTGCTTGTTTCAATTTCGGAATTGAAAATACAAATAAAGATTCGTGCAGGGTGGGTGGGTGTTTGGGGGTTTAACGTCCTTTTCCACCACATAGGGTGATATCAAAGACGGGTAAAGATTCGTGCACTATTAGAATATCAAATCTCTACCTCAAAAACAAACTGCAATTGTTCCAACGGATTCCTTCAGTTTTGCACGGGAAGAAGTTGATAGTTCCAAACGTTACCTCCCATGCCTCAACATACCTATCATAATCGCATTGATATGGGCGCTTTTACCCAAATATTGGCTCTAACCGCTGCGAGCTAAACCCAGCACGCACGCTCACCTGAATCACACACACGTTGTCAGACACTGGACATGAACACATAACAATCACGTGTTGCGAAGGGTCAGCTCAGCAATTGAAGTTTCTGAATTTTAGAATTGCATTTATTTTCGAATTTTGTGGGCGGAACATTTCCGAAGAAGAGGGAGAGGAAGCCGGAGTACCCGGCGAGAACCCCGACGATCGGCACATACGAGAAGGAAAAATTCTTCGCCCCGAGTGGGACTCGAACCTGATCTCTCGCATCGGTGACGAAATCTTAACTAGTAGACCACCGACCGCATTGTTGACAAAAGTTTGATAACCATTACTGAGACCATCTTCTGCCAGAAACTGGCCCCAGACTTCTACAGGTCGCAGTCTAACTCATACACCTACGCAACTGCTTCTCATGTGTGAAGCAGACATTGACAGAACCATGCTGCAGACGAATCAATGAAAATGATTCAACAACACGGTCATTGAAAGCTCGGCCACAGCCTGTCCCAACTTCCCCACCACTTCACGGCCGTTGCCTCCCTTGGTGATCTGACAGTGATCTCCCCTTCTTAGAGCTGTCCGTCCTTGGCGGTGAAGCCTCAGGCTGTGAAATCTGTCACCGCTGACAAAGCCCAGCACGATTCTGCTTAATTCGACGTGAAACGCGGGATTAGAGACGGCGGGAAAATTTCAGTTCAAGCGAAAAACCGCTCTGAGCGCTTGTGGTGGCTGCCTCCTGCTAACATAGAGCAGGGCGGCTTTGTTTTGGAAGTCTTCCTGGTGTTTCTCCATGGAGAGCGTGTTTGGAGAGGAGGGAGGGGAGCTTCACCCTGAGGTTGTTCCAGTTCGTAACAGCGGATGTTTCAACAGGAGACTCAGATAAGAAAAGAGACAGGGACAAGTCAAGCGTAGGATATTGTCAGCTCATTGGCGATTGTGTAACAGGTTTGATGCCTGAAGCATTGGAAAGCAGGGACAGCTTTGTTTTCAAAGTCTTTGGCGTTTGTTTCTGACGTTTTGAGAGTAGAGAAGGTGAGAGTTTCATTTCGCCCAGCGGCTGCTCGTGACAGCGGGATGTTTAACAGGAGCTTCGGATAAGAAAAGACAAAATCAAGTCAAGCATGTTATATTGTTTGTTATCTGATGATTGTGTCACAGGCCTGATGACTAGTGTACCGGAAACTTGAAGCCAAAGGAAACGCTTGCTGGTTGATAAGAAAAGAGACAAAGTCAATTCAAGCGTAGGACGGTGAATCTTGTTCATTCTCACATTATTATGTAACAGACCTGAAGATTGGAGAACCAGAAAGGCAAACTGGCAAACATCTTTGTCTTCCTATGCCGAGACGGTTAGAAACCGAATGTCGCCTACATTCCGAGACAGTTAACTGCTTTCAGGTGAACCCCAATTCCATCTCACGCCAGTTTAAGTCTGTTTTGAGCACAGTGATAACTTTCACACGTCTGGGGTTTAACTGATGAAATTGAGCATGGCCTGCCCACACCTTAGCATGTTTGAATTCAATTCTGTTTTCAAGTCAGGCATGCTGTCGCAGATGAGTGTTTACGGAGGTACTGAAACGCACGGAACAAAACAGCCAACATTCCCCAAGCGTTGACCAGTAGTTTGTCTAGTGACCGTCACAGTCACGTGTGCACAACCAGTAGCTAGGAATAAGTAATGTTGGGCATATGCTGCGAACTGGTTTACTGCGCCTAGGAGATGATAATTTGCAATATTTGCTGTATATGCGCTGAGTATTTATCTTTGTTTTACCTAGTCGTAATTGCTATTTGTTTTATACGCTTTTTTGTCATCGGGAGTTCGAGAAATTAGCATGAAGGTGCAGCGTCTCCTGCATGTCCTGGGTTTATACCGCCCCGTAGACCAGTTTGCATCCTTTGTCCAACGTTATATTTTTGGTTTTTTCATGTAGTGCAGGCACACTCAGCCGCGAATTAGTCTTTGTGGCTTGCGCGGCTTTAAGCCCTAAAAACTCACTCACTCACTCGTCCAAAACAAGGACATTTATTTTACGTGTAGGGGAAACCATTTACATCCTACAAGACATTCGATAACTGGGGGCCGTTGATCGACGAAGGCTCTGTCTTACATCGTACAAGGCCTACGGCAACTGAACAACTTTATTATAGGCACCCTATATAGAGAATGCCGATACGTCCTAATAACAATTCGGTTAAATTCTCAGTGTTGACTCAGCGTCTGTTCCATGACATTCTCGGATTCTGAAGCGTCTGTCTGTTGGCTGTGAAGACGGATACTGTTGCTGGTTGCTGTAAATAAACAAGACTTTGTACAAGAGTAACCGAACAGCAGAGTATCCTGTTTGACACAGTGTTAGTATCAAACAGGTCGGAATGCCAGTGACTCAACAGATGGTTGTAAGTAGCGTAGAGTCATAGTCCGTTGGTAACAGATGTAGGAGGAATACCACTGTCAGTAGTGATTTATTTCTACTGGTGCGAAGACAAAGTAGCCACGAAACAACTTAGTGTATTTGTTATGAAAGTGAAACCTTTCCAGGAGAGTCAGAATATCCCACCATAGTTGACACCTACGGAATCTCTGTCTGTCTGTCTGTCTCTCTCTCTCTCTCTCTCTCTCTCTCTCTCTCTCTCTCACACACACCACACACCACACACACACACACACACACACACACACACACACACACACACACACACACACACACACACCAGTCTTTGTTTTCATTCTGAACGTACCTATCTGATCCTCTGCACATGTGCTCAGGATTGGGACAGCAGAAAACGTAGTAAACGCACTGTTTCCACCCTCATTAATAGCTTCTCCCCTTCACCCTGGTGCCATGAAAGTATGTCGATTGCGCCTAAAAGGCTGTCACTGGGTTAAGCGAAACTCAAAGACGTAGTGTGAACGATGGAAAGAAAGATACGCTTTGCAAATGGTAAGCAAATCACTGGCTTACAGGTATGTGACACGGTATTATCAGTTGTAATGACAAGAGAAATGAGACCGTGAGACCAGACGGCAGTGAATCGAGGAAAACAAAAGGTTCTCTCATGCAAGTTGGATGATGCAGGTCATTCTCCGGCCTATCCGTCATCTAGCGTTCTTGTTCCTGCAGCAAATCTGTATTCTCAAACAACAAGAAAGCTATTCTCGCTCCTAAAACTCGCCGCGATGCCCTGTCGTGCTCCTAACATCTTATCATTACGGATCCCCGTCGCAGAAAAATATTGGGGGATCCTTTACGAGGCCCCAGCTCTAGACGGATCACCTGACCAGCTCCTGCCCAATCTCTGTGAAGTCATCGACCCCCCTGCTGTCAAGGGAGACAACTGGGTCTTTTTGTGCCTTTCTGGGGATATCGGGGCCAGGAAGGTGTGCTCTTATTTTCTGTGAGGTGATAATGTCGCTGGCAATCTACCAGAGGTGCAACAAACACACCTTTGCTTTTAATGTGCTCCTGACGACGGATGATAGTTGCAATCAGCAGAACCGCAACTAAGTTGCGCACAACTTGACCCCCTTACAAACTATGTGCCTGCCGTTGCGCAGTCTGTGTTTATTGCCTTTGCTGCTGGGCAGCACAAAGAACAGAACAGGCGACGCTTAAAGAGGAGAGATTAAGAGCAGATCTGTCTGCATGGGTCCCACTTTTTTTCTGGTGTTTTGTGTCCTTGCTTCCAAGCATGGCGTCCTCACCTGATTATTTACTTGTTTATTATACAGATGATAAGTTGTGAGCTAGTCTTTGTCCCTTTAAAGTTGATATCTGCGTGAATTATGGAACTGTGCAACAGAAACTGTTACTTTCAAATAGAATATTTCCCTAGGCCCGCATGTGAAAGTCGGGGTTAGGGAGTCGGTTTAGCCCCGGGTTAGAGTCTGACCTCGAACTAAACTAGCTCTAGGGTTAAATTTTCTGGGTTTGTTGTTGTTGTTGTTTTAAATCAGGAAGCGGGTCCATTCCAGCAAGGTGCCGTTATAGAAGGATTTTTGTCTTTCTTTCTTCGCTTCCTTTTTTTATTTAATTTTGTTTTGGGGTTTCATTTGTCCTAGTCTGGGTTAGGCCCGTAGCCGTGGGTTAAATTAACCTCGAGTTTTACATACGGGCCCTGGTACCTAGTACCCTTGCTTCCAGCATACCGTCCCCACCTTATTACTTATCAAAATGATTAGTTGTAAGCTAGGTCTTTGTTCGTTTAATTCATTCCACGTCTGCTTGAATAATGGTACAGCAAAATGGAAATGTTAAGTTATATTCAGGGCATCTTTCAAGTTGAAACAGAATTCTCTGGTGTCTATAGCTTCGTACTTCCAATGTGCCGTCCTCGCCTGATTTTCTTATCGAGATGATGTCGTGAGGTAGGCCTTTGTCCTTTAAGTCCATATAATCTTCTTGAATAATGGCTTTGTGCAAGACAAACGTTATGCTATGCAGGGTATCTTTCAACATGAAGTAGAGGATTGCCCTGGTGTCCTAGGCTTACTTCCAGCACGCCTCATTTCAAGTTTTTTTTTTTTTTTTAATATCGAGATAAGTTGAAAGCTACGCCTTTGTCTTTTTTTTGCCCATATCTTCTTGATTGATGAAGGTTTTGAAATGGAAATGCTGAGTTATATCTTTCAGCATAAAGCGTAAAGGATTGCCAGAGCATGAAGGGAAAAGGGAGCCTTGTTTTCTGTTTCACTCTTTTTGTCTCTTGGAAGTCGGGCCGGATAGCGGACCAAGCAGAGTGCTCGACTGTCAATGCTTTGGGTTGTGAGTTGAGTCGACGGCTTGGAACCAGCCATTCTTGCTAAATGATTCCTCGGTTATTGCCTCGTCTTTGGTGCCATGCTAACATAGACACAGTATAACATGGTGGAAAAGGATGTTGACAGAACACCCTCTTCCCTCAAGTACTAGAGCGTGTCTGAACTTGCGATGAAAGAGCAAACTCTCTCTCTCTCTCTCTCTCTCTCTCTCTCTCGTCAGACATCAAGTTCCCCAAAATACGTTCCTTTGTCTTCACCGATCTTGGCTCCAACTCGGGACGTCACTGATCTTCGTTAACGGTACTTTTTCTCAGTGAGGTGAAATTGAGTATGTGCGATGCCAGACCTGTTTTGTTTTCTGGTGACGTCTGTCTCTCTTCTCTTTCTACCTGTGCTGTACACGTCTCCCTGCCCGCATGATTTCTGTTTCCCGCTTGACTTCTGCCCTTGCTCCCCCCCCCCCCCCACACACACTTTGTGGGAGTGAATTCACTTCATACTGTGCAGATACATACACGTGTATTTGAACGTTTATAAAACATACGTCTCTATGCATACAAAACTACAGTCAAATGTCATTATAGTTGGTCAAAATTAAAATACATCACATCTTCGTATCCACTTAACATTACATATTATTTTGTTACAATGAACATTAACCTTTCAGTCGCGTCAGCTATTGGGCCTTGCTGGGCAGAAAACAAGCGGGGTAAACAAACCATGGCTCTTCGTCCGTCCTCGCCGCAACCTATAGTTTTGAAACAGTGCCAGAGGCAGGGGGGGGGGGGAGAGAACAAGCCACTACTATTTCTCGCATGCCCCGCGCGTTTGCTGGAGATTAGGGGGCGGTTTTTGGTCCGGGGTGATGAAGTGAGAAGAGGTAACCAACTTGGAGAGCTGCAGGTACCACTGTGCATGAGGGGGACATGACAGAGAGCTTGGCTTACCCGTTGTGGAACAGGTTGTGTGTAGTTCCTCCGTTGTACTAGTACAACAGTCACAGCATGTTGACCTCACCGGGTTTGTCAGTTTCGGAAGGCCAGAAAGGGCCGGATCCAGTGGTGTAGACTTTTCCCTTTGAATGCCTGAGTACGGCTTGATATCTGAGCAGCAGTAGGTTTGACTGATCTCAGTGTATGTGAAGACTCGGATCTTCTTCTTGTGTGGTTGTCCAGGACAGAGCAGACACCATAGCTGGCAGGGCAAGCATTATGGATGGCCTGCGCGTAGGAAGATCAGACATGGTCAGACGTAGCTTGCAAGAAGGAAGCCTCTGCCATTACAGCATAAGTCACCCGTAAAGCAGAGGCGAACAATAAGGCAGTGGTCAACGACTGAATTTAAAAGGGCGTGACAGGCCCCGTCTGGGTGATTGGGTGGGTGTTTGGGGAGTTTGAATGTCTCTTTCCACCAAGTAAGGGTGATGTCAGACGGGGCAACGAGAAAAAGGCCAGCTCACGTCGAGGTCCGGACCTTCCACAACTCCTGCCTCATCCTCCCTCCTGCTGGAACCCAAACCTGCATACCGGGTTAGTTGGCGGCTCGGCACCGGTGTTTGCAGGTAATTAGGAAGCTGGTAGAGAGCGCGTGGCTCTGGACAGGTGAGAAAACAGGCGTGACGGCGAGGGGCCGGGCAAAAGCATCTTTAATGACAACTAGGGGCATTCCACGCTGATGATGGCTGGCACAAAAGGTCGTGTTTCACAAGACCACTTGCCGCGGTCTACATGAGTAGTACTCGCAACGGTTGGTTGTTAGTCCGGTGTAGAGTCATTAGAAGGAATGAGTAGGGCGGAGGGTTAGGGAGGAGAGGAGGGGGGGAGGGAGGTGTGCGTGTGTGTGTGTGCGGGGGGGGGGGGGACTGGTTGGGATCAGATTTGGACATGCTCACAAACCGAAAAGTTTTGGAAAGAAAATAACAACAAACAAACAAAAAAGAAATCCCGAAATTGTGTGTGGCTGACAACCGGCAATCCTGTACATGTACCCATAAATGGAAAAAGGATCTAAATGCTTATCGAATCCGTGGCGCTTAGGCCGGTTTACGAAATGATGGCAGACATGTTGGTGCTGTCCGGGCAACCAGAAACGAAAATACAACAAAGAGAGAAGGGAAGAAGGGGAGCCGCAGTGGCCGAATGGTAGAGCGTTTGACTTCTAACGCTCAGGGCGCGAGTTCGTATCCCGGCTGGGACCAAATATTTGTGCTGGTTTTTTCATCGTTGCCCAGTCTATGATATCACCCGTATGTGGTAGAGAAGGACGTTAAACTCCCAACCCCCCCCCCCCTCCACACACACACACACACACACACACAACCCTCAACAAAGAGAGAAGAAAAACAAAAAAAAAAAAAAAGAAAGTAAGAAATGGTTGGGTATTCGGAAAGAACATATAATACAATAGTGTTCTTTAGCATGTACACCGTTTCAGCTGGCTTGAGCATGCCCTTTCCGCTGATTGTTAACCTCACGTGACCTGGCACATGTCCCCGCTCACATTTCATTGTCATTTCCTGACAGTATCACGCGCCTATTTCCAATCCTGAGAAAGTGTCCGTTGTAATCCTGTTTCTGCATATTCAGCCAGTCAGCCAGTAATAATTCGCTCTGGAACGCACTACCTGCCGGCCTGAGAGACCAGTCGGACATAGATCGTTTCAAGTCTGACTTGAAAACGCATCTGTTCCGGCTGGCTTTCGACTAAGCCCACCTACCTCATCCTGTTTCAGCGGCTCTGTGTGTGTGTGTGTGTGTGTGTGTGTGTGTGTGTGTGTGTGTGTGTGTGTGTGTGTGTGTGTTGGTATGAGTGCGGGAGTACGCGCATTGAGTCATTGTGAGAATTTTGCGCTATATAAGTACAATTCATTATTATTATTATTAATTCCACGTCCGAAAAAAAAAAAACCTCTTCCTTGGAGGAAGCATGTACTTGAGTCGGCTGCAGTAACCCGTGACATGTTTGGTCGTGTACTACATTACTGTGTCCTCGTCACATTGGAAGTAACATGTGCAACTACTGTACAATGTGATCGTCATTTGTATGTCCCCCATGTAAGAAAGGTCTCCTGTCTCGAAAGAATCTGTGTAGACGCTTTGAATGTCTTGTACAAACTTGCTTGTGCAAGCAGTCAACTCTGTCACGGTTGCACTCCCATCCATATCATATCACAACAATGCAGAATACCCCCCCCCCCCTCTAGTACTGAATTTCCCCTTTAAGAATAATAAAGATCTGTTGAATAGAATTGAATTGATCACAGTCTGCAAGGGTCTGAGTTACAAAAGAATTTATTCATTTGTTCATTTATTTTAATTTATTTCGAAAATTTCCTAAAAGCCCAAGTCCGACTACCCCCGTGCCCACTATATGAAAAGACTGGTTAAAAAGAACAAGCCACTGCCGGCACACCAGTAGGAACCACTTAACTGGACGGAGAAGTACTAGTACTATGGCAATGAATTGCCCATATATTGACCTGCCAGGGGGACACTTACGTTGCTTTCTGTTTTCCCCCCGTAAACAGATCAGAACGGAATACATAGTTGGACGCCGTGTCTCGACCCGTTATGATTTATGTGTTGTATGGAAGGATTTCTTTCCAAGGATAATATCGATTGACACTGAAATACGATTTGGCCTGTCATGGAAGAAGCAGGCTTTGCCACAAGAGGTCTAAGGTGCGAGATGTCTGAAACTCGAATGGCTTCGTTTGTCGGAGGCCACAGATCTTTGGCTGTATGTGGTTTGGATTTTAATCTGTCGAAGTTCTTGCGTGGGGAACCGAGACGGCCGCATGGGTAGAGCGATAGATGGCTGGATCGCTTGGGGTCGTGGGTACGAATCCAGGAAGGGAGGTACAAGTTTGTGCTGGCTTTTCCCCCCGTTGTCCTGTCTTTGAAATCACGCCTATGTCAATATTTAGTGGAAACAACCTTCTTCATCTTCTTCTTTTTCTTTTTCATCTTTAAGTTGTTTCTCTATAGAGAAACAACTTTATGAGACGGGGCAGATTTTGCTACGCGCAGCAGCAAGTTTCAGTGATACAAAACAAGACTGTGACGTTTCTCCAAACAATACTTACTTTCACGCACACAGTGACGTAACGAAATCTGCGTCATAGACACCTTACGTGCACACTTTGCTGCTGCGTTCTTTTTGGCGGGAATGACGTGTGTGTGTGTGTGTGTGTGTGTGTGTGTGTGTGTGTGTGTGTGTGTGTGTGTGTGTGTGGACGGATGTAATGATGGCTATCTCCTAAACCACCTCGATGGAGGCTTTTTTACTTTGAGATGAAATGGGAAATCACCTTCTCCAGAGCTACCTTTCACGATTTTTAGCCTGCCGCATTTTCAGAAGAGTTATCGCCAATTTTAAAAAATCGGTCATGTTACGAATTTTTTCGAAAAAGTTGTTCAAATTCCTTCATTTTCTAGACTTTGGAAGTTCACCCAATCACACTGCATTGATTAGTGCTACAGCTCTGTAGCTCTGACTGGTTTTGTGTAAAAAAAAATATTTCCGAGGTAGGGGTGGTTTGCACATAAGATCAAATATCTATGAAAAGACTACTGCAAATTACTTATCATCCCGGCGTTTTTGTCTAGTGTGACAACTGCACATATGACAGGAACTACTGCACTATTATGTCTTTAGCATTTAGAATAACTGAACTTTTAGATAAACATAACTTTTTCAAGTTTCTGCGAGAAGCACCGGTCAAAAGAGTTCCAAATTTTCGATTTCATAAGTACAATCCAAGGTATTCTAGTCCATGTTTCACCAGCCCTCTAGATCTTCCAGATTTTATGTAAAAATTAGTTCAGCCAGGGAAGTCACAAAAGCAACAGGGAAATCACCGGACATGCACAAGCATCATCTGTCATACCACCAGTGTGAAGCTGACGTCAAACGCTTAGTTCACAGACAAAATAAGCAAGTATCGTCACTGCCTCCGACATTTAACCAGCCCTCTAGATCTTCCAGATTTCATGTGAAAAATAATTCAACCGGGGAAGCCACAAAGCCAACAGGGAAATCACAAGACATAAACAAGCTTCCTCAGACGATGGCAGTGCTAGAGGCTGACGTGAAAATGTTTAGTTCGCGGAATTGACGTCATCTCTCTGTCTGTGTATGACGACCTGCCTGAGGCTGACGTCAAATGTTTAGTTCACGGAACTGACCTCTCTCTCTCTCTCTCTCTCTCTCTGGTTACGCCATTTCATTATCTGTAAAGACAACTCACTTCCATTGTAATGGACCGAAGTCCGAACAATAAAATGTCTGCGTCTGAGTCTGAGTCTCTCTCTCTCTGGGGAGCCAGGGTGGCCGAATGGTAGAGCGTTGGACTTTCAATGCTCGGGTCGAGAGTTCGAATCCCGGCTGGGGCCAAATGTTTGTGCTGGCCTTTCTCTCGTTGCCCCGTCTTAGAAAGCACCCTTACGTGGTGGAAAAGGACGTTAAACTCCTAAACACCCACCCACCCACTCTCTCTCTCTCTCTCTCTCTCTCTCTCTCTCTCTCTGTCTCTGTCTGTCTGTCTCTCTCTCTCTCTCCCCCCACCCGGCCCCACCCCCAGTCACGTGACTAATCGGTCGAGGTCGTAGAGGATCTAGTGTCATTGGTAGAACTTGGAGAGGGGAGAACCGGCAACAATAACAACAAAACAGACAAAATAAAATGAAATTTGGAGAAACAACTTTGTAGGACGGGGCCGTTCCTCCTTGTTTTCTTCTTCCTGTCCTTCTTCTTCTTCGTCGTCGTCGTCAGCTTTTTGTTCTCTTTCTTCTGTATTCCCTGTCTGGTTCGTACTGGCGATGAAGTCGGTGGACTGATTTCAGCAGCCGATCCGTCCAAGAACCCCAGATTTTCTCCGCGATGGAAACAAGCAAGCAAGCGACTGACCAAGGAATAGCTATCGGATAACTGATCATTTCTCATTCAGTCTTTGCGGAATTCTCAGCGTTGCAGGCGTCGCCTTTTTCTGGGTGGATCCAGTGTTTTGTTTCACCCCCAGGAGCCATCGAGTCATCCAGGCCACCCCGTTCAAGTTGTGGGTGGCCCGTCAGTGCTTTTCTTGCCGAAGCCCTCTGAGACTCGCTTTAACAAAATATCAGACTCCGCGGGCGGCATACCGTACGTTACTAGTGTCATGCTGGCGGAACTCTTCCTGGGCTTCGGGGACAGACACTGGGAGATGAACCTCCTGCAATTACTCGGAAAGCCATAGGGTGCAGAAGCTTCCGGAAAAAGTGGGAGAGAGAATGTGTGTGTGTGTGTGTGTGTGTGTGTGTGTGTGTGTGTGTGTGTGTGTGTGTGTGTGTGTGTGTCTCTCTCTCTCTCTCTCTCTCTCTCTCTCTCTCTCTCTCAGTGTGTGTGTGTGTGTGTGTGTGTGTGTGTGTGTGTGTGTGTGTGTGTGTGTGTGTATGTGTGTGTGTGTGTGTGTGTGTGTGTGTGTGTCTCTCTCTCTCTCTCTCTCTCTCTCTCTCTCTCTCTCAGTGTGTGTGTGTGTGTGTGTGTGTGTGTGTGTGTGTGTGTGTGTGTGTGTGTGTGTGTGTGTGTGTGAGGGGGGTCATTGGGGGGTAGAGAATTGAATTAACAAACTGTATTTGTCAGTCAGTAAGGTAATGGGCCACACAGCCTCTTCAAGAAACTGTCCTTAAGCACGCGAAATACAGAATCGAACATAACCATAAACTGAGAACATGAAACAGGAAAACGATATTTTGTAAAACAGTTGCATCAATGCATATAAAGCATGATGGAAAGCATGAGGGACACAATACAAAGTATGATGTTTGTCATTTGGTGAGAGAGACAGACAGACAGACATGGTTATGAACCTTTATTTTTCAACGGTAAAAGTTTTGACAGATATTTTCATCACTCAGTTTCCAAACTTGCGTTTGCTGAAATTACATAAAACAGATGAAAACTACATACTCACAGCGAGAGAGGGAGAAAGAGCTGACTGAAACGTTTACTCAAGAAGGGGCCAGCCAAAGCAGGAGGAGGGGGGGGGGGAGGACGAGGGAGGGGGAATGGGGTAGAGGGATTGGACTGGTCTTGTGATTTGTGACCTTCCTCACCTGTCCTAATGAGGGCATCTGATAGTGATAGTCTGCTTGGGAGAAAGTTGGCGCGGCCGGTGCAAAGTCATTCTGTACGAATTTGCTGTGCGAGAAGTGCCAGACGCAAATGAATGGACGAGTCGGGGGTTTTGCGTCTAGTAGCCACGCCGGATGCTGATTGGCTATAAATATGCAGGTGTCTGTAGTGTTTTGTGAGCTTTCGCCGATTGTTACCAGCACCTGTATATTTTGGTCAAGTTTGTTGTGAATGTTACTTTTTGATTTGTTTGAGTTTTGCGGTCGTCAGTGGGCCATTACTGAAAGATGGTTTGCTAAACGTGCCTATTGCTGGATTTAAGAACTAGGTATTTTAAAAAAAATTGTGATTTTTGTGTTTTGTTTTTGCGATTGGCTGAATTCTGGGGACTCGACCCTTTTGATTGGCAGGAGTAGAGTCGTCCATTAAAAGAAAATAAAGAACAGCTGTAGATACGTATCAATTCTGACAAAGAAAAAGAAGAAAAATCAAGGATGACAATCATTAATGGTAGCGAATTACTGGTGAAAAAAAAAGGAAGCTGTTACTGTGATGAAACTCTCTCTCTCTCTCTCTCTCTCTCTCTCTCTCTCTCTCTCTCTCTCTCTCTCTCTCTCTCTCTCTCTCCCTCTCTCTCTCTCTCTCTCTCTCTCTCTCTCTCTCCCCCTGAGCCATCTCTCGTGTTTGTGTTAACACTAAGAGAAGGTAGTGAAGAATGCAAAGGTAAGCACGGCGTGTTTTCAGAACTTACATCAGCATCAGGTAAATGAACGACCTCGTAACTACAGCAAAATAGTCGACTGACTTACGAGCTTAAGGCAAAGCATAACCCAAGTTTCATCCCCTTCTTCTCAAGCGTAGCTAATTATCGACAGCTATTAGAGCAACAATGTTGAGCGAAGAGGGGGTGGTGGTGGGGGGGGGGGGTGATTGGGGTGAGCGTGTGGAGGAGGCAAGTTGTCAAAGACAAGATTTATCATGCGGAGGAATTTTGGGAGGTTTGCTTCCGATGTGCTATTTAGAGAGCTTCCACTACAAAAAATGACAAGTCCCTCTTGGCATTAACTCAGAGAGTATCTTCGGTAATGCCCACCCTTCATCTTTCTTTTCACAGTTTGCTGATTGGCCTACTTTCCTGACGAGCTTATCTTGGTTTTCCGTAAGTCTCAGAAGTGTTGTCCAACTGATACAGCTTCCTTCTTCTTTCACAACGTCTGGTTCGAGTTAGAGTTGTGGTACATTCCAAAACCCAAGACCCTAGTCGTTGACTCACTAGATTTGAGCTTGTCGGCACCATAATGCCACCAGGATTTTAGGTAAACTTGTCTGGATTTCAGATTTCTTCTGCAATGTGACTGTGATTAGATATATTTCAGTTTATACACGATTAGAAAGCCTTTGAGATACATATAGTGTGAAGTCCTTGAAATTTCCTAACTTTTATGCGTTAATTTTTATTCAGTCGACGCACAACTGTTTCATACTGGTATTTGACAAAACAAACAAAGTTTAGTATATCGATAAACACCCAAGGGCAGAAAAGTCAGCAGCATACACTTCCCCTCTGTTTAGACTTTTGCATAGGGGCACTACCATTTTGGCATGAAGACACACAGGAAGGTGCCAAAGTACGGCAGCCTGGTGGGTTTCTACACACCCGCGCGCACACGCACACACACACACACACACACACACACACACACACACACACACACACACACACACACACACACACACACACACACACACACAGAGCCTCTATATTTGTTTTCTCTCTCCCTGTTCCTTTCTCTGGCTCATTACGTTGTTATCCACTGATAGCAAAGCGGGAGCTGAGAGCTGGGGGAGCGTGCCAGCGTCTGTTGGTGCATTCACTTCAAGCGGAGCAGTTCTGCTATACCGTTTTCCTGGCGTGTGCGTGTATACAGACATTGTATTTGCATTGTCTGAGGGCTTTAGGGAAGTTAGTATGGTCGCCAAACGGGGTAATATTTGACTCAGGGGTGAAGTAACAGATGTCCCGAATAGCAGTTAGGCAGTTAGTGCGGCCGGTGTGTGTGTGTGTGTGTGTGTGTGTGTGTGTGTGTGTGTGTGTGTGTGTGTGTGTGTAGGGAGAGAGTTTTATTCGGCACCTTTTTGTCATAGTCTTAGCTTAAATTTACAGGGTTTGGCTTCTTTCTGGGTTTTGTTCCATCACCTTCCCCACAATAACGTGTCACATCCGTAAGAGCTTCAAGTGATTTCTCTACAAGGGTGGGTGGGTGTTTGGGGGTTTAACGTCCTTTTCCACCACATAAGGGGGATATCAAAGACTGGGCAACGATGAAAAAGCCAGCACGAATATTTGGCCCCAGCCGGGATACGAACTCACGCCCCGAGCATTAGAAGTCCCAACGCTCTACCATTCGGCCACCCCGGCTCCCCGATTTCTCTACAAACCTGTAGTGTTCAGTCGGCCATCAGGAGTACACAGACGAAGCAAGTTTCAAACGATAGGCGGGGACAAAGTTTCTAGTCTAGCGAACTCGAGAGAGCTGGAGCGAAAGGGTTGTTAGCAGGCATGGAGAGGACAATTTCTCGTCTGATTACCCTGGAGAAGACGATATGACCCGCTGGCGTTCACGACACGTGGGGGTCCATTGACAGAAGCTTCTGGGTGACTTGGTCCATGGCATGCTCAAGGGAAAGGAACGAAGTACACTAAGCGGTGAGACTTTCGGCGGAGGGCAGTACAAGATGAGCTGCTTTTTTATTATTTTTTATTTTTTAGAGTTACTGTCTTTGCACAGTAACGCATCCCAGAAATTGTTGGCAAGTTGTGCTGAAGACACTTTTTGTGAGCAGGATGGGGGAATGAGAGAGAGAGAGAGAACATCTAGCGAAAGCGGCCTAGTACAGAAGTAAAATTATAATTTTAAAAGAAAACTTATCAAGCAAAGATCAGCTGCCATTCCATAGTGGTTTCGGCCCATTGTCACCCAGCGTCGCAACCAAGCCCCCCCCCCACCCCCCCCCGACCACACACACACACACACACACACACACACACACACACACACACACACACACACACACACACACACACAAAACAAAACCCAAAAGCAAACAAAACGCTTTAAAAAAAACTAAAACAAAAACAAACAAAAAACTAAAACAAAAACAAACATAAAACTAAAACAAAAACAAACAGCCACATCAACAAAAAAAAAAAAAAAAAAAAGTCTACAGAATTAAAAGACAAAATGTTCCCTGATTCGTAGAGCAACATTCACACGTAACCTGTTCGGCGTTGACCCCCCCCCCCCCCCCCCCCCCCACCCATTCTTTGATCCAGGCCTTCACGGAAGCATGGCGGTCGGGTGGATGAGTAAAGCCGATTGTTTTAGCACGGTTGCACAAGGCAAGGATAATAGACGTGTAGAGAGTGGAAGTCAGGGAACTGTGCCTGGATGCACTCGGGTTTCCAACAGTGCTACGGGTAGAGAGTGGAAGTCAGGGAACTGTGCCTGGATGCACTCGGGTTTCCAACAGTGCTACGGGTAGAGAGTGGAAGTCAGGGAACTGTGCCAGGATGCACTCGGGTTTCCAACAGTGCTACGGGATGTTGGCCAATTACACGGTCACGGGGAGGCGCTGATGTTTCTGCTAGTATAGGGTGTGCACCACACGTTCTTCAGGCGTCAGTGAAACCGTGAAGAGACTCGAGAGAGGTGTGCACCTGCTGTCTGTAGGCGTCGGTGATGACGCTGTGAAGACAATGTGAAGAAGCCGTGAAGACAGTCCAGAGAGGGTGTAGAACAACTTGCTGCGTCATGCTTAGGCACTTGATTCCAAGTTGCTGGGCAAAGGGACAGTTTTCATTTTTATTTTTCAACGCAGGTTTTGTTGTTGTTGTTGTTGTTGTTTTGTCTTAGAAAGATTTTTTGGTGGTGTTCTCAAAGATATTGCATTCCCTCGTACTTGAGATCCTGTGACTGCAGCACTTCTGTGAACATAGTTACAGTGCCTCCCCTCCCTCCCGGGGGAGCCGGGGTGGTTGAATGGTAGAGCGTTGGACTTCTAGTGCTCGGGTCGTGAGTTCGTATCCCGGCTGGGGCCAAATATTTGTGCTGGCTTTTTCATCGTTGCCCCGTCTTTGATATCACCCTATGTGGTGGAAAAGGACGTTAAACCATCAGAACACTCACTCACTCACTCCCCCCCCCCTCTCTCTCTCTCTCTCAATGCCGGGTTTGAAGCAGCGGGCACCTTCGTAAGTAGATTAATTTTGTTCCTAACCGCCCACACTTCCAAAAGCGTTGCCGCTTTTCATAGACCACTTTCATCCCATTGACACCACGTTTCTGCGCGTTTCACACACCCGACTAGATCTGAACACCTGATTGTTTCCAAAGAGGATTTCCTTATCAGCAATCTGCCCCCAGATGTAGGAACGATAAAGTCTGAGAGATACGCCTCCATCCGAGAGAAACGTAGCGGAAGGCTGACAGCCTACACTCGTTACACGCACCAACCCTAATCGGCTGTCTCGCCTAGTACGCTCGCATTAATTGTCTCCGTGAATCTCTTGTTTGCTGTCGTTGTGCCCTCTGGGGCCAGGATGACTCAGCGGGTAGATGGCACGCTCCACATCGCTCACAAACAAGCTGTTTTGTGGGTTCAGTTCAGCAGCGGGGCGGTGAAATCTGCCCGGAGTCTTGTATCGTCTTGTGTTCACGGATGTGTAACGAGCGGGTCACCGTGACATAGGCCGGGTCGAATCACTGTAACCGTTTTCCAAAGAGGTCTTAGTCGCTGCTACCCAGGTTTTCTCAACCAATACATTGCCCGCACGTGGTGACAACACCAAAATGGCATTTTCTGCCGTTCGTTTTTGCCGCTGAAAATGCATGATTGTTTTTCAGTCTACTCGATGAAGGCTTTCAACTGATGTATAGTCAAATTTTGCGGTTGTCATCTCTTGCAAAGGAAATAGGTTACCGGGGAAACAAGAATATAATTATTCAAATGACGCCAATCAGTGCAGAATGAACCTTTATTACTGTAGGTTGTTTTGAGATGTAGCCTGCTCATTCTCGAGTCGTTTGTGACAACAAACAAATGAACAAACTGTGGCTGTTGTTGTTTTTAGTTTTGTTGTTTGTTTCTCCCTCGTTGTGTGCAGGTCCCACTGACGTGAAATAGTGAAGTGTTGCCGGCCCCCGTAGTGTAGTGGTTAGCACCTCGGACTATGGACCGGGAGACCCGGGTTCGAGTCCCAGCCGAGGCAAGCGGGATTTTCCCTACCTAGGTCGGCTCCTACCCAGAGCGGGTGTGCTATGGGCCCAATGGGGAGGCTGTTGCCACACAGCCGAGCTTCACCCACTTCACGGGTGCGACTTTGGGGGTGCTTCCCTTGGTATGACACGTCTTATGATGTGGATGATTACACGGCCGGCACCGCAGGTGCCGTAGTTCCCGGGCCTGGTTGATGCCGGGATATTTATGACAGGAAGCGTGGAATGCGGCCCTGTTCCGCAGTCCCAAACCACAGGGACCTCCATGGCATCATCTTACCATCATCCTCATCTCCATCATCATGCATAATAAAAATTGCTCCAACTTCCGAGCCCTCCGTGGGTTCCACCCATTACCAGGGAAGCACACCACTGGAGCTGGGGCAGCAAAAAAAAAAAAAAAAAAAAAAGTGAAGTGTTACACTTGTCGGTCGTCCTGTACCTGTTTGTAGTCACAGAGTACAACCAGAAAAAAGAACGGGCTTTGGCTCAAGAAAATTGTAAAAGCACTCGAGACAGCGGAACAATAAAACAAACATTTCCTGAAAGTTCAAGCTGACATAAACCCTAGGAGGTTTTTGTGCTAGTTTCTCACATCAGCATTTCACAGCGCCTGAATGAAAAGAAAAGAAAAAAGAAATCGTCAGAGATAAGACATAAGTGTGATGGAGTGGGTGAAATTTTGAATTTTATTCGAATGAGTGTATGAAACCGAGCGAAGTTTTTATCGTTTTCGACACATAAAATTTGATAAATCGTCTACGAGTTGCAAAGTTGTTTACTCGGTCATGGCGACAGCGAAGTGATATGATGGAGAGGTTTGTGGTTGTGGATCGTATGGTTGCTGTGATTTTTGTGTATGTGTGTTGTGTTGGGGGGGGGGGGGGGGTGGGTGGAGGAGGGGCAGGGGGGAGATGACTAAGAGGGGGTGAACTGCTCATGACCTCAGTTTCGACAATGTATTCGCTCGGTGTGAGTGGTTAGGTCATCTCTTTACAATCCACCCTTCCCCTTACCATACCTCCCCCCCCCCTCACACACACACACACACACACACACACACACACACACACACACACACACACACACACACACACACACAGAGTCTTTCCTGGCATTCATTCTTCTGTCAAACAGAGAACACCAGTTGTTTGAATCTGACGCTCACTTCATTTAGCAGCCCTGAATACGTGTCAGCTGCGTTTCGAGGACTCGGAGGAGGGCTTCCAGTCACGCCCATGTCCACGAGTCTTAGAGCTCACAGTCGATTCAGCCATTGTATTCGTAGCGTGACCGGGTGAATAATTCCTGATACCAACCGTAACCAATTAGTGGGCGTATTTCTGCCCGGGTGAAATCTTGCCCTCAGTAACAACCTTTGGCGTGTCTTTGTCTTGAGGGGCGCAATACTGGTGGTGGTGTATTGTGGTGGTGGATGTTGGGTGGTGGAGAGCATGTAGTAGGGTGTTGGGTGGTGGAGAGCATGTTGTTGGGTTGTGTTTTTGGGTAGACGATGATTTAGCTGAAATGTTTTTGTGGTTTTTTCTTCTGCTAACGATGCAGCTGTGGTCCAGTTGGCTGTAGTTGTGCGATTTCGTTTTGGTAGACTGCCGAATGTGTTCTGCGACAAAAAATACATTCTTGCTGGAATTCTTCCAGCACCTCCGTCAGAGATACCGCGTGAAGCATTTGTATTGCCGATGTCAGCTTTCAAATCAAAGAAATGCAGGAACGGGCGTGGTAAAAACAATTTTCCAAATTAGGTGCCACCGATTACGTAAAATACACCACACTCGTCTGTTGGTTTCGACCGAAAGACTGCTCGTTAAAAATAGTTTTTCGGTCAGAAAAACCCCCAAACTCATGTGGGTTATTTTCCGTAATCGGGGGCACCTCATTGTGAAAACTATGTGTGTTTCACACAACACGCAAGAATAAACCGGCATAGGAATGTTGTGTGGTGTCGGGTATGAAACTAAAACATATATATGACTGCCGGGTGCTTTGTTTTATATATATGCACAATTAACAGACGTTGGTTTTAATGATGTTTTTCGTAGGCGTGTTTTTGAAAGATTCTAGACACACAGGTGGTGGTGGGTGGGTGGGTGTTTGGGAGTTTAACGTCCTTTTCCACCACATAAGGGTGATATCAAACACGGTGCAGCGAGAAAAAGGCCAGCACAAATATTTGGCCCCAACTGGGATTCGAACTCACGACCCGAGCATTGAAAGTCCAACGCTCTACCATTCGGCCACCCCGGCTCCACCAGGTGGTGGTGGTGTAGTGATTGCAGAAAGTGGAAGCAGTGTTTCAGTGTGTTCGGACTAAGGTGGTACGTTGAAACCAAGAGAAACAGCTTCTAATGAAAACTGATGTCGGCAGTGGTGGTTTGATAAGGTTGGGGTGTGTGAGTGGTGGTGGTTGGGGTGGAATAACGTGGTATGTGGAGACCAGGATGTCTTACACAACAACTCAACGACGTTGTACGATACCGTCCCACCTTTGGCCTGATCGGTCGAGCATTAGGGGCGACCACCCAGTTGTAACGATGACATGCGGGCTTAGCTCCCCTCCCTTCCCCACCCCCTCTAGCCCCACACCCTATCATTTTAACTCTTCCGCTCTGTTCACTGACTGTAAGACGGCGGCTCTCTTTGTGGCGGTAAAGTCCCAAAACAAAGCACGAGTCAACAGTCTTTCACTCGGGTCGATTTCACAGAGAGGGACTCAAACACGAAACAGGATAATGCACGGTACAGGAGCTCCCAGACGGCAAAATGACAGGGATACGGGGGCAAAGTCGGTCTCCGCCAGGAAGCAAAGATTTCAGGTGACCGCACACGTCCTTGTAACGCGACGTAACGCGGCGGAGTCTCGCTCCTGACAGGAAACGTTCAAAGAACAGGGGAGTGGCGGAGTCGGCAAATCTTGAATGGAATTTTTTCAGGTTGAGCTGTATCGCCATAATGTCGACCAGCGTCAGCAAATAAGGACGGTTTTCTGGTAGATATCATCAGAATGAGCTGATTGTCGGCAAAGCTTTGCGTCACGGAAATGTTTGAATTGGGGTTTTCAGGTTGAGATACCGACAAAGTGCCGTTTGACGTCAGCAAAACTTTGGGTTACGCATTTATTTTTAAAATCGGGATTAAGTTTCGGTAGAGTGACACTGTTCTCGGATCGGTAGGGATCGGTTGTAATTGGCGGAGAAGACGCACTCAGGAGGAAACACTGAAACATGACACCCAATCCGGTTTCAAGTATTTGAGCTGGATCCGTCTGCCTGACCACTAACATGAGTTGCACAAAACCGGTCTTTACCGCGTGGAACCGCAAATCACGGAACAATGTAATAGTTTGGGAATGTTGCGTGCTGATTTTAGCGCTTCTGTTTACTGTACCAGAGAAATGTGTTGGTTTTCTTCAAACCTTGCACAAGAGCCATGTCTGCTTGTTGATTTGCTGGACATTGTGTATCTGGTTGGAATTGTTTCTGTGTAAGATCTGGAGTTCTGTCCGAAAATAAAAATGGGGTGCTTATATATCACAGGGAATTTCACCGCCCCCCCGCGGCCCCCCTCGCCAACACATGACTGACCCTGCCCCCCACCCCCTTCTCTCCTTGCAACTCCTAGGACATTCATATTTGATGTATCCAGGTCCAGTTTTTAAATTTCACGCTGAAGAATTAGGTGCCTTTGGAATGTTTGCCAGACATTCATCCTGTTGTAGAAAACCAGAAACTTCACTTCATCTCAGCTCACTAATTATTTTAAGTTCTTTTAAAATCCCCCCCCCCCCCTTACCACCCCGCACCCCTCAACCACCTCCTCCGGTTTCCTGTTCAGAAGTTTGGATGTTACCTGTCGAAATTCGGGCTTACCTGTACCTTTACAGCAACTGTTGCAGACAGAGTGACTCAGTCAGCTGGCGCCAGAGTCTTGTATTTTTGGAGACGCTCCCTGGGTCAAGAAAACCCCATTGCTTCTTTCAAGTTTCGAAACTCTTTGCATGCAGTTATTCCAGCCATCAGTGCTGGTGCCGATTTCACGGCTGAGGAAGGAGCAACTGTAGGATTGAAAGAAGAGGGAGGGATGAGCGTTCGTGTGTGTGTGTGTGTGTGTGTGTGTGTGTGTGTGTGTGTGTGTGTGTGTGTGTGTGTGTGTGTGTGTGACTCTGTGTGTGTGGGTGTGGGTGTGTGTGTGTGAGAGAGAGAGAGATTTCAGTGTGGTTTCTGGTCCTAATTGGCAGCGAGGATGGCATAAATTGATACCACAGAGAGGTTTTGCGTGTTGTCGTAAACAAGTGCATGAACCTTTCTTGCCATTATTTGAGTGGAGCCGCATTATCATTTGTCTCTCTGTTTCCGTCTCTTTTCTCCGTTCCTAGCTTTCTTGGTCATTTTATGATACGTGGTTCATCAGATCTACCGTCATCTGACGAAAAAAAAGGACCTAGGCGACATTAATTTGATAGGCGCTTTAGGCTGTTTTACACGTCAAAACAGATTTTCTGTCCAACAAACGACGGGAGCCGGAATAGCCGAACGGTATGTAGAGCGTTGGACTTTCAATGCTCGAGTCGTGAGTTCGAATCCCGGCTAGTGCCAAATATTTGTGCTGGCCCCTTTCTCATTGCGTGTTGGTTTTAGCGCTTCTGTTTACTGTTCCAGAGAAGTACGTTGGTTTTCTTCAAACCTTGCACAAGAACCGTGTCTGTTTGTTTATTTGCTGGTCATTGTATTTCTGGTTGGAATTGTTTCTCTGATATCACCCATACGTGGTGGATAAGGATGTTCAACTGCCAGACACCCACCCACACACCCAATCCCACCCATCGAAGAAAAGACACTGCAGTTGTACCAGATGGGCCCCGCTTCGCGCTTCGAAAACGACTACATACTCAAACCATTTAGTTAAGTTTGAAATAGGCCGTTGTTTTGTGGGGTTTTTTGGTTTTTGTTTTGTTTTGTTTGTTTGTTTGTTTTTGTTGCCCCAACTCTTTTGCAAGCTCCACTGGTCACGTTCCTGCCAGGTCATGGGTGAAATCACAGAGGGCTCGAAAGCTGGGGCAATTTTCATTATGCATGATGATGGAGATGAGGACGATGGTAAGATGATGCCATGGAGGTCCATGTGGTTTGGGACTGCGGTACAAGGCCGCATTCCACGTTTCCTGTCATAAATATCCCGGCATTAACCAGGCCCGGGAACTACGGCACCTGCAGTGCCGGCCGTGTAATCATCCACATCATAAGACGTGTCATACCAAGGGAAGCACCCCGAAAGTCGCACCCGTGAAGTGGGTGAAGCTCGGCTGTGTGGCAACAGCCTCCCCATTGGGCCCATAGCACACCCGCCCTGGGTAGGAGCCGACCCAGGTAGGAAAAAAATCCCGCTCTCCTCGGCTGGGACTCGAACCCGGGTCTCCCGGCCCATGGCCCGCAGTGCTAACCACTACACTACGGGGGCCGGTGTTTGGGGTTCTCTTTTAATTGGCAAAAGCAATATCCCACAAGATATCCATTCAGGCCGTCCACATACCGCATTAACTACGAAACATACTGGGTCTTCTTCACAGACGCAAGACCTATAGACTCTGTGTTATGTACAGCGGTTCTGGGAGTTTTGGGGGGAAGGCGATCTGGAGCAGCAGAGCCAACGAAACCCTAATCCTCCACTTCCCGGCGGAGATCTTTGATGAGCAGCTCCTTAACGGGATCAAAGTGTCGACTGGAATCCCCCCTCCCTAAGTGGCGGTGCTGGGTTTTCAGGTCAATCTGGTACAGGTGCATTAGGGAGGTTACCTTTGTGGGTTCCACTTTTACACCTGTATCGGGTGAATGCAAGGCAGGGAAAACTCTGAGAGAGAGTGTGTGGTTACGTATCTTGGCATTTCGCCTATTGGTGTGTAAGCTCGGACCTTTTTTTTTTTTTTTGGGGGGGGGGGGGACTCTCTTTTTGGGTCACTCACTTTTTTTTTTCTTTTTTTTTTCTTCTTTTTTTTTTGGGGGGGGGGGGGCGTTGTTCAGATCAAGTCTTGTAAACAGGAAGACAAACTAAAACTGGCGCCCCCTTCAGTAAATCCAAATAATTATTATGTTTTATCCATTAATAACTGTTGCATTTCAACGTACCTCAGGGGAGCCGGGGTGGCCGAATGGTAGAGCGTTGGACTTGTAATGCTCGGGCCGTGAGTTCGTATCCCGGCTAGGGCCAAATATTTGTGCTGGCTTTTTCATCTTTTGCAGTGGTCGTGGAAAAGGACGTTAAACTCCCAAACACCCACCCACCCACCTTCGCAGTGGGCTTTCACTCACCTGAGTCATACACCCCTCCAGGGTAAAGAGCGATGGTTTCCAACTCTTGCGGCGTCCTTTCCCTTATCTTGAGACGTAATCGGTAGAGACACCCTCTCGGCTCTTCCAGGAGTTGGTGGTACACCTGAGGTATTTACCTGTGGCTTTTGCCTGAAGGCTCGCGCTACCCAGCCAACTGTTGAAATGGTTTTCTCATGCCGGCAATGTTTCCATGTCAGAGGGTTTTTTTTTTTTTGTTTTTTTTTTTTAAACAGTTGGCTTAAGAGGTGGCTGTTTCAGGAATTTCCGTTAGTTTTTCTCTTCCCCGTTATGCTATTTTTCCCCTTTCTTTATTCTTTTCTTCAAAGGCTTTTCCTGTTGTGAACATGCAGTTTGGTGAGAGAAATTGCTGACAGGGACAAACAAGACTGGTGTCATTAGTGCATGGGTGGCCGTAAAATCTGTTCTGAAAATATACGCCGTGTTTGTTTTGCAGACAGCCCAAGGTTCTCTGTGAAGACTGACTCTCTCTCTCTCTCTCTCTCTCTCTCTCTCTCTCTCTCTCTCTCTCTCTCTCTCTTTCCGCCCCCCCCCCCACCCCCAACCCCTCAATGACGGAGCGACGAAATCTCCAAATTAATTTCTTCTTCTTCTAAGTATCTTCGGATGACAATGCTCTCTTCTTCCATTCACCGGGGAGCCGAGTTAGCCGAATGGCACGGCGTTGGACTTTCAATGCTCGGGTCGTGAGTTCGAATCCCGGCTTGGGCCAGATATTTCTGCTGGCCTTTTTGTCGGTGGTCCGTCTTTGATATCACCCGTACATGGTGGAAAAGGACGAGAAACTCCCAAACACCCACCACACACTGACACGAGCCCACCGGCCCTTGATCCACTAGTACTTTTTACACTCACCCCCTACAACAACAACCACCGTAGCACTAATCCTCTTTGTTTGCGACTTCAGTCTTGCCTTAGTGTCTTGCGCTCCTGACGTGTCTGTCTGTGGATGTATCTTTACGTTTTGGTAAGCTCCCAACGCTTTTTACAAGCACGGGTGTTAGCCGAAATGGCGGAGAGTTGTTCCGTTGCTACTGAGAAGCAAAATCTTTAGCGACGACAGCTCTTTTGGTATATTTGGTAAAGTCAATATATTTGAAATAATTTCAGAAGCATGCATACGCCTTCAGATTGTAACCACCTTCAAAGACGCGTTCTTGGTAATAACGGGCCACCTTCTTTCAAGGAATTTATCTGGTCCCGAAAAAAAAAAGAAAAAAAGAAAAAAAAAACGGATTTGGGTTGTCGGTGTGAACGGAAGGAGCCGTATATTACAAACCGACTTAATAGAACGCATGTCTGCAATGCAAAGACGTGTGCATTGCTCATAATGTCAAACATAGCATGGCTTTAGCTTGGAGCAATCATTGTTAAACCTGTTGAATCGAAGTAACACCGGATCAACTCCCCTCCATCTTGATTAACGGCCGTGACAAGTGTTCCTACTAGTGCCTGGAGCCGCTGAAACATCTGCTGTAAGGTGAAACTGCTTGACTCTCTCGCACAGTACCGTACCGTACCGTTGCTCGCAGGTCTTCACCATTTCTGGCGATCGGGGCGCCTGATTTTCTAAAAGCAACAGCTGTCAGTAGTGGAATGTTTGGGTGAAATTTTCCTCGTCAGGGACCAGTGTTGAAAGAAAACAATGCTGCAGGTTTAGCTTCAGGGTTTTGCACTGTGTAACCTGTTGGTGGGGATGAAGGTTGTAAGGGTTTGTAGGAAGGGGAGGGGGATGGGGGAGGGGAGGGGTAAACGGGTACACCATGAGGTCAAGCTAAGACTGAGGTTGCAAGGCCGTCCGTTAAAAATGGGCTGGGAAGAAAACAGCAAGACAAAAACTGCAAACAAAACAAACTAGCAAATTGAAATATAAAAAAAACTGTTGTTTTCGTAGGGTTTTGTGGCTTCGATTTTGTAATAAGTAATAACCACATAGGACTGATCTTTCTTTCACTCTTACACATAGTGGTCGTGTTAGCTTTTTTTTTTGGTCTGGTTGTGTGCGTATGTGTGTGTGTGTGTGGGGGGGGGGGGTGTTGTTGTTTAGAAGATGGTTGTGGTTGGAGGGGGGTGGGTGGTAGTTTGTTTGGGTTTTATCGACATGCATGATTTTTGATCCCCGGAGGAGGGTGGGGGGAGGGGGGGATGTCTGGTCAGTTTGCCACAGGTTTAATAGGAAACAGAAATCAGACACCACGTCTGAGAGGCGGGAAAGAAAAAAAAAACACACGTTCAGCACAGATAACACTGGACAGCATGACAGATGCAATATGACAGCAGGATTGCTCGGCAGAGGATGCGGGACTCAAGATGTCAGAATTCCTGTGTAGCAAAAAATCAAACGAAATAACGCATCCTGACAGGCAGCTAAAATAAAAACCGAAACGAGGCACTATTCCGGGATTGTTTATTTCCTGCTCTGCATGCAGAACGGCAACGTTTAATAGGAAGTGCCGCTTTTACAGACAGATCACAAGATTACATCTGTAAGGCGTGCCCCACCTGTTGGAATCAAAAGATTATCGTTTGTCTCTCTTTTTTTGTCTGCTTTCTTCTTCTTCTTTCTCCTTGTTAGTGCAAGCCTGTCGCCTGAATACACTGATAAAACCATGAGCTGTTTTTGTTGTAATCAAGTTGTTCTGACCTTGAAGTGACGTTCCGTATCAGTTCTGCTTTGTACACCTCTCCCTCTCTCTCTCTCTCTCTCTCTCTCTCTCTCTCTTTTTTAGTCTAGTTCACCAAAAGTCATAAGCGTTTTGTTTTTGTTTTTGTTTTTTTGCTTGCTATCACTTAAAGTCTTTTCCCTTCACTTTTGTCTCTAGTGAATTGCCCTTTATACACTACTTGGTCTGGCCTGTCCTACGGGCCTGTTACCTTTGTTTGATTTGCAACTAGCTTAGTCATTGTATCGGAGGTGTGTGTGTGTGTGTGTGTGTGTGTGTGTGTGTGTGTGTGTGTGTGTGTGTGTGTGTGTGTGTGTGCGTACGGGAGTGCGTATCTCTGTGTGTGTGTGTGTGTGTGTGTGTGTGTGTGTGTGTGTGTGTGTGTGTGTGTGTGTGTGTACGTGTGCGTGCGTATGTGTGTGTGAAGTACTTTTCATTCTCATTTTCATTCCAAAGTTGTTGTTTTTTACATTTCTTGAGTAGTATTAGCAACGGCAAGGTTGAAAATTGGTCTGACGACCAACACCTTTTTTACCGTTGTAAAATAAAGATTCGTTCGTTCGTTCGTTCGTTCGTTCGTTCGTTCGTTCTCTCTTTCTCTCTCTCGTCGTCGTCTTCCTTTTTTAATGTATGACTCGCATGTTTTTGTTGCTGTTGTTCTTGTTTTTGCAGTTGCCATTTTCCATCTATCATTTCTTTTTAGCATGACGTTGTCTGTGACTCTTGGCAGCAGGCAACGCATTCCATTCACCATTTCCAGCCATCTTTCCTGTCTGTCTATTGCTGGTTGTGGTTTTTCATCTGGACGATGTCTGTGACCCCCTAGACATTGTCAACGTCTCATGATGATGTCTCTGCTACGAACTGCTACAAGATGCGGCGCACGCATCTTCTGCAAAACCGAGCCTTACAATGTTTCTAACAAGGCGTTGTTTGTGACGTGTTTCAGGAGGCAACGTGTTGGCCAACCAGCCGTTTCACCTCAACTGGGCCTGGATCTCCCTGGAGAGTGACGTCATCATCGCCAACGAAACGCAGGAGATGCTGGAGGTCGTGCTGCGGCGTCGGGGATACCTGGGCGAGACGTCTTTTGTCTGTGAGTATCGCATAGTATTCCTGTTCAGCGTTGCTCCTCTGACGACTGGGGAGCCGGGGGTGGTCGAATGGTAGAGCGTTGGACTTCTAATGCTGGGGTCGTGAGTTCGATCCCGGCTGGGGCCAAATATTTCAGACGACGACGATGATGATTCTGTTGATGAAGATGTGTGCAGGCTTTCTCTAGTGGCCCCTCCTGTCAAATCATCATTACGGTTTGACGTAAGACATTACTTCTCAAAACACTCACCCGTACGTGTCGATAAAAGTCAGGGAGACTTAGTGGTTCACGACGTGTTTTGTTGTCTGAAACCTCTGAACCAACTCACGAAATAGACGACTCCAGTCGGCAAGCCGCAGGCCAAAGGCCCACCCCTTTACTCTGCCGTGCATTGGCTAAACGTCCGTGACGTAATTGTATGGGTAAAAGGCTGATTTCAAGATCAAAGAGATTGACGTAATAGTCTTTTTTTTTTTCTCTCTCGTTTAATCGCTTCCCTCGTTGTAATGTGTGATAGAAGTTTGCCATAACATGCCATGTGTTGTGTTCGTTATGCCGCGGGACGCGATTGGCTGAATTTTGGGGGCTCGACCCTTTTGATTGTCAGGAGTGGAGTCGTCTAATAATGATAATAAGTATTGTATAGGCGCTTTACCCAATTTCATGAATCGGCTCAAAGCGCCGCGAACCGAACTCAACACGCACGCTCACGTGAATCACACGCATTCTCTCACACGCTGGACATAAACACATAACAATCACGTGGTGCGAAGGGTCAGCTCAGCTATTTAAATTTCGGATTTTAGAATTGCATTTATTTTTCAAATTTGGTGGGCTGAACTTACATTTCCAAAGCAGAGGGGGAAGAAGCCGGAGTACCCGGAGAGAACCCACCCGGCGATCGGCCCGAATAAACTGTGCCACATACGAGAAGGAAACATTATTTGCCCCGAGTTGAGAATTGAAGTGCCAGAGGCATTCAAATGGTGAGGGGATTTTTTTTTAATTAGATTTGCGGCTGACTGGTTAAGTAAATGATTGGTTGTTTTATTGTCTAACAGCCATAGCAGCTCTTAACGACACAGCAAGAGTAGGAGAGGACGTCAACGCGCGGTACGCCGCCCAGGTACAGTTCAACCCAGGACAGACGGAGAAAACATGGCGGATACGACTCATCAACGACGACGTGTACGAGGCGGCCGAGGAACTGCGGCTCAAGCTCAGTGAGCCCGTCATGGCCGTCCTGGAGTACCCGGAGGAAGCCAAGGTCATCATCCTTGACCCTGAGGACGGTGAGTTTAGCTCCCTTTGAAGAGTTATGTGTCGCAGTGAACGCTTGCAAGCACCTGGTTCGTTTCGTTTTATTCCAGTTTTCGGGGATGAAAATGTCATTGTTGCAAGTTACCAAACAAGGTAATAATAATATTATTATTATCGTTGTTGTTGTTGTTGTTGTTATTTCAAGTCAAGAGAGCCGGGATAGCCGAATGGTAAATGCTTGGGTCGTGAGTTCGAATCCCGGCTGGGGCCAAATATTTGTGCTGGCCTGTTTCTCGTTGCCCCGTCTCTAATATCACCCTTACGTGGTGGAAAAGGACGTTAAACACCCATACACCCACCCACCCACTCCTCAAGTCAGCTGTCACACTGCAAACAATGATGACATTTTCACCTGCCAAACTGAAACAAAACCATAGTGATTCGCTACCATGGGTGCTTTAGAAAATGCATTAACTTGCTGAGTTGCGTAACCGACAGATTGCTTAACGTGTTCCCCAGAATAAAAAATGCTGGCATCCGAATGTAGGATGGTTTGGCGGAATTTGATTTGACCAGGATTGCAAATGGTGACATTGCCAGTAGTCGAAGGAAAGCCCCACTGCAGCTGCTGACTGGTGTGTGGCATGCAATTACGTGCAGCCGTTTGACATCTGTCCCATCACGATGTTGTCAGTGAGTTAGGTTTTTGGAAATGGCAAGGTTACGCACGCACGCACGCACACACGCACGCACGTGCACACACACACACGCACGCACGGAGTGCATTATTAATGGGTCGAGGAGAGAAGAAAAGACAACAAAGTGTGCAGCCCAGTGTCTGCCAAATATTCCTGGACTCCTGACAAGAACTGCTCACGCCACCACACACACTGTGCCAGCAAGCACATTGTTACTGTTATGGATATAGAATATAGTGCGGGTGTATGGACTCCTGACAAGAACTGCTCACCGCCACCACACACACTGTGCCAGCAAGCACATTGTTACTGTTATGGATATAGAATATAGTGCGGGTGTATGGACTCCTGACAAGAACTGCTCACGCCACCACACACACTGTGCCAGCAAGCACATTGTTACTGTTATGGATATAGAATATAGTGCGGGTGTATGTGTGCATCTCTTTTTCTCGTTTAGTGTAAACTCATCTTCTCGTGGCTTTTATTACTTCGTTTGTGGGTTTTTTTTTTTGTTTGTTTGTTCGTTTGTTTTGTTGTTCGTTTGTTGTTCTGTGCTTGTTTTGGCACGTTTCCTTGGCATGTGTTGATGTGTGGTACGTTTGGCACTTTATGCATATGTATGTTGATAAACATACGTATGATGTAGTTATGTCTGTGCCGAAAATTCCTGTCGAGTCGGGTTTCCTTAAGAGTACAGAGGGTGAACGGGGGGGGGGGGGAGGGGGGGGGGGGGGGGGGGGGGGGGGGGGCGTGTTGATATTACTTTTTAAAAAAAAAAGTAGAAAAGGAAATACCCTTAAATTTTTTTCTTTTTTAAATCTCGTTGTAAACGGGCCAAATTCTGTTTGCGCGGAAGTCGTGTTTTTTTTTGTATCCCAGCCCAAATAGCGCTGCTAATTTACGTCAGAGTTTTTCACCTTGTGCCCGACATGCATGTTAGGCATCGGAATGCACAAATTGCCACAGTTGCCTTCTCTCTTTTGACTTCCCTTCTGTAATTGTCCTGTAATTTTTATTTTTTTTCTCTTTTCTGTGGAAATTATTCGTGGCCGTCCTCTGTTATGACTGATAAAATCACGTTCATACCAAAAACCACAACAGTTTATTTTCAAACCGGATTCGTAAATTCAGTTTTAAATTCTCCGTGAACCTTTTCTCACTAGGGGCGTAGAGATAGGCAGGTTACAACCGTTGAACTTTCAGTGCTCGCGTCGTTAGTTCAACTCCCGTTATTTGGGATCCAAACCGGATGAAAACTGTTGCAGGCAGCACAGAAATACGTCACGGTAACCATAGCCGTTCACAATCGCGAAGCAGACATAACTTCTCGAGTAAATACGCATCGGTGTTTGTTTGTTTGTTTGTTTGCTCTCATTCAGAGGCCATGTCCTTTGCTTTAAACCAGAGTCGACGTTTATGAGGAGTTGTTGGCAGCGTTAAAGGACAGCTCTTACGCTGATTCATAAACGAGGAAGAAAACCTGCCGAGCCCGTGCATGATAAGTGCTTGACGCACGTGCATGTACCGTGCCACGCACGTCCGGTCCACAGAATGCCGTCTTGAACTTGACAAATGGCTGATTCGCGTATTTACGATTCCATACACCGAGCCAGTTATTGCAGATGCACGCAAACACCCCCCGGACACCTTCACCGTTTAATGCCTCTCTCTTCGTAACGCCGATGAGATGGACATCTGTAGCTTTCGAAGCTGTAAGGCTGTGTGTTTCAGATAGCAAGGTGCCGCTACCGTTTTCGTGATTTTGCGGCGTCTGATAGTAACTTTCTTTGGGCTAACGCCTCAATGCCTGTACCACACGTCGATACGACCGAGTCAGTCGCTAAAATTAGCCACCAATCAGCTTTGGCGAGTTGGTGTTCAGTGCGCAACGGAATAACTTCGTCTGCTTAGTGCGCGGTACACTTCTGCATGCGCAGTGGACGGTTTCAATGAACAGGGCCCGTATGTAAAAGTCGTGGTCAATTTAATCCACGGCTACGGGCCTAACCCAGACTAGGACAAAAGAAACCCAAAAGCAAAATTAAAAAAAATAAAAAAGCGAAGACAGGAAGAAAAAAATCCTTCTATAACAGCTTAGGCACCTTGCTGGAATGGGCCGGCTTCTTCTTTCCAAAAAAAAAAGAAAAAAAAAAAAGCAGAAAATTTAACCCTACAGCTAGTTTAGTTCGAGGTTAGACTCTAACCCGGGGCTAAAAGCCCTAACCTCGACTATTACATACGGGCCCAGAGCTCTACCGATCACAGAGTTAGCCTAGTTCGAGCATACGTGCACACCCGCAAAAGCAACTGTTCTGCTGCAAAGTCTGGTAGTCTTGAAAAAGGCGCGTTTAACTTTAAATGGCCGAATAACCGAATAACGTCGTCTGCTCAGTCCGCCACAATACAGTGAAAGGTTTCAGTGAACCTAGCTCTACCAATCACAAAGATATTCGCAAAAGCAGCGGTTCCAACTCTGCTGTGAAGCCTACTAGACCTGAAAGAGGCGCGTTTAACTTTAAAGGACCTTGGAAGCTTTCCCCCCAGCATCGGATCGTTTTCCAGCATTTCTACTTATCAGCATTCAGACAACTGTCTCTCGTTCATCGCTGCCAGGTAGACTCTACAATCCTAAAATTCGCGTCAGACACCACTCTCCCTCCGCTTTCTCCCCCCCCCCCCACCCCCCCGCCTTCCCCACTTGCGGAACGATTGGCATTATCAACCCCTTGTTTAATTGCCACGCTGTGTTACCTGCCCTTGTCAACAGCCAAGGAAGGCTTTCACGTGATACTCGCCTCGTGCCACCTGCTGCGATTGTCAGAGTCGTTTTCTGCTAATGAAAACTTCAGCGGAAAAATGGGTTTTGGTGGTGGGGGTTAGCGGGTGTGTTTTTACCTGTAGACAGGTTCTTACCTTTCGGTACTTGAGACTACTTCAGGGTTGGCTTCGCCTAATCAGATGTGAACAGTCAGACGATTTTTCTTTCCTTTGATGGTGCTGCGAAATAGTTAAAGAACAACTGAAGTGACAGATACTAGTGAAGGAAATGTACGTTTGTGTGTCTTTCGCTGGCGGGAGACAAGACCTGTGTGTTTGTTTTTTGTTTTGTTCATTTTGGTGCTTGTTTGTTTGGTTAGTTATTTCGTTTTCTCGTAGACCTTTTCTCGTTTTGTTTCGGCCTGTCTTGTTTTGTCCCGTCTCGTTTTGTCCCGTCTCGTCTCGTCTCGTTTCGTCCCGTCTCGTCTCGTCACGTCACGTCTCGTCACGACACGACACGTCTCGTCGCGTCACGTCACGTCACGTCTCGTCTCGTCTCGTCTCGTCTCGTCTCGTCTCGTCTCGTCCCTGAGATCTGCAGAAAATGAACAGAACTACAAAACAAGCTCGTCCCCTAAATACAGTATCTAGCGTTCCTGCTTCAGTGTGTGTCTGAGATCGGGAACTGTCACAGCGTATTCTCACAACGCTCAAATCATAGACACAGTGACATAACGAGTAAAATAATCACTCGCCTCAATATGCAGAGTCCCTGGTGTACTTCCCTGACGCCGAATACCGAGTGGCGGAGGATATCGGAGAGGTGCTGATCCCTGTTCACCGCACGGGCGACCTGTCTGGAGAGACCATGGTCATCTGCTCCACCATTCAAGGTCACTACGACTCTCTCTCTCTCTCTCTCTCTCTCTCTCTCTCTCGTTGCTCAGCTGAGTTTATATATTTTATTGTGCACTTTGATTATTTCCTGTACAAGTATTGTTGTGAATAAGAATGTCTGGATGTCACTCTCAACTTTGAATGGGCCTAAGGCCTAGCAATAAACAATTCTGATTGTGATTCTCTCTCTCTCTCTCTCTCTCTCTCTCTCTCTCTCTCTCTCTGTGACGGCATAATTATAGTTTCTTGTCAAATTCCTGCAGTTTGTGCCTAACCTATGCCAATGATTAACAATAAAAAGGAATTACTGTGATTAACTAAAGGCCGTGCTAAAAGAGCAGTTTTACTTGAAGCCTTCCGACGACTAGGAGCCACTTCAAAGCACTATTACGCGGTCTGCATTGGTCTTGGTGCCTGTCGCGAAGGCCCACGCCTTCCGTAATATTGGCTTGAAGTGGCTTCTGTTGGTGGGCAGTGGCCTGTTCCTTTTAACAAGTCTTATCATATTGTGGACAGGGATGGCTGGGCTGTCAAGAGTTAACTGAAGTATTAACTGAACTTCTGTTACTTTTAGAATGGCTGAGGTGCAAACTGTTTGGGTTTTTTTGTTGTTTAGACGTTGAGGACATTGGACATTAACCTTGTTTTCGCCAACGTTGAGGAATCCTAGGAACTGCATGGCCTAGACAAAATAATAGCAACAGACCAAGTACAACTCAAACCTAGCCACAGCGAATATCACAGTTAGTGGTGAGATTTCTGATCTGGTAACCCGTTTTCTAAATTCCTAATATTACGTGTACCGTTTTCAGGAACAGCCGCGGGCACCGTCCCGAGCACAGTGACGTCATTCAGCGATTACATCACGCGCGCGGCAGATCACCGCAGCGTCATCCGCTTCGACAAGGGAGAGAAGGAGAAGTACTGCCGGGTCATGATCATCGACGACTCCCTGTATGAGGGAGAGGAATCGTTCAAGGTCATCCTCACAGACTCCATGGGAGGACGAATTGGTGACGTCAGTGAATCTACCGTCATCATTGAGCCGGACAAGGTTGATGGTGAGCTGTGTTCAGTCGCTGTTGTGTGCCGCGTGGGTGCCTCTGAGAGAGACTGAAACCTTTCTATACAGGAATAGTGGCTTGTAGGAAGTACTGCATAATTATATTAGAAATGTCCTTTCTGGACTACAAAAACTTTACACAGGACCAAAAAAAAAAAAAATGTAAACAATACGGAATGCGCTCTAACGGAATACATAGTACAACTGCTTCTGAAAATAGAGGTAGACAGATGCTGAATGATCAATAGCATAGGTAACAGGATAACCTATTCGGATATAGGCCTAATTCGACGGTTTCCAGCCAGAAGATACTCTCGATTTAGATAGAGAGAAGAGAGAGAGAGAGAGAGGGGGGGGGGGGGGTTACGTTCTGGGGTGGAACCGACTCTCGATATATAGATATTCGGAAGGATCAACAGATTGACATACGAAACTAAACTTCTTCTTTGAAACATTTCGCTACACTGGAGTTCTTACAAGGTAAAAAAAAAAATAGTTTCGCAAAAAGTGGCTTCCGCAGCGCAAATACAGATTCAAGGTACTGAAAATTTATGGTGACGTGGACGCTTGCTACACACGTTCGGTACCTTTCACTAGGTTAGTTCCCGCTCATCAGAACAAGGTCGAGTAAGCTTTTTCTAGGGCGACCTTGTATCGGCTTGCCTAGACTAGATGTTAGCAAGATGTTTTTATAACCCGGGAGAACTCGAGAAGAAAATCTGGCAACCGACACTGAAGCATCAACCTGACAGATGTTTGGAGGAAGATCTCAGGGTTCGTGAATGTTCATCAGGGTGCTGCAGGAACGTTTGATCTCCTCACACAAAACTTTGAAGCCAGTCGCAAGTTACAGTGGCTGCTGCCACTTCCTCTGTTTTGATTTATGAACATAATGTCGAGATCCTTCATGAAATCTGGGAGAGATATGAAGACACTAAGCTTTCACGGGTTGAGCGCATGTATTTTGGTTAGTTGGACACATCCCCCTCATCCCTGAAGCGAATGAATAAACACACCAATTTTCTTTCGATGCGTATTCTCGGTAATCCCATACATCATTTTCTAGGCTCACCTGTTGCCAGTGACGCAACAGCACTCGAGTGAAGGAAACTCACGGATGACACAGACCATTAAAAACTTCTCAGGAAGCAATAATGCGAAGTAGGAAGCTACAAATCATTGGCTGGGGCGAGAGAAATGGGCCAGACATCTTATGATTGATATTTCAGCCACAAATCTGAACGCGCGTGCCCTGGAAAAAAAAAAAAAAAGTCTGTCAATGGAAAGAACATTTCGAGTTAGAGAGTTCAGTCTGGCTGACTTCCGTGTAATCAGTACAGGTGTGTTGTATTTTACTCCTGCTATGTCGCTCTCTTGGTGCACTCGCAGAGAAGACACGGGATACAACAGGATACAACTCCAATACCAACAGTGGACCGGCCGTACTTCAGGGCAAGATTTTGGCGTTTAGCCATAATTCTATTTGTAAACTGAATTTATATGAACCATTTGGGTGAAAGAGAAAGTTCCCGGATGAAAGAAAAGACTGATAAAAAAAAGGGCAGTCAACTAACCTGTTTCCTCAACGGTTCTCTTACCAGACATTTTCAACTGTCGGCACCGACGGTTAGTAGAAATAGACAAACTGTGAAAGCTTTGAATTATTATAAGCTAGCGAATCTTGTAGATGCCGTGATCACGATGTGCGGTCTCCAGGAGATACTTCTGTCCTCTGACCTGGCAGGTTGTTCCTGTGAGTGCAAGTTAGTGCAACATTCCAACGAAAGCCGACGCTACCTGTGTCGCGGAGGAGATGGAAACTGTGATCTACCATGACCTGTTTGGGTGCACACAATGTAGGATAACGTTCGTTGCCACGGACCCAAACGCTGTCTGTCTGGTTGCACCGCCAACAATGCCAGAAATGCACGAGAAGACATTATAGGAGCGTGTGCACATAGCGGCAACTGCATGCATACTTGCTAGTGCGGCTATTGTCAGCAGGATATCGTCTGCATACCCGACCATTCGTTCAGACACCCCCCTCCCACTCCCCACCCCCCCCCCCCCCCGTCACCGCCTTTCTTCCCCTCTGTCCTCTTGGACGGTCGGGTTTGAGAAACTGATAGGGCGTCGGACTTGCAGTGCTCGGGTTGTGAGTTCAACTCCAGGCTAGGAGCCAACATTTTGTACTGGCTTTTCGTCGTTGCCTGGTCTTTTGCACCGCCCTTATAAGACAAGAAAAGATAAGATACACTTCCTGGTCTAATCTGAGACATATATGTGGTGGACAAGGACGTTAATATCACCCATATGTGGTGGGAAAAGACGTTAAACCCTCAAACCACCACCCCGGCGCCTTCCTCCCCCACCCGCCTTACCCCCCAACTCGAACCTTTCCAAATCACACCACCATGACGTCACCTACACCGAGTGACGCTAGGAAGCGAAGCTAGTGGCGTGATCAGCTGACTTTCTTTAGGAAAAACCCAGCATTTTCACCCCAAAAATACAAAAATACAGGTGAAAACCAGGTGAGAAGCAGGTGAGCGTAACCCAGCTGCTTCATGGTTACGGGCGCAATGCTCACGTAATGGTATTCGCGAAGCTTTAGGAGTAATGCCCTGAACAGCGGTGCGGATATTTTCCTTATGTTTCCCCGTTTGTGTCTGGTGTGATGGGGGGGGGGGGGGGGGGGGGGGGGGGGGGGGGGGGGGGCAAACACGTACATCCAGTACAGAGCAAAGAAAAAAAAAAAAAAAAACTTCAAGTGTTTGAGTCCGCTCAGAATCTCAGTCGGTATTTAATTAATTAACTCATAAAAAGTGAAAGATTTGAAAAATGAAAAGAAAATTTCAAAATGTCGAGATGGTTGTATGTACTGATATGACTGTGTATGTTTGTAGGCTTCAAAGTATGAATGTTTGTTCTATACATGTCAGATATACACCCCCCCCCCCCCAAAAAAAAAAAAAAAAAAAAAAAAAAGAAGAGACAATTTCAAAATGTCCACTTTGGCAGTAAAGAGGAAAACAGGACACTAACAAATAGTTCATAAAATTTGAAAGTGAAAAGGTCACTTGTGTGCGTACGTTTGTTTTCAGTTCAGTGGCAAGGTGAAAAACCAAGATTTAATGGTATGAATTGGAGAGGTCGTCATGGAAGTTTATATGCGAGGCCGGTGGGGGTGGGTGGGGGGTGGGGGGTAGGGTATGGAGTAAACCACATAATTATATGCGTGCCAGTGTACGTGTGCATAATATCAGATCCTAGCACCAGCTGTTTTAATCGCCCGTTTGCCTTTGTGAGTACTGGGCAGAAAACTGGTGCCGTAGTTAACGAGGTTTTAAAGTGCAAACTGTAGTTTGCGATGGGGAGCCCCAAAGAAACATTGCCCCCTTCCTGTTGTCGGCGCTTCGTCTAATGCTGATTTGCGAGGCGTTGACAGCTGTTTGCCAAGCAAGGCTTCGTTTTTCACGCAAGAAATGTAAAGTGCAAGTAGCTGTCATTTTTTTACAGAACCCTAGGGAAGGGAGTCGGGAAAAACAGGGAAGTGTTTAAAAAAAAGGGGATAGGGAGTTTGGGTGCGGTGGGGGAGGAGGGGATGTGGGCGCTATGGAGGGGGCCCCGGGAGTTTGGGAGGCGGGATGAGTTGGCGTGCTCTTGACTATTTTTATTGATTGCACGTTGGTTCCCAGGCTAACCATGATAGCACAAAGAGGTTTGTGATTAGGCTGGTATACGGACCAAACATGAGTAGTGTTAGCTGGTTTTTTTTTTTCCGATTGACAGTAAAACTTGAAATGAGTCTTCAGTATTTGATGTCTTCCTAATCACCACTCACAGGAGAGGAGAGAGGGGGGGGGGGGAGGCTACTTACGTGGGCCATGGGACGATAAGAAAAGAGGGATTGGGGCGGAGGTCGGAGCGAAACTGAAATTCAAGTGGTGACTGAAGTGACGTTGAATCAGCTGTCCACAATCTACCAAAAATACGTAGAACGGAGTGACAGCTGATCAGCCTGTACCTTTAACTGCTACCTGAAACAGAGATAAACCAAATCTTAATTTCTTATTTGATTACCGGATCAGTGATGAAGATCGGGTGACCCACTTCGATAAGGATGCATGGCATAGTAGTCAGGCCGTCAGCCTCGGCTTGTAGGGAACTTAACTATGATCGTCGATTCCAGTTACAGCGTAGATTTGACTTCTGTGTCTTGTCTGTTGCAGAACCGACAGTGTACTTCGGCGAGGCCGAGTATGATGTGGACGAGGGAGAGGGCTTTGTGGAGGTGGCCGTATGGCGGACAGGCACCGACCTCAGCAAGCCCTCCAACGTCACCGTCAGGTCGCGCAAGTCGAAACCCAAGTCTGCAGAATGTGAGGATGTTACGGTTGATGGCACTGACCAAGTCCTCATTTTATTTATTTTTTTTTATTTTTTTTTTTAGTCTTCAGTACTCATCACTTTTGGTCCCTGCACTCGCACGCACGCACGCTCAAACACACACAGGACCCCCCCCCCCCCCCCCCCCCCCCCCCCCCCCCCCCCCCCCCCCCCCACACACACACACATTCACTAATGATACCAGAAAGTTTAGCGCATGTAATGTGACTTGCTTATCCTTTTTCTTTCTTTCTTTCCTTTCTTCCTTCCTTTCTTCCTTCCTTCCTTCCTTTCTCTTCTTTCTTTCTTTCTTTCTCTCTTAAGTCTCCATCAGTCAGTGAACATGTCTGGCATTTCTGTCACCGTCAGCAACTTCAATTTGTTTCTGTTTGGTTTCAGTCAGTGTTCCGGTTGTCAGGTTATTTCACACCTAGACTCACTGTTTACACAAATATTCATGCAAGTTATTCCATGCTGCAGCTGGCCTTGACTACATCGCTGTCAACAAGATCCTCAGCTTTGCCCCTGGGGTCACCATGCAGCGTGTCCGGGTCACCATCCTGGATGACCTTGGTCGACCCCGCGTGGAGGGTCCCGAGACCTTCCAGCTCCTTCTGCGCATGCCTGCTGACGCCATATTGGGCGAGCCTTCAGTTGCCGTGATTACCATCAACGACTCTATCTCAGATGGTGAGACGTTTCTGATCCAGTCGTTGTTGTTGATGTTGTTTGTGTTGTTTGGTTGGTTGGTTAGTTTTGTTGTTTTTGTTTATTTGTTTGTTTGTTGTTTTTTGTCTCGTTGTCTTGTGTTTTTGTTTGTTTGTTTTGTGGTTGGTTGGTTTTTTTGGGCTTTTTTGTTTGTTTTGGGGTTTTGTTTTGTTTTCCTTTTTTTTGTTGTTGTTTTTTTTTTGTGTGTGTTTTTTGTTTTTGTTTGGTTGTTTGTTTGGTTGTTTTTCTTTGTTGTTGCTTTGTTTGTTTGTTTGTGTGTTTGTTTGTTTGTGTGTTTGTTTGTTTGTTTTTAAGTGTTCTTACACGTTGCAGCACTTTATTCAAGGACTTGAATCCATCAGAACTACATGTACTGTGCAAAGCGAAACTTGTAGTGCTACAGCCTAACATGACTGCAAAATTCAATACTGAATAAACCTGAAAAGTCACAAAACCTTTTCTCTTGTCTGTTTCCCTGCAGTTCCCAGCATGCAGTTCAAAGATGACGAATACAAGATCTTCGAGAATGACGGCGTGGTGCGTGCTTACGTCACGCGGTCAGGTGACAACAACCACCAATCAGAAGTCCGCTGTTATACGCGCCAGGCCACTGCCCGAGTTGCCGAGGACTACGAAGAGAGACCTGATACCAACGCTTCACTCATCGTTTTCAACCCAGGTCAGTGCTGTTTTTGGATGTCGTGGTTTTGAGTCAGGGTAGGTATAGCCAAAAGCAGGCGCTTGGTCGCCAGTGGCAGTCGCTTGGTCGCTAGTGGTAGTCACTTGGTCGCCAGCTGGGCTTCTTGATTTCTTCGGGCGAGAGGCCCAGTTGGTCCATAATGTCTCGGATGTCATATTTATTTTATTGATCCTTACAATCATGTTGTTTTGGGTTTTTGTTTTTTTTTTTACTTTGAACTACTCATGTACATTCTGCTGACCTCCTGTCTGTTGATCCTTCTGTCTCTCTGTCTGTCTGTATGTTCTCGTTGCAACAGTTGACTGAAAATTGACATTTTGTTTTTCATTTCAAATCACCTGTGTTGTGAAAAGAAATATGTTCGTTTGTACGTGTACTTGATCATCCCTTCGTCCTGTGCGTGCATGCATAACCTGCTGTACTGACTTCTTGACTGAGATCACTGTCATGCAGTCTATAAAGATTCTGTAATTTTCTTTGAGACGAAAATAAACATGAAGCAGTCGTTACAAGACTAGTCAGACACTGGTATATATATACTGGAAAGATGTAGACATGGTATTTATGGACAGTATGCAAAGTGTAGGATTTGGTTTCCATACAAAGCACTGCTCAGTTGAAGCATGCGCGTTTTATGTGACTGGTATCAAACAGTGCTTTGTATCATTTTGCTCATAATATAGTAGCTTGCAAAGCTTTAGGTGTGTGCGATGAATATAGTGTGTGTGTGTGTGTTTGTGTGTGTGCGCGCGCGCGCGCGCGCGCGTGTGTGTGTGTGTGTGTGTGTTAATAGTCTGTATACGTCACGTGTGCATGTAGTGTACCTGTCAGTATTTGTATATGCCATATTATGTCCGTGTATTGTATGTTAATGTATGTCTTGTGTAAAGTGCCAAAAAGAAGAAGAAGAATTTTTAAAAAGATCACTGATATGCAGAGTGTAACTCTGCTACCCCCTAGTTCGCCCACTCTCCGTCTCCCGGCGGCACGTGCCAGCCTGAACACCACCCTAACTCCCCCCCCAACAAGTTTGTTTTTCCCTTAACCTTGTCAGTCACAGCAGGCACTAGTGAACTTATTAGCCTCTTCAGAACATAGCCACCTGATCCTCTCGTTTACTTTCTTCTTCATTTACACTTTCACGCTCCTGACTTGCACGGTGCCCCAGTGTTTTGAAACTGCCAGCGCGGAGTCGTGTGATATGCTTGTTAACTTTGTTGGTGGAAAGGTAGTTGTCTAGTCTTGTGCTCGCTGGAGGGTGGGTGTCATTTCACGCGCGGAGGAGCATTGCTGACACCCACTTTAAGTTTGTTTTAGTTTTTTTCTGGTTCGGGATGTGGGTTAGTGGACTGGTAATTCTGAAGTAAGTACACCAAAAGGAATGTAGTATTTTGAGTAGTAGTTTGACACTGGCGTTTTTTTTGTGTGTTTTTTGTTGTTGTTTTTTGCGGAAGAGAGTTAAGGTGATGTCAGCGGTGGCTGTTTTCTGTCGATTGTACTCAGTACCCGAAACACACTGGTAGTTTCGAGTCAAAGTAAATGGCTAATGCAGGTAGATAACCCTTGATAGGTTGTATTGCAATTAATCGGTGATTAAATTGTGGACACGAGAAGTTGGTTTACTGTTTTATTGAATTGAATTGAAGATGATTTCCTATTCATGTCAGTCGTGTTCTCTTCCATTCCATTCTTAGTCAGTGAAACCCTCCGCCCCGACAGATCTTATGTGCGTTGCTTGTGTGTGTGTGTGTGTGTGTGTGTGTGTGTGTGTGTGTGTGTGTGTGTGTGTGTGTGTGTGTGAGGGTTAGTGTGTGTGTGTGTGTCTGTGTGTGTGTCTGTGTGTGTGTCTGCGTGTGTGTGTGTGTGTGTCTGTGTGTGTCTGTGTCTGTGTCTCGGTGTCTGTGTGTATGACGGTGTGTGCGGTGTGTGTGTCTGTGTGTCTGTGTGTCTGTGTCAGTGTGTCTGTGTCTGTGTGTATGACGGTGTGTGTGCGGTGTTTGTGTGTCTGTGTGCCTGTGCGTTCGCGCGTGTGTCCATGCGTCTGTCCGTGTGCGCGTACGTGTGGCAGCAGGGTGGGGTGGGCTATAGTTACGCCGGAGGCAAGCTACCGTATTTCCCACAGGCTAATAACTGTCTTGTGTAGTAAATCTGCCAGTCCTGTTTTTACCTGTAATGGCTTCATTTTTGTGCCGACTGACACACTCTGATGTGCTGTGTCTTTGGTGCTGTCAGTCAAACTTTGTCTTGTGGTGGTCGCTTTACCGTCTTCAGTACCTTCAGTGTTTGTGAACTAGACGTTGTACAGATGTTTTTGCAGATCAGTCCGCAATCAGTCAATTTTTTACAGTCAATTTTTTTTTGTAAGCCATCTGTTTGAACCTTACCCAGATGGGTTTGCCATCAGCGGGAACACATCGTTTTTTTTTATGCAGAATAGGCTTGCATTTCTTTGTATAGAATTTTATTTTGTTGTGACTATGGTGTGCTGCCTTATTTTTTGTCTTTTTTCAAAGGTTTTTTCAAGTTTTATGCCTGTTCCTTGTTTGGTTATTTTCTGCCTGTTGGTTGATTTTCCTGTGTTTGACCCATATTCGGCCACCCCGTTCTTGTGAAATAGTTACCTCTTGCCAGCCCAGATCTCTTCGTGAACGCGAATCCCGGCTGGGGCCAAATATCCATGCTGACCTTTTTCCCGTTGCCCCGTCTTTGATATCACCCTTACGTGGTGGAAAGGACGTTAAACTCCCAAGCACCCACCCCCACCCACCCCTCTTCATAAACGATGTAATACTGTCAGTTGTGCATCGTTTTCGTTTTTCTCTTTTTTTCTTTTCTTTTTTTTTTTTTTTTTCGTTACGCTCCTCATTAACCCTACACACTCGCTCGTGCACTCTGCTCTTCTGCAATGCCGCAGATTTTCTGGTCTTCTTCTTCTTCTTCTCTCTCTCTCTCTCTCTCTCTCTCTCTCTTGTGTGTTTTTTTGCACCGCCAACCCCTTCTCTCTCTTTCTCTCTCTCTCTCTCTCTCTCTCTCTCTCTTGTGTGTTTTTTGCACCGCCCACCCCTTACTTGTCTGTACAGAACCCACCTTCACCCCCACCCCAACTTTTCTCATCCCATTTTCTGCTGACTGAGCCGCACACGCTATCTGTGCCATGACTGACGGAGCCAAAACAAAGGCAGTAATTGGATTCCAGTTTTCCTGACTTTGAACTGCCGTATTTCAAACGCCGCCAACTTTTCCATGCCAGCAGACAGCCTCACCTGGTTCACAAACTGGTGTTCATAATTATTGTGTAACCTATCTCCGGCAGATTCCTGTTTAGATACGCCGCTTGCGCTGTTGTTTCTTTGCCATAGATATGGCCTGGCTAGGTTTGGAAAGGAGGGGGGGGGGGGTGGAGAGGGAGTGGAGGGGAGGAGGTATGCGCGTGTTGACTCTCAGAAATCTTCAGAAAAAAAAAAAAGGTTTAGACGACGAAAACAAGGGAAAGGTTGTAGATCGTGGAAGCTGGCTTCTGCTAGTGCGCCAGCAGTGTTGAAAATAATCGGTTGTCGGTGTATTAAAAGTGTGAGTAAGTTTGCACCGACCATGTACGGCCAGGGATAGTATTGTGTATTTCTTTTTCTTCTTTAAAAGCATGGTTGCGTTTGCACCCACGATGTACGGCACGCAAGTTTTCCTTCTTAACACTTACTGTACCGCGCACGAAAACGTCACATT
>JACVVK020000236.1:502500-537500 GCA_018292915.2 Batillaria attramentaria
GGGAGCCAGGGTGGCCGAATGGTAGAGCGTTGGACTTTCAATGCTTGGGCCGAGAGTTCGAATCCCGGCCGCTGGGGCCAAATATTTGTGCTGGCCTTTTTCTCGTTGCCCCGTCCTTGATATCACCCTTTTGTGGTGGAAAAGGACGTTAAACTCCTAAACATCCATCCACCCACCCTCTATCTCTGCCTCTCTCTCTCTCTCCCCCTTCTTCCCCCACCCGGCCCCACCCTCAGTTACGTGGCTAACCGGTCGAGGTCGTAGAGGATCTAGTCAAAGACCGTATCTACGGTCTTTGATCTAGTGTCGTTGGTAGAACTTGGAGAGGGGGGAACCGGCAACAATAACAACAAAACAGACAAAATAATATGAAGTTTGGAGAAACAACTTTGTAGGACGGGGCCGTTCCTCCTTGTTTTTTTTTTGCAATTGTTCAATAGAATCAACTCTCTTGCCAGTGGAAAAGGGGGGGGGGACAGACAAGGACACACTCAACAAAAAGTAGACTGCCTAGAGAGCTTTCACACTGACAATGAATGAATTGAATCTTTGCTTTTTTTCCTCTCTCTTTTTTAATTTGTTAACTAACAATCTTCTTTTCCTTCACAACCAGGCCTCCAAAGCAATCGTTTACATTGAGGAGAAGGATGAGATTGCAGATGTAACCTTCCCGTCCAAACCTATGGTGGTCTCGCTGCGGGATTACGATCGGGCTGAAGAGGCCGAGCAGAATCCAGTTCAAGGGTACCCTCTCGTCTGTATCACAGTGAGTTGTGACTCTTGCCTAAATGAAAGGGATTGCTGCAGGAATGTGATGAAAATCAAAAGGTTTATGGCCACTCAGGGACAAGAGGGAAAAATAATATGCACAGTTCATATTCTTCTTAGTATGTTTATGGTGTTCAGGTTGAAAAAATAGAGCAGATCAACCAAACAGGAACGTGTATGGTAGTAAGATGTTTTATGAATAATGGAGACGTCTATTTCTTGTGTGTGTGTGTGTGTGTTTTGTCGAGTATTTTGCTTGTTGTTTGCTAGAAATCATTTGGCTGTAGGAGAGTGCCTTTTGTTTGTGTCCATGGGTTTCTGGTTCTACAGGGGCGCCGGAAGATGTTGGGGGGAGGGGGGGGGCAGAATCTGGGATGAGGGAGAGAGCACTAACTAAGAGGGGTAGGGGGACAGGTAGGGGAAGGGGGGGGGGCAAGACCATGGCTTTGCCCCCCCCTCTTGCCATAGTCACCTGATTTTCCAGGGGGGGGGGGGGGGGCAAAAAGACACTCTTGCCCCCCCTGCTTTGGTACAGGGGGGGCAGCTGCCCCCCCTGCTTTGGTACAGGGGGGGCAGCTGCCCCCCCGGTTCCGGCGCCCCTGTTCTATTTTGTTTTTGTTTTGTCTTTTCTTTTTTTTAGGTGGGGGGGGGGGGGGTGGGAGGGGGGTGTAGGAGGGTGGGTGGGCAGGGAGTAGGGAGCAGAGGATGGGGGGGGGGGGGAGAAGGTGTTTAAGATGGGCACCACATGCGGATAACCTCTCCCTTAGTCATTATTTGCCACTTACAGCAACAGTTTTTTGCATTTATCACTCAAGCTTAGCATGCAGTGTTTGGAAACAAAAGATGAAGCAACTTGAGTAGGTTCGCAGCTGCAAATGATGGGGTGAGCTGTCACGTAAATTGATGGGAGAATAAAACTGCATCTTGGAGAAATAGGCATATCCATTTCTCAGCGACGCTGCAGTGACCTCACTCTCAAACTGCACAGCTGTTGCGCGTTGAGAGGCTGACATGCCTTTTGTGAGTTGTTTGTTGAGATAATGACCTGATAAGAGAAGTGGCGATGTTTTCTTTTTCTCGGTTCTTTAATTGTCACCACAGTTGCGTTGTTTGTGCGAGGGGATAAATTTCAGTCATCGGGCCAGAAGCTTCTGTCTGTCTCTCTCTCTCTGTCTCTCTCTCTCTCTCTCTCTCTCTCTCTCTCTCTTGCTAACTGCAGCCTTGGAGGCGCGCGCGCACACACGCAGGCACACACACACACACACACACTCATTTGAGTCGTACTGTTTAGGGGTTTTGTTTTTGATGGCAAATAGGTTATTGGTTTGGTGTGTGTGTGTGTGTGCGTGCGTGCGTGCGTGTGGTTTCTCTCTTTTGCTGTTGCTTGGGTTTTGTGTTTGTTTAGTTTGGGTTTTTTAGGGGGGGGGGGGTTGTTGTTTTTGTTTCTTTGGTTTTTGTTTTTTATTGGTTTTTTTTTTGGTTTTTTTGGTTGTTGTTGTTTTGGTGTTTTTTGTTTTGTTTTGTTTTGTTTAGGGGAGGGGGTGTTCGGTGGCCTGGAATGTTGATTGTTATTTGTCATAATCACAGTGTAAGAAAATTCTCACTTGCTATCCTTTAATATTTACATTCTGTTTATTCCAGCCGTGTAATCCGAAGCACCCGCTGTACAAGGAGACAGACACACTGTGCAAGAGCGAAGGCATCAATGACACGCTGACCTTGTTCCGCTGGCGGGTGTCGGCTCCTACTGGCGTTGACGGCGTGACCTCTGACCTCCGTGACGTCGAGTCCAGCACTTTCTTCGCCTCCACAAAAGAAATCACTTTGGACAGTATCTATTTTAGTGGAGGTAACTAGACCAGATATGGCTCGAGTGTGTTGTAGTATGCTAATCGTTTGGTTTGAATAATAAATGTCAGAAGTGGCCAGAAGGAGGTGGCCGCATCTCGATTCAAGTACAATGTACTGATGTATTTTCTACTACTAATTGTACTGTTGTAGGCTAATGACAGACACAAGTGCATTTCAGTCATTTTAGTACAACAGTCTCAGAACCACCAAATGATGGGGATTGCCCATCCACACACACACACACACACACACACACACACACACACACACACAGCATGCTAGTGGTTGCTTTAAATGAATGTCTCTTGATGGACTGAAATAAAGCCAGCTGCCGGTGTGCTTCTTATCTTTTCAGGGAGCCGTGTGCAGTGTATTGCACGTGCAGTCAACACGGACCGTGACCCTGGCCTTGAGTCAATGAGCGAGGTCATGACTGTGAGCCGCACTGATGGAATCTGTGAGCCTCGAATCATGGACTCGGTGGGCGCAGAACCTTTCACGGCCAAACTCAGATACACAGGTGTGTCTACCTTCTGCATTTTGTCTGTTTAGTTTGGTTTGTCATATAATTGTGTTTTAATTTGTCTGTTTATCTTTTTAAACTTACCATCCATTGCTGTCGTACCCTCCACCCAGCACACCTTCCACCTTCACCACCCTTAACCCTCATTTTCCCTGGAGGGAAGGGTGATGGGAGAGGGGTGAGGGCATGGAAGAGCTAGATTATACTCATCAGTTTGGTTCTACGTAAGAGCACGTCTACATACCCCTGTCGCTGCAGTCCTTTCCGACCTAGTAAGTTATGCAGACCTGTTCGTTATTCCCATGTGGAAGTATTCAAATGGCATGATTAGAAGATCAAGAATTGCATCTTCTCTTTGCGTAAACAATATAATAATCATTATTGCGTTAATATAGGCGCTTTAGTCCAAATAGTCAGCTCAAAGCGCCTCGAGCTAAACGCAACAAGCACACTCAAGTGGATCACACTCATTCTCTCAGACACTGGACCTGAGCACACAACAATCACTTGTTGGCCGGGAAGGGCCAGCTTAGCATTCCAAGTTTTGGAATTTGAAAATTGCATTTATTTTCCAGTTTTATGGGTTCAACATTTCCAAAGTAGAGGAGGGAGGAAACGGGAGTAACCAGAGAGAACCCCAACGGTCGGCCCCAATGAACAGTGCCACATACGAGAAAGAGCATGCTTGAGTTACATTCACACAACAAACAAGGAGGAACGGCCCCGTCCTACAAAGTTGTTTCTCCAAACTTCATTTCATTTTGTCTGTTTTGTTGTTATTGTTGCCGGTTCTCCCCTCTCCAAGTTCTACCAATGACACTAGATCCTCTACGACCTCGACCGATAAGCCACGTGACTGGGGGTGGGGCCGGGTGGGGGAAGAAGGGAGAGAGAGAGAGAGACAGAGAGAGAGAGAGGGTAGGTGGGTGGGTGTTTAGGAGTTTAACGTCCTTTTCCACCACATAAGGATGATAAAAAAAGATGGGGTAACGAGAAAAAGGCCAGCACAAATATTTGGCCCCAGCGGCCGGGATTCGAACTCTCGGCCCAAGCATTGAAAGTCCAACGCTCTACCATTCGGCCACCCTGGCTCCCCAGAGAGAGAGAGAGAGAGGTCAGTTCCGTGAACTAAACATTTGACGTCAGCCTCAGGCAGGTCGTCATACAGAGAGAGAGAGAGAGAGAGAGAGAGAGATGACGTCAATTCCGTGAACTAAACTTTTGACGTCAGCCTCTAGCACTGAGATCGTCTGAGGATGCTTGTTCATGTCTTGTGATTTCCCTGTTGGCTTTGTGACTTCTCCGACTGAATTATTTTTCACATGAAATCTGGAAGATCTAGAGGGCTGATGAAATGTCGGAAGCAGTGACGATACTTGCAGATTTTGTCTGTGAACCAAACATTTGACGTCAGCCTCACGCTGCTCGTCTGACAGATGATACTTCTTCATATCTTGTGATTTCCTTGTTGCTTTTGTGACTTCCGTGACTGAATTAATTTTGACATAAAATCTGGAAGATCTAGAGAGCTGATGAAATGTGGACTTAAGTGCCTTGGATTGTACTTACGAAATTGCAAAATTGGAACTTTTTTGGCCGGCGTTTCTCGCAGAAACGTGAAAAAATGTGTTTATCTAAAAGCTCTGTTATTCTTAATACTAAAGCTATAATAGTGCAGTAGTTCATGTTATATGTGCAGTTGGCACAAGTGACAAAAATACCGGAATGATGAGTAATTTGAAGGAGTCTTTTCATAGATATTTGAATTTATATGCAGACCACCCCTACCTCGAAAATATTTTTCTTACACAAAACCTGTCAGAGCTACAGAGCTGTAGCACTAATCAATGCAGTGTGATTGGGTGAACTTCCAAAGTCTAGAAAATGAAGGTATTTGAACAACTTTTTCGAAAAAATTCGTAACATGACCGATTTTTTAAAATTGGCGATAACTCTTCTGAAAATGCGGCAGGCTAAAAATCGTGAAAGGTAGCTCTGGAGAAGGTGATTTCCCATTTTATCTCAAAGTAAAAAGGCCTCCATCGAGGTGGTTTAGGAGATAGCCATCATTACATCCGTCCACACACACACACACACACACACACACACACACACACACACACACACACACACACACACACACACACGTCATTCCCGCCAAAAAGAACGCAGCAGCAAAGTGTGCACGTAAGGTGTCTATGACGCAGATTTCGTTACGTCACTGTGTGCGTGAAAGTAAGTATTGTTTGGAGAAACGTCACAGTCTTGTTTTGTATCACTGAAACTTGCTGCTGCGCGAAGCAAAATCTGCCCCGTCTCATAAAGTTGTTTCTCTATAGAGAAACAACTTAAAAATAATGAATAGAGAGAGAGAGCGTGGAAAGAGAACAAAACAAATGCGAAATCCCCATGTGCGGAAGAAGATGTGTTAATTTAAAACGATTTCTGTCTTGCAGGCTCTGATGACCCTGTTCACCCCAACAAGGTTCGAATCTCTGTGAGAGTGCCTCACCGTGACGGCATGCTGCCTGTTGTGTCCACGCGCGATCTGTCCAACTTTGAGCTTACGCTCAGCAAAGACGGCACTCGCCTGGCCACCCATCGCTGTTCCAACCTGCTGGATTATGATGAGGTGAGTTTGACCTGAGTTCATCTCTCTTATTGGTAAATAATTATTGTGTGTGTGTACATCTTATGCATTATACATGTATGGACTCGTTAACCCTTTCAGCCCTGAAGGAATCTCAATAGCGATTACGCTCTCTGCCTGGGAATTTTACAAGTGTGCTAGATCTAAAGCTGGGCTCTTGCATACAAAACCCTATTCCTCAAGAAGTATTGGATCCATCCTATAGGGGAATCTTCCACTGTGCAGAGCCGGAGTGAGTCGGTCACATGCACGCATATTATTGTTCGGGTCTGCGAGACTGTAGGTGATACGGTGGCAGGGCTGAAAGTGTTCACCAGTTCAGCTCAAGTGCTGTGAACTGAACCCAACACACACGTTCATGTGAATGCTGTACATGCTCTCACACATCGGACATCAACACGTTACAATCACAGGGGACAAAGGGTCAGTTCAGCAATTCAAGTTTCAGAATGTAGAAAGGCATTCTCCCCCCCCCCCCACCATCCTCAAGTGGGCTGGACACCTGCAAAGCAGTGAGTCTCACATACATTCACATTCATACTTTTCATCCAGACTGCACACACCCGTACTTTCATGAAACAGCTTCATTGACTATTGCTTTGCATTATTCATCATGCATGAAAACTGTGATGTTTATACACGTAAGATGAACGCACTGCTCTGTCTCTTTTCAGGTGACCACGGAGTTTGGTTTTCTCACCAACCAAACCAGGAACCCGAACATCATCGGGGAAGTCGAGCCGTACCAGTTCAACCCGGACCTGCGTGACAACGCCACACTTCGTTTCTACCGTAACCTTGACCTTGAATCATGCCTCTGGGAGTTCGTAAGCTACTACGACATGTCTGAGCTGATCTCCGACTGTGGGGGCGAAATCAGTACAGACGGACAGGTCAGTTTATGCAAGAGCTGTTTCCAGCAAAGGCCCATTGTCCAAATATGTAGGGTCACAAATGGTTCTGAGATGCTTTATTGGTGTCTAAGATCCACCACGTTGATGCTTGAACAGGCCCAGGTCGAGCTGTGATATGTGATGCGGGCTTTTCCTGGCTACCGGGCTGCTCATCAGGGGTTACCCAACTTTCCTCCCCCAGTAAATATAAGATAAGAAAACTGTATTCATCCCTCATGGGGAATTAAATGTCTGCTCAAAACGTGACAATGACAATGCAGTACATAAAAATTCTGCACACAACACACACACACACACACACACACACACACACACACTTCTCGCCCGCTTCTTCGCTCCTCATTCAGCGGACTGACTGATCGCAACAAAACAGGTGTACCTGTGAGGACTGACCACAGACTATAATATACATCATGTAATAAGTGATCCGAGTACCAATAAAATGGAACAAGAAGTTAGGTAGGTTGGGTGGCGCTGCACCGCATCTACGCGCTTCCCTTGGGAGAAGCAGTCCAAATTCCCTCCCAGCTCCCCCCCCTCCCCCCCCCCCCCCCCAAAAAAAAAAATAAATAAATAAATAAATAAATAATATAAATAATATAAGCGAATAAATATAAATGGAACTGTCTTCTACGCAGCCTGGGACAAAACATTGCACCTCACAAATGCTCAACCACTGTCACACAGACTGTTCTTGTCTTCTATAGGTTCTGAACCTCAAGCAGTCCTACGTGGCGATGAACATCCCGCTGCACGTCTCGTACATTTTCCATTCTCCTGTGGCAAGAGGCGGATGGCTGCACTATGACTTGGAATCAAATCTTCAGCTGACCTTTGTCTACGACACCTCCATTCTGTGGCAAAACGGGATCAGCAGCCCGGAGTCAGAGAATGGACTTCAAGGTAAAGAGAAACAACCGTGCAGTTTAGAGACAATATTAAAGTGAGAACCATGAGCTTTTCTGAAAAATCTGTTCTGCCAGTATACCATGACATTGTTAACAGACATCTTCTCTGTAAAAACGTACACTTGTAAAAGTTTCTTGCCATATCTGTCAAGACTGAATTTTGTTTGGGAGGTGTTGATTCGACATGTGTCCGATTTCCTTTTCTCTCTCTCTCTCTCTCTCTCTAAAACCAAAATGGTGGGCTCTTAGTAAAGATGTTCATTTTATTCTGTTTCCAATGATGATGTTTGTCAGATAAATTGCAGTAATTTTTTTCGAATTACGGAGGTGCAAGCTGTTTGGAAGATCATCTGTGTTGTGGTGTAGGGGAAGCTACTCTGTTTAGATTAGCCGCAATTTTGGGTACATCCCTTTTGAGGGTTGTTTCCCTTCGATTGCAGTTGCACAGTACATGTACTTTATTATGGAGACACAAGACTTTGGCCAGTACAGACAGTATTTGCAGATCGTGTCTTTCATTTGAAGATACATTGTGTATGGTGGTCATGTTCTGATGTGCAGGTTATCTCTACCCCACAAGCATGCGGATGCGAGAGGACGGCCGACTGGCAGTTTCCTTCCGTACTGAAGCTCGATTCCGTGGACAGTTTGTCAACAGTCACCCAGGTTGGCTTCAGTGACATTTTTGGGGGGGACCTCGTCACACATAATGTACCTCGATCATAGTGTGCACCATGCTGTGCTAACTGATTTACAGCGGGATATTTTGTTCCATAACATTTCAAGTCTCTGTGTTCTGAGGGGGAAAAACTGCTGTTTACCAAGCTCGCAGGCTGTTTGCCAAAGGAATAGATGTTCCTTTTGGTCACTGTGACCGTTTTTGTGGTTTCTTACAGTAGAGAAATATAATAATAATAATAATAATGAGGCGCTTTACCCATTTTCATGAATCGGCTCAAAGCGCTGCGAACTGAACCCAACACGCACGCTCATGTGAATCACATGCATTCTCCCACACACTGGACATATTAAACACATTACAATCACGTGGTGCGAAGGGTCAGCTCAGCTATTTAAATTTCGGAATTTAGAATTGCATTTATTTTTCAAATTTGGTGGGCTGAACATTTCCAAAGCAGTGGGGGAGGAAGCCGGAGTACCCGGAGAGACCCCCTGACGATCCGCCCGAATGAACGGTGCCACGTACGAGAAGGAAAAATTCTTTGCCCCGAGTAGGACTCGAACTCCTGACCTCTCACATCGGTGACATGTCTCTTATCCAGTAGACCAGCGACTGATCTGAATTCCGTTGGCCTAACTCTTGTATTATACGCAAATCGACAGTCACTGAAAATAGTCACCAGTCAACACTGTCCAGCTGGTCTTCAGTCCACAACCAAATAATGTTGTTTCTCAGTACACGGTGCCCATCCACGTACGCAGAACACCATATATGGCAACCCAAGTCAGCACAATGGTTTCAGATGCTATTGTGTCCCAAGCGACTGATTCTGATGCATGGATTCAGAGCATTTGATGAAAAGTTTGTTTTTTGGGGTTTTTTTTGCTGCCCCAACTCTTTGCCAGCTCCAGTGGTGTTCCTCCCAGGTCATGGGTGGAACCCACGGAGGACTCGGAAGCTGGGACAATTTTTATTATGCATGATGATGGAGATGAGGATGATAGTAAGATGATGCTATGGAGGTCCATGTGGTTTGGGACTGCGGGACAGGGCCGCATTCCACGCTTCCTGTCATAAATATCCCGGCATTAACCAGGCCCGGGAACTACGGCACCTGTGGTGCCGGCCGGGTAATCATCCACATCATAAGACGTGTCATACAAAGGGAAGCACCCCCAAAGTCGCACCCGTGAAGTGGGTGAAGCTCGGCTGTGTGGCAACAGCCTCCCCATTGGGACCATAGCACACCCGCTCTGGGTAGGAGCCGACCTAGGTATGAAAAATCCCGCTTGCCTCGGCTGGGATTCGAACCCGGGTCTCCCGGTCCATGATCCGAAGTGCTAACCACTACACTACGGGGGCCGGTCATTTGATAAAAAGTTTGCCACAGCGTTGTTGTATGCCTGACAAATATAATGCGACCTTCACCCTGGTCTTGCTGAGAACAGAATATTCTGGACTACTTGTGTAGGGCTTTCACAACAATAAGACAAATTAATTCAGCAACAACAGGGTTCATCAATACTCCATTATCTTTCAAGAGATTGCCATAATGCATTTGTCATGTGACAAATTTTTGACAAACAGGTACGGAGCTGGAGGCGATGGTGATGTCGACCGACCACCCTGATCTGACATTCAGCATTGATCTGGTGCGTAGCGAGCCAACCTACGAGCAGGCCAACCAGGAGTGGCAGTTTGTCTCGGACTTTGCTGTAAGTACATTTTGCTGACTCTTTTTACCTTTTTTTTTTCTTCCTTCCTGGGGCCAGATATTTGTATTGACCTTTTTTTCATTGCCCTGTCTTACAGTCATGGTTACAGCCTGAGCCATGCTGGCGTAGAGCAAACAAAAGCCAAAATGCACAGCTGGTAGTGAGACCTTTGAGTGCAGAAAGTGCTCTTTTATCCCAAATATTTGGCTCAAAGCGCCGCGGGCTAAACCAAACATGCACGCGCACGTGAATCACACGCATTCTTTCAGACACTGGACATGAACACGTAACAATTATGTGTTGCGAAGGGCCAGCTCAGCAATGTAAGTTTTGGAATTTCAGAATTGCATACGGCCAACAAGCATTGTTTTGTTGCATTCAGAATCCTGCGCAGGCACACCCATGACTGCATCCATTCTCTCTTGCATTTTTGTCAGGTGTATTGAAACCTGGTCTTATTTCTGGCATTGCTCAGCACTTGTGCAGTACCCATGGAACTCACTCCCATTTCTTTCGTACAGGTGAGAGATTACTCCGGCCTCTTCACCATCAAACTCATTCCTTGCACGACGGCACCTGACCAGGAATACACGCTGCCAATCATCTGTACGCCACGTGAGCCAATCACGTTCGAGCTGCCAGTGCGATTCCAGCAAGTAAGCGATTCAGTGCCTGCAGAGTTCTCCCTCAACACAGACTTCCACCTGATGCGCAAACGTGAACTGTGGCTGGGTGATGGATCCATGGGATTTGGCAGCGAAGGAGACGCAGCCTTTTCTGAAGGTCAGTTACCGTAGACAGTTTTAGTGTCATGCATTGGGGGTGTGATGATAAAAATAAATTCTGAATACAGTGTAGCTGAGTCTTTTGTTTGTTGTCATTCTTATGGTGATTTTGTCGTGGGATCTGTTTGAGTATAATTTTAGTTTGCTTGGAGCAGAATTAGGCAGAGATTGCAGAAGAAGACAAACAGTTCCCACCATTTCAAGACATCAGCTTGCCTGCAACATCAGTCGAGGTTATGAATGTCTCTTCGTACTGACAACAGTACCCTGAGGTCCAATGTGTGGCATGCCATTTAATGATGCAAGTGTTGAAACTGGGATACAAATTACCACAAATAAAGAGAATTCCTTGTGTTTACAGATGACAAGCTGTACGGTCGTATCAATGTTGACCCTGTTCAGAATCTCGGCAACTCCTTCGCAATCAACATTGAGAAGGTCTTCCTGTGCTCTGGCAAGGATGGGTACATTCCCAAATATGACCCTGATAACCTGGAGTTTGGCTGCATTGCTGAGTCGCCAAATCTGCTGTACACTTTCAAGATTTTGGTCAGTTTCACCAGCATTTGCCTGAACTTTATTTTTGTGAGATAGTTCACGTAGTGACCAGGGCCCGTATGTAGTAGTCGAGGTTAGGGATTTTTGCCCTCAGTTAGAGTCGAACCTCGAACTAAACTAGCTCTAGGGTTAAATTTTGTTGTTTTTTGTTCTAATCAAGAAGCGGGCCCATTCCAGCAAGGTGCCTAAGCCATTATAGGTGGAATTTTCTCTTCCTTTCTTTGCTTCCTTTTTTAGTTAATTTTGCTTTTGGGTTTCTTTTGTCCTAGTATGGGTTAGGCCCGTAGCCATGGGTTAACTCTTTGACGACGGATCGCAATTTCTGACACACGATTTCCTATAGGAAATCGTGTGTCAGAAATTGCGCTCCGTCGTCAAAGTGTTAAATTAACCTCAACTTTTACATAATTATGGGCCCTGGTATCATAAGTCTTGGGTGAGATTACCATGCTTTTACTCATTAGTTTGGCTGGTGTGGTCATCTCGTGTTGGTTTGTGGGGCTCCCGGGCATGAGCAACCTGGTATGTGAGGTTTCCATGCATGAGCATTCCCAATGCATTTCAAAGTTTTGTACGAGTCGTGACTGTGTTTAATCATCGAATCATTGCTGGTTTCGCACTCAACACGCAACATATCCTATTAACAAAACTATTTAAGCTCTAATTTGTGACTTCCATTCTTCAGGAATATCCTTAATCAAATGTTTAATGGTCTGTTAACATGTCACAGCGTTGTACCAGTTTCACTGTTTACCATATGCCCTCTTTTACCTCTGCAGGACAAGGGAGCGCCATTTACAGAGGTGAAGGACTTCCAGGACATTCCGTTTCAGGCTTTACTGGTGAGCGATGACCCCAGTGCCCTTGACCTTCTCCGCCAGCCAGGGGCTGATGGCTTCTCCATGGACTGCAGGCCACTTTTCCAGGTTCGTGGGCTGCTCTATGCATTTCAGCACCATTGAAGCCAGTTTTACTATATGCAATGTTTATGTCAGTTCATTTACTTGTGTGTACTTGTGGCAAAACCGTTCGGACTGTCAGTTCTAAGGCTGTGAATTCGAGTCTCGGCTTGGAGCTTTGTACTGGGCTTTTTCTCTTTTGCCGCATCTTTGATGTCACCTGTGTGTCTTTGAAAAGTAGGGGAACCGGGATAGCCGAATGGTAGAGCGTAGGACTCTCAGTGCTCGGGTCGTGAGTTTGAATCCCGGCTGGGGCCAAATATTTGTGCTGGCCTTTTTCTCGTTGCCCCGTCTTTGATATCACCCCATACGTGGTGGAAGAGGATGTTAAACTCCTAAACACTTACACACCCCTTAAGAAGAATCTGTAAATAGGCAATCCACTAACAAGCTTGCTGATATGATTTTCTCATGTCCACAGGTTGATTCTGGCAGACAGTGGTTCCTCCACGCCATCTACACAGTGAGGTCAGGAGCAAACGCCGGAAGAGGCATCGGCAAGCGGAGCGTCCGAGAATCCCATGCCCTCATCGACGCCCAGAGTCTGATGGCCGCTCACTCTCGAGTGAGGCGTGATGAAGGAGATGTGGAAGGAGTGGGCGAAGGAGGCAAGGGGACCAACATTGCGCGTGTTCAGCTGGAGTTTGCTGCCAGGGACGGGGACGTCAGTATAGGCACCAATGTCACCACCTCCACAGAAGTGCCCCTCATCCCCATCATCATCTCTCTGATCGTTTTCATCATTGTCTGTGTGCTGTTCATCATTTTCTTCGTGCGCCGGAAGCGGAAGAGGCACACACCCCCTCCCTCCCCAACCCAGACCATCACCGTTGTGGCCAATGGACAGCCCAAAGTGCACTCAGCGAAACATTTCTACAGCAATGACAACACGGAGGTCTAGTCTTGGAAGTTTTCCTTCCAAGGAATTCAGGCTTCAGTCAGCCTGAGTTCAAGACTTGCCACATTGTCTGTTTGTGTGGCAGAAATGTCTCTGTGATTCCGCACATATTCCAGCCACTACGACAGCTCTGACATCAGCTAATACGACTTCAAAGCCAGCATACCATGCTTGATGATAAAAGTGTGAAAGAAGAGCTTTGTCACTGCCCAAGACTCGTTTTCTTGCATTGTCATGAATTGTTGGTGTCACAGTGGAAAACCCCACTGCCAGAATGGTGTACACGCAGAGAAATGTTTTGAGAAAAATGGACATAACGATGCATTTAAATGGTGAATAAATTTGAAGGATACTCATTATTTAAGGTAAAATTTCCAAGCCTAATACCGGTTTCTCTACCCACATCAGCAATGTATAATCAATCAAAACAACACCGGTGTTTCGTCAGCTTGGTTATTAGGGGCCGCATGTACAAAGTGTAACCCCACGATACTTACTGCCAACTCGTCTCTTTGTTGTGACTATCATACATACACAATACTGTTAGCAGTGGTAATTTCTTGTCCTAACAGCATTTTTCAGCAGTCAGAACATACCTCCTACCACCTGTCTGTCACTGAAACAGAACAAGAGTTACATGTACTTGAGAAAATGATACCTATTCATGTACATGTATATGTGTAGTTTGTAAACACCAAAATATATTGGGGGAACTTAACTCGTAGGAACTAGGTAAAGTGCGAGGCAATAAAATGGTGTGCTCATAGGTTTTTCCTCTTTTCAGTTCTATGGAAAGTGAGTTATAAAGTAGCTGTACATGTTTTGGGGTGATAATACGTACATTAGTGTCATATATGATATGATGAAAATTTGTTGATGTAGCTTGTTGAGGTTCTTCTGACTTAACATTGTTTCAAACTATATCTGGTATATCATGCCAGTATGTTTTTTATGGATGGAAATGCCATCAATTTGAAAGAAACTTTGCAGTAGTGCACACCAGTTTATAGCCTTGTCAACATAATTACCATGTTTTCAAAATTGTTGCTGAATGATCTGTATTGGGATGAATCTCACGACGGCATGATTATCGATATCCTTGAGAATCGTTTCATTTTAAAAAAAAACACTTTTCAAAATTTTCATCCATGTTCAGTTTGCTAAACATGATCAGCATTTTTTCAATTGTTTTGGAAATTATTTCTTTCTTTTTTCTCTTAATTTTATAAAAGCACATAGCTTAATATGAACAACCCCTTCTCTCTTTTTCCTTTTTACACACATTTGTTCTCATGGTTACGTACATGTTTTTAGTTTTTCTTCATTTGTGTATGATACAGCAATTTCCTATATTTGATATTACACGTAATTGTACTCAGACCACTGGAAGAGCAGTTTTCATCAGACTCACTGCTCTCTCTCTGGTCCCAGATATACCTCATTTGAATACTGAATGGTGCAGTATTACACTTAATATACCACGCTACCTAGACAGCTGTCTTGTCATAATGGGGGAGTTTAAACATGATGTTTAAACGCGATGGCTATAGTCCAGAAACCATTGTCCGTGTGTTAATTACCAGATACTGCTTTTGTGGACTTGTTGCATGAAATGCCAAAGAATTTAGATATATATTGTGTCTGTATCCCCCACTGGGTTCAGTGTGAATGTGTTTGGTGTTAATAATAATAATCTGTGCTCACTTTCGGATTGTGAAACATCTAACTCGCATATTGTTGCTGTTATTAATCCACCCGTTTTGTTTATTTTTGAGCAAGGGTATAAGTTTGCTGCAATTTTAATTGCATAATGAGTTCTTCTGTCTTTTATCAATATTGATTTTGTCGGCTTTTTCTTGGTAACATTATTTGAGTATATTTTATATCCCATCTTCATATGCTTATCTGTGAAAATTGCTTTTCCTCTTGTACACTATCTGAGGTGGGTGGCATCTACTGAAAAACAGAGTAAATATAACTTCCATAGCTCTTAAACCCCTCCCCTCCCCCCGCCGCCCCCACCTCCACCCCTTCACCTAACATCCCATTCCTTCTGAACACGTAATTATGTACATCAGTATAGCCATTCTTTACCCCTTCCCCCTTCTTCCCTGCACACACACACACACACACACACACACACACACACACACACACACACACACACACACACACCTCATCTCCAGTCAGTATGTTTTTTCTCAACAATTCTGTCGATGCACAGATATTGCTGAAACATCACGATCACAAAACTGCATTATCCTTCATGCATCCAACTTGTCTTTACCAGAATACAATTATTGAAACCACCAATGCTCACCAACACAGTCTTTTGCCCCCACATTGTCTTGTTCTTTTTTTAAAATATTAACTGTGAGTCATTTCTGTTGCCTCTCATACAAGACATGCTGATTTCTTTATCCGGCATGTGCGATTAGAAAGTTTGAACCATTCATTCCATTTGCTTTGCGCGTTGCTGTGATCTCACTACGTTCATTCACTTTTGTCATGCGGACAACAGCTGACAACACTGATGTGTTTCGCCTTAGTCAGAGCATGTCTTGTTTTTGGTTTTTCTTAACTACAGTCGAACCTGCCAAGGCGGTCACCTGTATAAGCCATGCCACTGTCTAACCTGGTCACCCCAGAGGATCCCCTGACATGCTAGCTGTTGACATGCCACCCTGAATAAACCCGGCCACCTGTCTAAGGCGGTCAGTTTGGCCCAGTCCCTTGAGTGACCGCCTTACACAGGTTTGACTGTATTATTTTTTGTTTTATTTGATGGGTTATTTTCCACGTGCTTTTAGATCAAGTTTTGTACATACTAACCCGCGCCATCCGTTTTTCCATGTACAGTGTTACGTGTATGTGTGCTTCTACTTGTGTGTGCCGGTGTATGAAGGATGTTTTACATAATAATTATTCGTTAGATCAGTTTACAGAATGGTGTGTCCCCTGTGAACATGTATACATATTGTACACACATGTACATGATGTATACACGCTTACATAAACCACACGGAGGTGTTTTTTTGGTCAGCAATACGGTCATTGAATGATTCAGTGAAATAGTTACATACTTGTGCCTAGCTGAACATACTTATTGTTGTGTTTATGTACATGTTTCTTGATACATTGTTTCAAAAAGAAACCAATCATATTATTCATTACACCTCTCACAGTTTTAAGCGAATTAGAACAAGCAGTTATAGACTAACGGAAACTGCTGAACAAAAGTAGGATGTAATATTACATTGAATGTAGTGACTTTTTTACTAGATCTTTTAAGTGTTAGTGTGGTATTTTGTTACAGACATCAGCCTCTGTGATTCTGCTTAAAACAATCGGGACATAGAGGGTGAAAACTAGGGTATGATTACCCAGGACAGGATCTGTTCTGATGGTTGGCATTTTCAGCTGGACTTTTTGTTATCACATATAATTGTTGGTGTCTTGACTTCATCAATTGTTACACCTTTAACTTGATCAAAATTTCTTGTAAGGTTACATAAGGACATCTGCTGACAAAGTGTGCAAAAGTTAAAAAAGGTGAAAAGTTAAAGATACTTTTGTTCAATTTATTTTGCCTTGAGATGGCTGCCTGTAGTTTGCGGGGCATTGAATGCCAACTGTCAACCGTCAGTCAATCTTTTAAATTATCTTTCTTCATATTGCCTTATATTCATTTTTTCAATTGGGATATTTATATACCGTTGAACTGATGCATAATTCTTTTTTCGCAGGCTCTACTGCTGATGTTAAAGCTCTACAATCATCTGGGAAAACGGGTATAAGTGCCATTGTTTTTATAGGTACTTACGCCCTTTTTCAAGGTGATGGTAGAGGTCTTCTGTAAAGTGTCTGTTACTTTTTTTTAACCAAGCCTTGTACAGCTGATAAAATACAATCCTGCTCTGGAGATTTTTGCAGATTCGCTGCTGTGCTGTAAATTTAGAAGCATTTGTATATGTTGCTGGCTGATATTTTTTCCGTTTTTGAAATCCAAACACATTGTATTTTTGTGTATAAGTCAGTGTTTTTTAAAAAAAAAATCACTCTACTCTAGTTATTGCTGCTAACTGTGGTTGTTACAATTAAATTTACCCAAAATCTTGAAGTAGGATTTTGTAACTTTTTTTTTTTTAGTGGTTGAAAATGTGTCATTTTGTAATTGTCAAAGAATCGTCCATGCTAATTTGATGGACGTCAAATAGTTGAGGGAAATTGATGGACATGAAATAGTAGAGGGGTTGGTCAGGAAATGTGTTGTCATATTTGTTATGTACCCATCAAATGCTTACAGAAGTCAAGTGCAGCTCAAAAAGGCACAACTATCAATGATTTCTGCATTCGTTAGTTGCTTTTTGACTGCTTGCAGGAATTTTGGCATGAGGCTTCACCAGCACAAGCTCAGCCATAAAATCGTGCTATTATACATTTATGCCTTTGTTCTAAACAAGCAACTTATGACAGGTTGGTTGTTTCTGTAGTAAATTGTTAAACATACAGTACAGACTGGCGTAGAAGCTTCTATTTATAGTGCACAGCTTCAGGTGTTGTAGCAGGTCAGCATTTGAACAATCTGTAAATGCGTTCAATGTGTTTTCGCTGTTTGTTTTGATATTCTCACCCTGCCTATTACTACAATAACGACTGTACTTATATTTATTTGTATGTGGTTTTTGGACGGAAGTTGTTTAAATGCGTTTTCATTAGAATGATTGTGCCTTTCGTGGGAGGAGGGTGTTGGATATTTGTAATAGTTTTTTTTTTTTTTTTTAAAGCATTTTTGACTGTAGGAGACTGTACTTAGACCTGTGCAACTTATCAGCAAGAACATGCCTTTGCAAAGACAAACTTTCTGCTTCTAATCTCTAATAAGCAGGTAGTGGGGTTTTGGGCGACAAAAAGGAAATGTGAATTGCAGTTTACTTTGACAAAATTAGCTGCACCAGTCAGTGGCGAGTTTTATGGATTTTTTTTTAAAAATTATTATTTGGAACGTATGCTTATGGTAGTTAGTAATTATGCTACTATGTGACATGAAATTTCTGCAAGCATTTCTTAGCTTTAAAGTAAGGCAGTGAAGTTCAGGTACAAAAGATAGATTTGTCAGGGTTCCTCACTATGAGATACTAGTAGCTGTTTTGTTGCTGGCTCGGACTGAAAGAGCAATCTATAAAACACCAGTTGTGATGAATTGGAAAAGAAGAAAAAAAAAAAAGAAAAAACTGTCACTTTTCCAACAGTGAGGAGATTAATTTTATAATATCTGTCACATTCAAATCATCAGTTTACCCTAGTCTCCACAAGAACTAGCACAGATTTTTTTTTTATTTTTTTTTTTTGGTGGGGGGGGGGGGGGTCTTCTGTTATTATCATTTATTTCTTTCTCTAATGCCATTAACACAGACACAAAATAAACATGGACATGAGATGTTCTAATACATGTGCTAAAGTGAAATAAATCAGATTTTTTATTTGACTCAAGTTGTCATGTGTGTGTTTGAGTTGGTGTGTGTGTGTGTGTGTGTGTGTGTGTGTGTGTGTGTGTGTGTGTTACAGTTCGTGGTAGGATTCTCATTGTCAACCTGAAAAGGGACCTGAAATGTCTACTATTGACAGGCAGGCAGCAGCGGGTGGGGTGGGGGAGAGAGAGAGAGAAATAAGGCAACGAGAGACAACATACACTAGATGCGATAACAAGGGGAATACCACCCACACACACGCTCATGCGCACGCGCGCGTACTGATAGTGTACGCTTTGGGGTTTTGTTGTTGTTGTTGTTGTTTTGGGGTTTTTTTTTTGTTTTTTGTTTTTTTGGGGGGGGGTGTTTGTAATTGTTTTTTTTTCAAGTTGTTTTTGTTTGTTTGTTCTGCTGTTGTTTGGTTGGTTGCTTCGTGGTTTTTTGTTTGTTTGTTTGTTTTTGGGAGGGAGGTGTTAGCGTCCATCTCTTGTTTCAAGGCAGTAAAGGTCGGTCTATCACCACTTGGCGTTACATTGTTTTTGTTCACACTTTGGAAAGGGGAACCGGGGTGGCCGAATGGTAGAGCGTTGGACTTCTAATGCTCGGGGCGTGAGTTCGCATCCCGGCTGAGGCCAAATATTTGTGCTGGCTTTTTCATCGTTGCCCCGTCTTTGATATCACCCGTATGTAGTGGAAAAGGACGTTAAACCCCCAAACACCCACCCACCCTCACCCTTTGGAAAGCTTTCCACCAATATTTCTGAGCTACCAGTAATCAGTATCCGGCATCAATAACAAGATGGCCACCAGCCCAATATGTTGTTTCCATTCAATGACCTGCTGTAGTCACAGTCGTAGTCGTTGTGTCATGTATGCAGCCCGCGCGCACACGCCGGAACGCAAGCTCTCTGACATCAAGCATGCTGACATAAAGAAAGTACTGAAAACCCTTATCGTGCCTCTATGCACTTGCAAAAACCCAAACAAATGAGGTCGTGTGAGCTCGCCTAGCTGGTTGACGTCACAACTTTTTGGCGTATGCAAGGTTCTACATGGGTGAATGAATTCTTGTAATAAAGTCGTAGGCTACGCAGTGCATTTCGTTCGATGTGTTCAAGTAAAACTAGTACGGAACACAGAAAGATCGAATGTGCGAGAGATCCAAAGATGGACGCATCCGCTGAATACTTCCTGCTAACTCAGCATTAATCATATCTGCGACCGACGATCCAGCAGATTCTATGTTGTGATATGGTTTTACAATGGTTAGAATGAAGTTCAGCCGGATGATTTTGTTCTGTGTGTGTGTGTGTGTGTGTGTGTGTGTGTTCTGAATTTAGATGCAGGTAGACGCTAGCACAATTTAAGTCACCGTGATTTGTAAAGTTGTCAGGGAAAAAAATTACGCTGTATCTGCGTCAGCCGCGTGTGTTTACTGTTAGTTTACACTGCATGCACACGTACCACTTGAGGTCTTTTTCTTTTCTTTTTTTGACAAGAAAGCGAAAAAAAAAAGTTTGTATTTCAACAGGAATACGAAAAGAAGTGTTTCCCCGTTTATATTTGTCTGTTATTTGAACAATTCGGCGCAGAACACAATTGCATGCTTTTGTGATCGCTTTCCACTTTCCGCCATGCTGTCACTATAGGGGCCAGATCTAGGATGCGCGCTAATGCGGGCAGACAACTCTTCGCGTTGTCCCGCTATATGTCTCTCTTACGAGGGCAGGAGTGACGCGTCTTTCTGATTCCAAGGTCTTTGCATAATGTGTGTGTGTGTGTAGGGGGAGGGGGGGGGGTGCGTGCGTGCGCGCGCAAGCGCGCGTCTAAGGCGAGAGAGAGAGAGAGAGAGAGGGTCTCTTCTCCGATACCAAGGCGGGCTGCATACATGACACAACGACTACGACTGTGACTACAGCAGGTCATTGAATGGAAACAACATATTGGGCTGGTGGCCATCTTGTGTTTATTTTGTTAAAATGTTTTACGGCGGCTAGTGTAGGGTTGGGTCAAACAAACAGACTTTTTACAAGCATGCGGATTCTATACTAAATTTACGCCAGTCACACGTCGTGGATGCGGCGATTTTGGTTTTCACGTGTGATGCTATGTGTTATGTTTGGGAGAAAACATAATCTTGGCTCCAACTTCGATACCGATCTTGGCTCCAACTTCGATATCGTAGGCATACCTACCTCTATTTTTCAAGGGGGAAATCTACAGAAAGGTTTTCCCGTTCCTGGTGTTCGCTTCTGACAGCAATTCGGCGCTGCACACCATTGCACGCCCGAATTTTTGCGTGGTTTCTGGCTTTCTGCCATACTGCCATTACTGCGTAGATCTGCGGGATGCGCGCTAATGCGCGCAGACAACTCTTACGCGTTGTCCCTCAAAGGGAGGTAAGTGAACTATCTTTATGTTTCCAAGATCTTTGCATTATGCTTCTGAGTGTGAGTCAGTGGCAAAAACGAAACCCACTGAAATTCCCGCTTTCCACATGTCAAGTTGTAGAGATCGCGAAAAGATACTGCATTTCGATGCAAAATAATTTCTAGACCATCCCAGAACATGCTGGTGCAGTAACGTCAGTAGATTACGTCAACTTGGAAAGATATCGAACCTTCCAGTAAGTTGAGGAATGTTCTAGATCTGACCTGTTCAGTACGTAAGCAGCCCTGCACAGCGTTCTGGGTTCTTCTTCTTTCATGAATTTTGTTCTCCGTGCATATTCTGTTCATAAAGTATTGGAGTTGTATTCTGTTATATCCCGTGTCTTCTCTGCGATTGCACGAAGATGGCGACATAGTAGAATTAAAATACACCACGTCTCCAAACAGAGGAATTCGGAAAGAAAGTGGCGAGACACCCCCAAGAAAAAACAGCATCACGTCAATCAAACATGACGCACTTACTTTACGTCAGTGCGCGTGCGTCTCTTCTTCGATGTTTGTGAGGCGTGTGGCTTGTAGAGGAAATGTGCTGTGAGTACAAATTTTCGAGTCAACTGACGATAACGGCTGCAGTGAATTTTTCTAATTTTTTTTGTATATTTTTTATGGCACCCCAGGCTCATTATCTATGTATAGTAGGAGCGATTTTGAGATCTAAAGTGTGTTCACCAGCACTTTCATCAGGTACGGCTTACGCCAAAAGTATAAAAGCGACAACCTCCAAACTTCACTTAGTTGAGAGTCCGTATTCATGCTATCTATGTCCAAAACATGGAGTGGTTTAGGTAAATATTACGCCTTTAAACGCCAGAAAGCCACTTTTTCTGAAAAGGGCGATAACTCGCAAATCATGTGTGCAATCATACCTGGATCGGGTCTTCTATTCAACAATCTTGATTCATTTAGAAACCCCAAATTTGAAATCGATCGGTTCAGTATTTTCGGAGAAATAGGCATCTGAACTGGGTTCACATGCAATGTCAACTCAGGCTCGGTTTACATGAAAACTATAAGAGCGACCATTTTCTAGTAGTGACTCTGTTCAGAGTCCGTATTCAAGCTATCTACTGCCAAAAAATTGAGTGATTTAAATAAATATTACGCCTGTACACGAAAGACAACCAACTTGTCTCAAAAGGGCGATAACTCCCAAATCACTTAAGCAATCATCACACGCTTGAATCGTCTAATGTAACATTTTGATATATTTGGATACCCCAAATTTGAAGCCATTCAGTTGAGTATTTTCGAAGAAACGGGCCTGGACACAATTCACACACACACGCACGCACGCACACACATACGCACAGACGGCACTCACTGAGGATGAGAAGCGCGTTCGGTGGACCGTACATGTCAGCATCGATGACGCAAGTTTTCTTACGTCATTGTCAAAGTTACACTTGCAAAATCGTCTCTGCGGGAGATCGGCAGTGACGTGCGTTTGTACCACAGATGCTTGCCCATGAACGTGGAAAATTTAGCCCGTCCTATGATGTTGTTTCCATTACTATGGAAACAACATAAAAATTGTGTTCGCAGCACACAAAACTTTTTACAAGTGGGACAGACTGTGACTAGTCTACCTCAAAACAAATACGTCACATCTGCAACAATGGATGGCGTCATTTCGATGACGTGTTTTCTGCTAGGAAGGATAACTCTTGTCACAGACAGTGGCACAAAGCTGTCACAAACTGCAAAGACGACGACACGGAGAGTTTGTAAAGCAACAGACAGACAGAGCCAGTGGTAACTGTTATTTGCAACCGCCTGGATGCACTGAACGAAAAATGTCCAGCCGAACAAGTTCAAGCAAAGGCGAAAATGCGGTAAGGGACATTTTCACGAATTTCGGCAGAATCCGTTGCACGACGGATACGTGCTCTGTGTGTGTGTGTGTGTGTGTGTGTGTGTGTGTGTGTGTGTGTGTGTGTGTGTGTGTGTGTGTGTGTTTGTGCGTGCGTGAGTGAGAGAGAGAGAGAGAGAGAGAGAAGGACTAAGTTTCCAAGGTACAATTATACAACCAAACTATATAAAAGCACAAAAATACAGAACACATGAACCAAGCAGCTCTGAGAGAGAGAGAGACAGACAGACAGACAGACAGACACAGACAGACAGACAGACAGACAAAAAACAGCAAATGTCCATCATTTTCTTTGCAAAGGTGTCCGTTTTTGCTCACTTCGTCTGCTACACGTGGGGGGGGGGGGAGGCGTAAACAATTATTCAGCTTTGGGACGAGCCTGAGAAATCACGTGCTCTCTGCTACACACACACACACACACACACACACACACACACACACACACACACACACACACACACACACGTGCTAGGAACAGCATACAGGTCGCTATCTCAGGGCTGAGGCAGATTTTTCGGGCTAGTCCCTGACCTGTATTGTTCTGTTTTATACGGTTCACCCCTTACCCGACACGTCGGGTGATGCGTGAAAGAGTTGTCACACCCAACCCTCCCCCTCCCCTCCCCTCCCCTCCCCTCCCATGCCTCTTCGGGACGTGCATTGAAATGATCGAATGTAAACTGTATCAGCTTTGTTCAGTCCAACGATGATGTTGCAGGGTGGCACCCCGCGTGACTCGTTTACAGCGGATGGTTTCACTCCAGTGGCCCTCGACGGTAATGTGGAATCCAGTCAAAGCCAAGGTGCTGTGAAGTTCGTCGACCTCACCAGCATCCAACATTTTGCGCAAGGATTGTCCATCGGCGGCGACCTGCCTTCTTTTGGGGTCGGAAGAAGGCGCTTTGACATCAAAGTAAGGGGGATTATGGTTCACACAGGCACCTGGAGTCGAATGCACAAAAGAGACTAAGATAGTCTGAGACTTAGCTCGAACCCCAGAGTTATTGCGCAGGGCACTGTCTCCAGCATGCATTATCGTTTAGTCCCTGAAATAATCGCGGACTTGCCCTTTGGCTGATAAAATAATAATGATAATGATGATGATAATACTTGTATAGCGCTGTGGCCTATGAATAAACAAGCTCTTCAGTAAAGATAAAATAAAATAAGTGAACAGGAAGAAATATATCATACGGTAATGTTTCTAGTCCAAGCTAACAGCCAACTTGGTGTTCGTCCATGTTTCTCGTGTGGCACGCGTCTAGATCGTGCCTCACTGAGTCTTGGGCTACAACTTTCTTTTCTGTCACCTCCCTCGAACTACACCTACGGCCCTACCCCTTAAAATCCAACAACAGTATAACATAGCCAGTTACAAAACAAACAAAATACAACTCAGCTCTTGCCTTTGCAGTGTTCCCGATTGCACACAAGTGTGCATATTTGTACGCACAAAACTCAAATTGACGCGCAAATTTGAGAACAGCGCGTCACAGCGGACGCACGTTTTTTGGTCTCGCCGTGACAAACAGTATTTTTTGCAACACTCTCCCGGAAACTCGGTGAACAAAAAGCGATCTATAACTAGCGGCGGACACTTGCAGCGGCATCGCATTTCCGCTGAACCATTGCGAGTCAGTAGCAGACAAAATCTGATGTATGGACCCTCCAAATTTGCAAAATGACCCTCAAAAGTATAGAGAGAGGATCCCAAGGATCCTTGTATTTTCGATTCACAAGGAACACTGCTTTTGGTCTCTGCTCTGTCGCAGCCCAAACGCAAGTTCAAAACGGAGGAGGAGGAGGAGCGGGAGAGGAAAGGTCGCCCGGACTTTGACGTGGACACGATAGCGCGGCTGCACGAGGTGTTTGAAAACTGTGAGCCGGGACGAGGCGTCACGGAGGAAGTCTTCAGGGACTTTCTGGAGAAGGCCAACATGAAGGCAAGCTGTGTGGACATATTACCTAAGTGCCCGAGCCGTACAACTCCCTACCCGCTGTAATAATAATAATAATAGTAATACTAATCGAGCTGCATGGATCTCGCAGCAATGCAACTGATAGCGCTACACACACACACACACACACACACACACACACACACACACACACACACACACACACACACACACACACCGGCCTGATGCAGATACACAATCACAGACGGAGGAACTGAATCAATGGCAGACTACTTAAGTGGGAAAGGTCTGAGTCAGACTGACGGAAGAGGTGGGTTGTCAGGTTCGATTTGAACTGGAACTGTATATGACAAGAAGTTTTAAAAAGAACAAGCCACCGCACACCAGTAGGAGCCACTTCAAGCCACCATTACGCAAAGCGTGGGCCTTACCCGCTAGGCCGGAGGCCGCTGCAGGTTGCATAATACGTGCACCACGTGATTGTAATGTGTTATGTCCAGTGTGTGAGAGAATGCGTGTGATTCACGTGAGCGTGCGTGTTGGGTTCAGTTCGCGGCGCTTTGAGCCGATTCATGAAATTGGGTAAAGCGCCTATACAATACTTATTATTATTCCCCCGTAGTGTAGTGGTTAGCACTTCGGACTATGGACCGGGAGACCCGGGTTCGAGTCCCAGCCGAGGCAAGCGGGATTTTTCCTACCTAGGTCGACTCCTACCCAGAGCGGGTGTGCTATGGGCCCAATGGGGAGGCTGTTGCCACACAGCCGAGATTCACCCACTTCACGGGTGCGACTTTGGGGGTGCTTCCCTTGGTATGACACGTCTTATGATGTGGATGATTACATGGCCGGCACCGCAGGTGCCGTAGTTCCCGGGCCTGGTTAATGCCGGGATATTTATGACAGGAAGCGTGGAATGCGGCCCTGTCCCTCAGTCCCAAACCACATGGACCTCCGTAGCATCATCTTACTATCATCCTCATCTCCATCATCATGCATAATAAAAATTAAAAAAATTGTCGCCGCTTCCGAGTCCTCCGTGGGTTCCACCCATGACCTGGGAGGAACACCACTGGAGCTGGCAAAGAGTTGTGACAACCAAAAAAAAAAAAAAAAAAAAAAAAATACTTATTATTATTATTATTATATTGGCTTGAAGTGATCTCAGTGATCTTAAGATTTCAAGTCAATGTTCGATTTTTGCATGGTCTTGTAAGACTGAGACATGGTTTGGTGTGGCGTGTGGTGTGTGTGAAGGTGCACGGTGTGCTGTGGTTCGTTTGAAGGATTGTGTCATGTGGTGTGGCGTTAGGCTTGAATGTAGGTTTGTGGTGTGGTTTGGTATGGTGTGGTATCGTGGGATGTGTTGTGGTTTGGCATCATGTGGTGTGCGTTTGAAGGTTTATGGCGCGGTGTTGTATGGTATATTGTGGATGCCGTGATGTGGTGCGTTTGAGAGTTTATGGCGTGGTGTGGTGCGGTTTGGTATGACGTGATGTAGTGTGAAGATTTGTGGTGTGTTGTGCGTGAAGATTAGTGGCGTGGTGTGGCGAGGTGTGTGGTGTGGCGTGGTGTGGTGTGGTGTGCTGTGCTGTGCTGTGCTGCAATTTTGATGGTTTGCGGTTTGGTGTGGTCAGTGTAGCGTGTGTTTGAAGGTTTGAGGAAGATTCCCAGACACGGGAAAAATCTGAATAAATTTAGGGTCTCTCGATGGTCGAACCAGCGACCTTCCGATCTCGAATGCGACGTTCATCCACTTTCCACAGCCCGAAGTTCTTGTGGTCAGCGCGTGTCCCCTCGACTCTGGCAAACGCAGAGTTCTTCGCGTACCCGTTATGGATTCTGTTTGCTCAGTCCTAGACCGTGTGAGGCTGTACGTGTGTGAGTGTGTACGTGGCTCAATGCTAGCCAGACGTCAACAAGAAGTTCCAAAAGATCCGTGAGTAGATAAGATAAAGATTTTCTTTTCAGTTCATCATCGTCTTTTCTTACAGAGACACGTGGTGCGTCACATGTTTGAGAAGATCGACTGGGCCTCCCTGGGCGAGGTGTCCTGGGACGACTTCTGCACCTACTTGCAGCTCAAGATGGGCAAGGAAGAGGAGATCGACCAGCTCAGCAAAGAGATCGACTTTCTGCCGACCAGTGATTCCCGCCTGCCCCACCGCGAGCCGTGTGTTGGTCTGGGCTGCACTCGGGACGGCATGTGGATCACCGCCAGTACAGTCGGTGTTCTTTCTGTATCGTATTCCTAGATTATTCCGTTTATTCCGAGCGTCCCGTCTTTTGGGACAGCCTATAACAAAATATTTGTGCACGTGTACCTTTATAACTGCTGATTTTGCTAAGAGGAAAAGACCATACAGTTGTTGCGTTTTTTCATTTATATTTCTCTTTTTAAAGGTATGGACATGCAGAAATATATACGTAGTCATGTTTGGTCGTTATGCATTAGTAACTGTATACACGTTTGACAATGGTGTGCATTTCTATTAGATACAGCGTACGGTGTAATGTTATGGCAAAACAGTTATTTGCAGTACTAAGTGTTTGGGGAGGGGGGGAGGGGGGGGGAGGGGGGGGAGGGGGGGAGGGGGGGGGAGGGGGGGAGGGGGGGGAGGGGGCAGTCTACTGTTATTGCTTTCACACACATTTACTCATGTGTTACAATCACACAATGCACATATGCACATTCTCAGTGCAATGCTCCCTATACGGGGAGCCGGGGTGGTCGAATGGTAGAGCGTTGGACTTCTAATGCTCGGGTCGTGAGTTCGCATCCCGGCTGAGGCCAAATATTTGTGCTGGCTTTTTTTTATCGTTGCCCCGTCTTTCATATCACCCGTATGTGCTGGAAAAGGACGTTAAACACCCAAACACCCACCCACCCCCACCCACCCCCACCCCACCCACCCTCTCCCTATACACTCTAGATATTTTTTGCTGTACCATACAGCGGTTCTTCGTTCAGAGTAATTCATGTTTTTGTTTCATCGTGGATTGCAGAGTTGCAAAGCCAGGTAGCAAAACCCCCCTCCCCCCCCCTCCCATCCCCCACCCCGTCCTCCTAAATAATCTCGGCAACAAATGGGTTCGGATTCTGCGTAAGTTACGCGTAGGAACATATTCCTCTGTCCAAGTCATCAAAGTACAGAAGACTGGAAGGACAATAAAGGCATTTGCATAAAGAAAGCAATGTTTAGGTGGAAATGACACACCACTGCACGAGCTAAATCAATGAAAAGATGCGGCGGTGAGCCGGAGGACCGGTGGAAACACGAGTCCCTGCGTGTGGTACGAAAAGTGTTTAACAGTGTGGTATTAAAGGTCTTCTTCGGGGGTAGGGGGGTTGGGGGGGGGGGGGGGGCTGACACTTTGTGAAAACAAACAAACTTAATACGCTTGTTTTTGATTTTGACATTTGTCATATACTGGATATTTATTTAATACGACTTAAATGTAGGAAAGTGTAATAGTCACGATTATTTCCAGCAGGATAGTCATAATAATTATGATTTGCGTTCCTTTTGAAATGTCACGTATCATTGTCAGGAAAACGTGCTTTCCCTCTGGACTACGAAAGGAACCCTGAAACGGCACAGGAAGTGCATCGTAAGTTGACTTTCCTTTTTCCCCCATTTCGTCCTCTGTTTTGAGGGGGGTGAGCGAGGGTCTAATAGGTAGCGCGTCGGATTTAGCCGCTGCGCTACTGAACGGCCGTCACCTATGTTACGGCAATGAAGCGTGGGTTCGAACTCAAGTCGAGCTTGTAATATGTGATACTGGTTGGGTTTTTTTTTCCTAGCTACCGGGCTGCTCATCGGGGTTTCTCTCCGGGTTATCCGGCTTTCTCCACTAGCAAAATTGAAAAATAGGACAGGAATTGGTTGGCGCTGCACCGCGGCGACATGCTTCCTCCGGGGGAAACAGCCCGAATTTCCCGAACGGAATAATAATGTTTTTGTTTTTTTTTTTCAGTAACGTTGGTAATCATTTAAGATGTCATGTGTGACGCTAGTAAGCTAATTATGCCCATGTATATACTCAGATGCGACAAAACAAATTCTTTTTCAAATCCAATGAAAAGTCCGGATTATGGAAACTGAATATGATTTTTTTCCTTGTGTGTGGCAGAGCAACATACGGGTGAAAACGTTCAAACCCAAGTGGGCCACGTGCTTAGCGGTGGCTACAGAATACAGCAAGGTTCTCATCGCCACTGGGTACGTCAAAGTTATGGAGAGGGAGATAACGACAATGACAAGTCCTTTATTTGACAACAGTAAAAGTTGTAGGCAACATAGCCATTTTGCAACTTGCCGCTGCTACACTACAAAACAACAACAACAACGCAGAAAAAAACCCCACCGACAACAAAACGGAAAAGAATATTAAAACCAAACAACACTATATCCACGTTTAAGAGTGAAATAAAAACTAGCGACTGTGCAGAGAGAGAGAGAGAGAGAGAGAGAGAGAGATTTTTGTTTAAAGCTGGCGTTTTAAACCATTTCGGATAATAATATAACCAAGTGAGATCAACCCTCCTATCTAAAAGGAAAGCGCAGTTATTCCCATACTTAAATCCGGAAACTTCCCGAACATTGAATCATAGAAGACTTGTCACGGGTTGATTTGCTTTCCGTCCTGACAGAGACCGCGAGATACAGTTTTTCGACATGGCGAACTTTGGTCCGCATTGTCAAGTGAACGGAATGGACACCGTACCCATGACAATGCACTACTCCAGCTCGTAAGCAACAAGACTAAATACGAATTTAATTTAAAAAAGTGGCATAGCCATAGACCTTGAAACAAGGTTTGCCAACTTAGGTAGTCTATGTAGGTTCGTTTCACAAAGATGGAACACGCCATACAGATAAACAATAGTCAGAATTTTGCTGTGTATATTGCAAAGTGCATCTAATTTTCCTTTTGCTTTGAACATAGTCAAACCAGGTACAGCGCGCGCGCGCGCACACACACACACACACACACACACACACACACACACACACACACACACACACACACACACACACACACACACACACACACACGCACGCACGCACGCACACACACACACGTGCATGTCTCCAGCATGGATTTCTTTTTTCCGCTCTTCTCGTTCGTGAATCAAACACACAAAGCTGTCTCTGATCTTGTGGGGGAGCCGGGGTGGCCGAATGGTAGAGCGTTGGACTTCTAATGCTCGGGTCGTGAGATCGTGTCCCGGCTGGGGTCAAATATTTGTGCTGGCTGTTTCATCGTTGCCCCGTCTTTGATATCACCCTTATGTTGTGGAAAAGGACGTTAAACCCGCAAGCACCCACCCACCCTTCCTCTTATCGTGTGTGTGTGTGTGTGTGTGTGTGTGTGTGTGTGTGTGTGTGTGTGTGTGTGTGTGTGTGTGTGTGTGCGTGCGTGCGTGCGTGTGTGTGTGTGTGTGTGTGTGTGTGTGTGTGTGTGTGTGTGTGTGTGTGTGTGTAGTATGAAACGGAAGGACGAGTGCTTTGTCATCTACGGGGACCAACAAGGCTGCGTCAACGTGATGAAATTCCTCTGCATGCCAAGGTCACTGAGGTACCTTCCAAATGCACCGACACATTGCATTCTAATTTATCTTGAGAATAAAAGTATGTGATTGCTGCTTTGTTAGGTTTTGGTTTAGAGGACGCTCTCTGTCTGTCTGTCTGTCTGTCTGTCTGTCTGTCTGCCTACCTGTCTGTCTGTCTGTCTGTCTGTCTGCCTGCCCGCCTGACCGCCCGCCCGTCCGTCTGTCTGTCTGTCTGTCCGCCCGTCCGTCCGTCCGTCCGTCTGTCTGTCTGTCTGTCTCTCTCTCTCTCTCTCTCTCTCTCTCTCTCTCTCTCTCTCTCTCTCTCTCTCTCTCGGTTTGACGCCTAACTTTTTCCATGAAAGTTATTGTCAATAAAACTCGTACTTTCAGTTTCACGTAATTTCACATACTTACACAATACTTTCCTATCAGGATCTAGCGCAGCCCGGCGGATTTTTTTTTTAACGCTCTCTCTCTCTCTCTCTCTCTCTCTCTCTCTCGTAGTTTTTGTTTTTTTGTTTTTTAGCAACGGCTGATTGAAAATTAATCATTCTCTGGTTAAATCACTTCCGTTGGAAAAATAAATTTTGTTCTCTCCTCTCTCTCTCTCTCTCTCTCTCTCTCTGCACATTGTGTGTGTGTGCGTGCGTGCGTACGTGTGTCTGTGTGTGTGTGTGTGTGTGTGTGTATCTGTCTGTCTGTCTGTTTGTCTGCCTTTCTAGGTGCTGGAAGAAACTGACCAAACACGAGGACTATATCGGCAGTATATCGTTGGACCAGGCGATCCTAGATCACGATATTGAGTTCACCCGCTTTCAAGTCCATCGCGACTGGGTGCAGATGGTACGTCATAACTCATAACTGACGTCAGAGATCGTCAGGTTGCCAGTGTATTACTCAGTGTATAGGAAGCTATTTACTTGCCCATCAATCGTCAGTGTGTGTGTGTGTGTGTGTGTGTGTGTGTGTGTGTGTGTGTGTGTGTGTGTGTGTGTGTGTGTGTGTGTGTCTTTTTCCAACGTAAAAACGTGATCTAGCCTGTCCAAAGGAGTGCATGTTGACAGGGTGTTCTCCCTTACAAAACAGCTGTGAAAAAAACCTTACTCTTCAGAGATTCATATTTGCGTACATTACAATAGGACAACCCGGTTCATGTCCTGGCTGACTGAAAAAGTATAGGGCAAATAATTTGTCCTGGATCATGACGACAATGGCACAGACGTGACAGGACACATATATCCGCTTTGGTGAGACGGTAAAGGGAATAGACGACTCCACTCGCCAAGCCTCATGACGTCATTGAATGTAAAAAGGGGTGATTTCAAGATGAAAGAGAGTGACGTAATGGTCTTTTTCCTCAAATGACGTCAACGGACTCACTGCTTTCTTTCCACGTTTCAGTCATATCAAACTACACGTGCTTCCTTCTTTGGGGTGTCTGGCAAAAATGAGCTTTGCCAGACCATGCCAGGTGTTGTGCTTATTATGCCACGGCTCCCGATTGGCTGAATTCTGGGAGCTCGCCCCTTTGGAGTCTCTGGCAAGAATGAGTTTGCCAGACCATGCCGTGTGCTGTGCTCATTATGCCACGACATGCGATTGGCTGAATTCTTGGGACTCGCCCCTTTTGATTGACCGGAGTGGAGTCGCCTATTGGTATACGGCCAGGGAGTATAATGATATAGCATGGCGTATCTAGGGTCCTTGCTGTGGCTGATGTCCAATGCAGATCTGTATGAACTGCTGACTCTCGCCTGATTTTCAAGTCAAGTCAAGTCAAGTCAAAACACTTTATTTATCCCACAAGGGGCAATTCATCTTCGGACGGGCTCAATTTTGGAAGAAAAGGGAATCTCCGTGCGCGGTGAGAAATGTACTGACACAGTTCATGGATCCAAGTACGGTGAAATCGTGAACTTGTTAGAACCGGTCCACTCGTCCAACCGCCAACTCGTCCAGCCCTTTCGTCCCCAAGTCAACCAACTCGCCCCCAAATCAGAAAATGTCACCAGTTTGAAAGATGGTGGATTTCATTCAGTCTGCTTTCCAGCGTTTTGCCTTGTCAGTTACTTTAATTTGTTTGTAGCTGGTTAGCGTCAGAGATTTAATCACTGTCTTGCACGCTTTCTAGCCACAACAGTTTCTCTGTGCTCGTAAAGCACGGTTACTTCCGAGTAATAATAATTATCGTCGGTTTCCTGTTTTGTCCGGTGACAGGTCCGGTATTACCCGAAGACTGACCAGATTGTGTCTTGCTCCAAAGATAAGACAATCCCATTGGTTCTTGGTGAGTTTCATGTGCAATAATCCATTATTATTACTGGCTAGTTCCAGAATATCTGCTCGAACTGCCGCGTCAGTTACGCCTCTTCTCAGTACTGTAGTCCGATTTGCCATCACCAAAATACGAAATGATGCTGTTTGTACAGTTGTATGCTTTTTCCCTGTTCGTATTTTACTGCCTGACCTTGTAACTGGGAAAGAGACTGAAAATGAGTCCGTCCCGCGCCCAACACACACACACACACACACACACACACACACACACACACACACACACACACACACACACACACACACACACACACACACACACACACACACACATCCCTCCCATGTTTGCCTCTAGAAACAATACTTAATCTTCTTACTTTTATTTTCAGAAAATAATCCAAACTCACCTATTTCTTTTAATGATCTCCAGTTTCCCAATCTTTTTATATTGTTGTTGGTTGCTGTTGTTGTTGTTGTTGTTATTGTTGTCTGCTATTTCACATGATTGATTGCATTTCAAATCTGGTGAAACGAATCAAAACTTTGTTTTTGTTGTTGTTGTTGTTGTTGTTGTTTTGAAACCAGCTGCCCGACGAGCTAGCACTAACGTTCAACGAGCCTTGAAAGAGAATGACAAGAAAAAGTTCCTTGGTGCGTACGCGTGCACACGACCCCGTGCTGCTGCCGACCAGATTGTGTTTCAAGTGCACAATGGGGTGAACTGCTTTGATTTCTGTCCTGTTCTCAAGCTGGTTGCTTCTGGAGGTGCGTGCGTGCGTGCGTGCGTGTGTGTGTGTGGTGTGTGTGTGTGTGTGTGTGTGTGTGTGTGTGTGTGTGTGTGTGTGTGGTGTGTGTGTGTGGTGTGTAGAGAGAGAGAGAGAGAGAGAGAGAGAGAGTTTTCAGTTTCAAGAGTAACATAAACAAGAGTAACCCACGTGCTGTAGAGAGCCAGTTTGTTGCCTCTCTCTCTCTCTCTGTGTGTGAGAGAGAGAGAGAGAGAGTTTTCCAGTTTCAAGAGTAGCATAAACAAGATTAACCCACGTGCTGTAGAGAGCCAGTTTAGTTGCCTCTCTCTCTCTCTCTCTGTGAGAGAGAGAGAGAGAGAGAGTTTTCAGTTTCAAGAGTAACATAAACAAGAGTAACCCACGTGCTGTAGAGAGCCAGTTTGTTGCCTCTGTGTGTGTGTGTGTGTGTGTGTGTGTGTGTGTGTGTGTGTGTGTGTGTGTGTGTGTGTGTGTGTGTGTGTATGAGAGACAGTCACAGAGAGAGAGAGAGAGAGAGAGAGAGAGAGAGAGAGAGAATTTTAATCCATGACAACCATCTGTTTTTCATATTTTGAATTCACGGTGGCTATCCCTTCTCTGACATACATACGGAACATAATTATCTCACGCAAGATTTCTCTCGTGTTTATTCTTTTGCTTGCAGGGTTGGACCGCACTATTCGTATCTGGAACTGCTACATTGCTAGGTGACAAACACTCCACTACTTGCTTTTTCAGCGATAGTTGTTAGAATCTTGACAGTGTTCCCGAGAATGCACAGGTGTTCCAGTTTGTACGCACAAAACTCTTAAATTGACGCACAACTTTGAGAACAGTGCGTCACAGGGGACGCACGCTTTTGGTCTCTCATAATGCGTCATTTGGTAAGAGTGCGGGTTTCTCGCCTTGCCGATTCGCTGTGGCTGATACGCTGCACATGCATCTCTCCTACTTGAATGTTTTTATGGGTTTGACTTTCAGGCTTTTTATGTCAAAAGACCATGGACCCTCAAAATTTACAAAAGGACCCTGAAAAATATGGAGAGGGTCCCAAGGACCCTAGTATTTTCAAATCAGAGGGAACACTGTTATGTAGTGGAACAATAGCCTTTGGTCGCACTAGTATTGCTCATTTAGTCTAGTTCGCACCCTAGCGCCGTATCGGGCAAATAATAATAATAATGAGTATTGTATAGGCGCTTTACCCAATTTCATGAATCGGCTCAAAGCGCCGCGAACTGAACCCAACATGCACGCTCACGTGAATCACACGCATTCTCTCACACACTGGACATAAACACATTACAAACATGTGGTGTGAAGGGTCAGCTCAGCTATTTAAAATTTCGGAATTTAGAATTGCATTTATTTTTTTCAAATTTGGTGGGCTGAACATTTCCAAAGCAGAGGGGGGGGAAGCCGGAGTACCCGGAGAGAACCCCCGCCGATCGGCCCGAATGAACGGTGTCACATTCGAGAAGGAA
>JACVVK020000236.1:542500-572500 GCA_018292915.2 Batillaria attramentaria
TCTACTTCAGTGTAGCGGTAAAGCTGGATTCTGGGTTGTTGTTTTTTTTTTTCAGTTTGTACTCATGATTGTGTTCTTATTGCCACCATCCTCCACCCCCACCCCCCAAATATAAACATTTGTTGCTGAACACCGCATACGACACCACAGCACGCCCCTTGCTGCCCCACTGCAATACACCCTACTTGCTGCACGTCATTTGCTACACTGCTACACGGCTACACCCCACTTGCTACACGGCTACACCCCACTTGCTGCACTGCAACACCTCACTTGCTACACTGCTACACCCCACTTGCTACACTGCTACACCCCACTTACTACATTGCTACACCCCACTTGCTACATTGCTACACCCCACTTACTACATTGCTACACCCCACTTACTACATTGCTACACCCCACTTACTACATTGCTACACCCCACTTGCTGTACTGCTACACGCCATTTGCTACCCGGCTACACCGCACTTGCTACACAGTGCACCCCCACTTACTACACTACTACATCCCAATCGCTACACTGCTACGCCCCACTTTCAACACTGCTACACGCCATTTGCGACACTGCTACGCCCCACTTTCAACACTGCTACACGCCATTAATTTTGCTACCCGGCTACACCGCACTTGCTGCACTACTACACCCACTTGCTATATTGCTACACGCCTCAAGTGTTTGCCTCCAGTCTGCCAAACTACTGTATGTGTCAGGTTCATCATGACGGCAGGGTGGTCCCATCGTCTGAATTTCTACCTGGATTCTCTGGAATCGGTTCCGTATCAGATCCCTCGCCTCCCCACCTGGCTAGACGACACAGTAAGTGCCTGGCATACCTGTCTAATGAAAATTAATATTCTTTTTCTTCTTCTTCCAATTAATTGACCACAACCTCTGCATGCAGAGGACGAATGTGAGTGTAGTTGTACTGGTGTTGGTCATCCGTTTCCCATTCCGCGGACTCTCACGTTTGAAATGGGATTTTGCACGTGCGCAAGGGATATATTTACGCGTGTCAGGCATCGTAGAGAAGTCTGCATGAGCTTTTGACTCGATTTGGTAAGGGACACCTCCTCCCCACCCACTTCCCCCGAACCACCCAGTGACCTTCGCGTTCGAGCAAACTCAAAAATGGAAAGGAACGTGCCGGGCGGTCGGTGGTCTAGTGGTTAAGACTTCGTCACCGATGCGAGAGGTCAGGTTCGAGTCCCACTCGGGGCGAAGCTGTTGTCTTTCTCGTATCTGTGGTTGGTTGTGTGGATGTAACTCAAGCACGTTCTTTCTGGTATGTGGCACTGTTCATTCGGGCCGACCGTCGGGGGTTCTCTCCGGGTACTCCCCCCCCCATCCCCCCTCCCCCTCCCCCCCCCCCCTGCTTTGGAAATGTTCGGCCCACAAAATTTGAAAATAAACGCAATTCTAAATTCCGAAACTTAAATAGCTGAGCTGACCCTTCGCACCACGTGATTGTAACGTGTTCATGTCCAGTGTTTGAGAGAATGCGTGTGATTCACGTGAGCGTGCGTGTTTGGGTCCGGTTCGCGGCGCTTTTGAGCCAGTTTAAGAAACTGGGTAAAGCGCCTATGCAATACACAATTATTATTATTATTATTATTATTACTACTACTACTACTACTATTACAACTCTGCACTTGCCAGGTCCGCGGACACACAGGGGACGTGCTGTGTAGCGACTTCTGCCCCCCGGAGGCTGTGGCGACTGGAGGTTACGATGGCAAGTTGATAGTGTGGGACATGGAGTCCAGTTCCAGGGCCCATCTGTTCATCCCTAGACCGCCCAGAGACTGGAGCCAAGAGAAACGTGAGATACCGTCCAACTAGTCATGATGTCCCTCTCCTGTAATCGAGGGTCATGAAAAAGAAATTAACATATTAATATCTCTGTGGTGGCTGGGCCAACATCTATATGATGATAGGACACAACTGACGCTAAATAACGCTCCATGAAAATATACACTTTAGCCCTACAAGCTACAGTGCGTGCGTGTCTCAGTGGAAAATGTCCAACGCTAACACTGCGAGGTGAGGTTCGCCGTGTGCCATAGGGGATCCCATTCTAACCAGTCAAGCTCAGCTAGTAACCATCATCGTACAGCTTAGGTACGCTGCCATATTACTTGCATTAGCCTGACGTTTTCCTGTGCTTAGCCACCACGCAAAAGATGTAGCCACCAAAACATTTGTTCGCTTGGATCCCTAACCCAGGATGTGACTTCCCCGATCACTCATGGGTTACCCGAACTACCATCAAACCTGTATGAGCGCCCCCCCCCACCTCCCACCTCCCCCCACCCCCTCCCCCTTGTATAAGTCAACATCTGCAAAAGGAGGCCAGTCGTTTCGAGGCCATAGGTCTTTTGTTTAGAAAGAAAAAGTGTTGCTACTTGCCGCATACGACATCACTACACTCAGCATTCGACACCACTTGCCAGTTACATTTCAACGCACCAACCCGGGGAGCGGGTGTGGCCGACTCGTAGAGCGTTGGACTTCTAATTCTCGGGTCGTGAGTTCGTATCCCGGCTGGAGCCAAATACTTGTGCTGGCTTTTTCAGCGTTGCCCCGTCTTTGATATCACCCGTATGTGGCGGAAAAGGACGTTAACCCCCCCCCCCACACACACACACACACTCACCCGAGTTCAATCCGGCAAAATGGAAAAGGGTAAAAGGCCTCTGTTATGATTATTTCAGTGGACTCTGATTGCGGCGTAAGCTGCCTGAAGTTCCTGAGAAACAGAGCCAAGCGAAAGATGGGGACTATGCTGGTGTCCGGGGGACCCTACGGACACGTCTATTTTTGGAACACCACCCTCAACAAGCTCATGGCCAAGTTCTTGGTGGTAAATAATCATTTATTACTCAGTTGTGCCGAGCTCGGTTTGACGCCTAACTTTTTCCATCATGTTACGGTCAATAAAACTCGTACTTTCAGTTTCACATAATTTCACATACTTTCCTATCAGGATCTAGCGCAGCCCGGCGGATTTTTTTTTTTTTTTTTTTTACGTTCTCTCTTTCTCTCTCTCTCTCTCTTAGTCTTTTCTCTTTTTTTTTTGTAGCAACGGCTGATTGAAAATTGATCATTCTTTGGTTAAATCACTTCCGTTGGAAAATAAAGTTCGTTCTCTCTCTCTCTCTCTCTCTCTCTCTCTCTCTCTCTCAGTAGTGTTGATTTACCACAATTACGGATCGATTCAGTGTGCCATTACAATACTGTCACAATGTATTGGTTCTACCTTGAGCATCACCATAAGCTATGCTTGTACATGCTTAATAATTGTTGCGTTTCTACAACCTGTATTGCAATAAACTTGTGTAAACCAACAAAACACGTGCAGACCAGGCCTGGTATTCCTGAAATTTACACGGACGTATAAGAATGGGTAAATACTATTGTAAAAGCGGCATCTGGCAGGATGAGCAACTGCCATCGATTCCAAAAGCGTTTTTTTGCACAGCCGCTGCCACTGTTGAGTCAGCGGTCCTCACAAAGTCTATTTTAGAGCTTTGTAAACTTGTAATGTCGCCAGCGACAACAGCCGAGACTCGTCCACTTCACGGGTGCGACTTTCGGGGTGCTTCCCTTGTTATGAAACATCTCATGTGGATGATTACACGACCGGTACCGCAGGTGCCGTAGTTCCCAGGCCTGGTTAACGCGTGACAGGAAGAGCGGAATGTGGCGCCATTCACCCTCACACACACTCTGCATTCAACGCGCATACTGTTCTTTTAAACTGAAGTATGTCCTGTTCTCCTAAACAGAATGAGGCTGACGAAGAAAACGAGACTGACGTCACCAACGTGAGCGCCATGGACAGCGACACGCACAACGACACTCTGGTGACGGGTGACAGCCGCGGTTACGTCACTCTCTATGACATCACCCATTACGCCATCAAGAGTGCAGAGCTTCATACTCCCCCAGGTATACATGCTGACAAACGACGACGACGACGAAGACGATGCTGACAATGACGACGACGACGACGATAACTATGATGATGATGCTGATGATGATGCTGATGATGACGACGACGACCAGGACGACGACAGATTTTTAGCAGAATTGTCTGACGTCGATTATGATGATGATGTTGACAATGACAAATTTGGCACAACATGTGTCACGTCGGTAGTGGTGATTATGATATCGATGATGATGACGACAACGACAATCATGATGCTGATGCTGATGTTGATGATGATGACGACGAAAACGACGACGTTTACGTATGGTTTCACGCTGGTTGTTTTCCAGTCATTTTGTTCTTATGCACTTTTTTTTTTTACAGCGGATTCTGTCAGCACCAGACCAGCATGTAATTACGTATCCCTCATTTCACTTGGACAAATTTGTACCCTTAGTATTCCTACATGACATACATTGTGTACATGGTCTTTATTATCATTTTAAAAAATATTATTGATTTTTTTTTCTGCTGATCAGCTCTTTTACTAGCTGCAGGTGTATGTCTCCGAGGTCATGGGGGGAATCCACCGAGGGCTCTGAATCCACAATTCTTATTATGCATGATGATGATGAGGAGGAGGAGGATGGTATGATGATGCTGTGGAGGCCCATGGGGTTTGAGACTGCGTGACAGGGCCGCGTTCCACGCTTCCCGGCGGACCACACCCGGGAACTAAGGCACCTCGGGTGCCTGCCGTGTAATCGTCCACATCATGCGATGTCTCATAACAAGGGACGCGCCCTCAGAGTCGCACCCGTGAAGTGGGTGAGTCTCCCGCAGTATGGCAACATCCTCCACAGTGGGCGCATAGCACGCCCGCTCAGGGAGGAGCCGACCTAGGGAGGACAACTCCCGCTTGCCTCGCCTGGGATTCGAACCCGGGTCTCCCGGTCCATGGTCCGAACTACGCTACGAGGGCCGGTCTGATTATTATTATTATTATTTTGCAGTAATGTCATGCTGGCAGGCTCACCTTGAAACCGTGACAGGGGTGAAGGTCATTCCGTATCGCCCTCTGGTGGTGAGCTGTTCACAGGATTGCACTGTCCGCTTGTGGATTATGGACGGAAGGTTTGTCGGTACGTAGTGGCACGATAAGTTGAATACTTATTTTCTTTCTTCTTCTTGTTGGAAATGTTCAGCCCACAAAAGCTCAGAAGAAATGCGGTTCTAAATTCCGAAACTTAAATAGCTGAGCTGATCCTTCACACCACTCGACTGTAAAAAAACAAACAACCCAACGTGTCCAAAGTTAAGACTTTGCGGACGGAACGAAATGATTATGACAGTGATTATGAACAATAATATCATGACTAGTCCTCCTAAGTTTCTCACTTTTGTTCTAGAGAGATTTGGTCAGCACAAGGACTTACTGCTGGAAGACACAATGATTGAAGACAGTAAGAGCCACAGAGACGAGAACGAAACAAAACGAAACGAAGGGTCGTTGATGAGTGCTTCTTTATAATAATAATAATAATAATCATAATGAGTATTGTATAGGCGCTTTACCCAATTTCGTGAATCGGCTCAAAGTGCCGCGAACTGAACCCAACACGCACACTCACGAGAATCGCACGCATTCTCTCACACACTGGACATAAACACAATACACTCACGTGGTGCGAAGGGTCAGCTCATCTACTGAAATTTCGGAATTTAGAATTGCATTTATTTTTTTAAATTTGGTGGGCTGAACATTTCCAAAGCAGATTTCTTTACATTGTTTTCTGTTCCGTTTGGTCGTGACAAAACCTGGCAGCTGGATGACACAAGGATTCAGGACATTAACAACCTCAAACACTGAACGGAGCGACTGAAACTGGTTCATTAGTGCTTCTATACTTCTCTGTTCTGTTGTAGGTGCTTCCGGTCACCACTAATACTGGCAAAACCGGACGACGCGAGAATTCACGGGAAAATACAGGCAAAGAAAAGGGGGCCCGTTACTGCTTCTAAACTTCTCTATTTTGTTGTAGGTACTTTTGGTCATCCCACGAACTGGCAACTGGAGGATGAGCTGACGTTTCGCCATCCCTACATCCCGTCCGACATTTGGGAAGCCAACCTCCCGCCTGACTATGAGGAGAAGAAGGCGCGGGAAGCCAACAAACTGCCGTCGCTAACGGACATGGTAAGTTCTGTGTCTAGATGATGGTTGGTTCGTTGGGTTTGTCGTCCCACGCCGCAACAAGGTGATTGGGGACAACCCTAATGGACAGGGTATGGGGGAAGGGACAGGTACACTAATTAAACAGTCCAGCTGAACACTTTGTGAATCTAGTCAGACTGCCAGATCGGCCACGTTTGATGTATATTTATCCTTGACTGTAATGGACAAATTACACAAACAGATCCAGTTCACAGTCGGAGGAAGCGGGGCAACGTGGAAAAGGTCTGTACACATTTTGGCCCTGTCGGGATTCGAACCCGGGTATCTAGATTAAGACGCCCCTCGTAGAATATGTGTGTGTGTGGGGGGGGGGGGGGGGGGGGGGGGGGGGGGGGGGGGGGGGGGTCTGGGTGCCCGCGTGACGCCGCATAAACCGCCGTTTGTTGCATCAACAGTAAAAGGCTCGTGGCATGGGACACACCAAGGGGGATCCTCCCCCTTCAACAGATGGGAATGGGTGATGAGTGGTCAACGGTGGTCATCGGTATGTCTCAAAGTCTCAGCCCACCCATTGGCTAGGGTGGGTGGGTGCGAGTTCGGAACTTTAACGTCCTTTTCCACCACGTAAGCCACCCACTGGCTACATCTAAAACGCCACACAGGCACACCTGTCGGCACCCGTGAAATAGCAGACTGGATTCGTGGTCCTCGGTATGGGATACACTTGGCCATCGAGGTTAACCTGAACACCAGTTATCGTTCTTTATTTTGGCCTAGCGTGTGTCGAGTCTCTTGGATGGTCTGACGGTTACCAGTAACAGAACGTTGGTGAACCGGAACTGTTTCAGGAAGCAACGCTTACACCAGAGGGCAAAAAGAGGATGGAGCGGTATGAGTTGGGCCTAAACTACTTCGCCAGGCAAATGGCCACTATCAGGAAAAGGAGGTAAGTACGAGCCTTTCTGACTCACACGTGACCTTGACCTTTAGAAGAGGTCACTCCAAAAATGGCATTGTTTTAAACCGTCACTTTGCCAAGTTTTTTTTTTTTTTTTTTTTTGGGGGTGTTTGTTTGTTTGTTTGTTGGTTTGAAGATGAGCTTTGAGAAACTGAATGTGTAACTGCTAGTGGTACTTTTGTATATCTTGACTGTGGCCTTTGCACAATGTATAAGGAGACACAATTATCACTAAAACATCTTCATAACGAGTGTCACCGCGCTGATTTTGTAGTTCCTGAAAAAAGGCAGTGTTACATTTTGTCACAGTACAGACAACAGATAGGCGACAAACAAATGACAACAGACAGCCGATAAACAGACAACAGACGAGACAAACGACAGACAGATGACAAACAGACGAGAGGCAGGCGACAAAAAACGGAGGGCTATAACATAGGCTCGATTGTTTAAACGAGTCGTCACTACCACAAAGAAAAAAACAAACAAACCACCTGCAGCAGCAACAGCAACAACACACAAATACAACACACAACACCACCACACAACAACACCACCACACAACAACACCACCACACAACAACACCACTACACAACAACACCACACAACAACACACACCAATACCATACAACACACAACAACACACCACATAACAACAACACCAAACAACAACACCACACAACAACACACAACAACAACATCACACAACACACAACAACATCAACAACAGCAACGCACAACAACAACACACCACATAACAACAACACCACACAACAACACACAACAACACAACAACACACAACAACACACACAACAACACACAACACACAGCAACACACAACAACACACACAACAACAACAACAACAACAACAACAGCAACAACAACAACAATTTTGTACCAACGGTCACGTCTTTTTCTCGCGCAGACATTTGAACGACGAGACGAACAAAGTGTATTCCCCAGCAGGCAACGTGGCCGTCTACCATGACCTCCGCTGGCACCCAGTGTCCAGACCGCCGTGTAACCCGGAGAAACCCAAAATCACTCCCGACTTTGATTTCCTCTAAAGTTTTGGATTGGCCGTGTTTTTCATTGGTCGCGAGAGTAGGATGGGCATGTAATGTATATTTTCATTGGACGTGAGCTGGGGCAGTAAGGCTGTCATAATTATAATAATAGGCATTTTCAATGGACGTGAGTGTGTACCTGGGGCAGGGCAGGGTCTGTTCTGTCTATTTCCATTGGTTGTGAGCGTAGCTGGAGCAGTCAAGTTCATGTAGTATCCATTTTCATTGGATGTGAATGTAGTTGAGACGGTGCAGGCCATGAAATATGCATTTGCATTGGACGATAGTGTGGCTGGGCAGTGCAGGACATGTAATATACATTTTCATTGGACGATAGTGTATCTGGGTAGTGCAGGAATGTAATATGCATTTCATTGGACGATAGTGTAGCTGGGCAGTGCAGGACATGTAATATACATTTTCATTGGACGATAGTGTATCTGGGTAGTGCAGGAATGTAATATGCATTTTCATTGGACGATACTGTAGCCGAACAGTGCAGGCCATGTAATATGCATTTTCATTGGACGATAGTGTAGCCGAGCAGTGCAGGCCATGTAATATGCATTTTCATTGGACGATAGTGTAGCTGGGCAGTGCAGGCCAGTAATATGCATTTTCATTGGACGATAGTGTAGCTGGGCAGTGCAGGACATGTAATATGCATTTTCATTGGACGATAGTGTAGCTGGGCAGTGCAGGCCATGTAACATGCATTTTCATTGGACGATAGTGTAGCTGGGCACTGCAGGACATGTAATGTGCGTTTTCATTGGACGATAGTGAAGCTGGGCAGTGCAGGACATGGAATATGCATTTTCATTGGACGATAGTGTAGCTGGGTAGCGCAGGCCAAGTAATATCCATTTCCATCGGACGTTAGAGTAGATGGAGCAGAGCAGACCAGACCATGTGATATCCATTTTCACTAGATCGGAGTTTTTGACAGACCGTGATTTTCATTTTGAGTAGAGCTCGGGGGGTATGGCATGTTTGTTTGCTTCCCATCAGAAACGAGCCGTGTTTGAGAGATGTTTATGATTGTTCTTACTCTGTGAAAGCCATTGCCATTTTTAGCACTGTTGTTATTTATTTTTTATTTTATTTTTGTTTTTTTCCCTTTTTTTTGAAAGGGGGGGGGGGGGGGACAACTGCACCGTAGTTGTGCTGTTTAGGTGTATGTCTGGGAATTTTGCAGTCGACAGGTGAGAGTTTGTACCGAGTATTTTTCATGTTTTTTAAAAGATATATTTATGATTCGCTTTTCTGCCCGCCCTCCCCCCTTACCCCCCTCCCCCTTACACCCCCCCCCTCTTTTTTTCCCCCTTCGCCAACAGTCGCCACCACACATGTGTTCATAACTTTCTTGCATCGAAGGTTCTAATGACAAGTAAATATTCACTGGACGAGGGAATGTTGTCGCTAAACACATAGCAAATACATGCATTGCTGGCGTCAGGATTGTTTAAATGCGTGTGTGGAAGGGCTTTACACATGTTCGTCGCCATAACTAGGCAGGTGTTTTTTTGTTTTGTTTTTTCACTAACCTTCGTTGCTGGTTAGGCACACGTTCTCTTGAGAATACGACTTGCAGTCTTTTGAAACGTTTCACGTTGTCAGAATGTTAATTACAGTACAAGGATTACTAATTGGACAAAGAAAGTAATATGTGAGTTGTTGTTGTTTGTTTGGTTGTTGGGGTTGTTTAGTGGTTTTTTTTTTTTGGGGGGGGGAGGATTACTTCGAGCACTTTTAGGGGAGCCCTTATCGAATTGAATGTGTGCAGTTTGTATTTGGCGTCTTTAAAAAAAATTGTTAGTTTTTTAAAAATTAATTATTACATTTTGTACATAAAAAATGTTGCACTTTTGTATAGTAACTTGCAATTTTTGTATAGTAAAGAAGTTCAGATAACTATTGTATGTTGTCCATTTTACTAATATGTATACAAATGGAGTATATTTCCACTTTCTCAGGGGGTTGTGGTTTATAACTATTTTAGATTTTTTTTTTGTGGGAAATGTTGCGTTTCTCTTTGAGAAAAAAAACTGAAAATAAAGAAACAACATTGCAGTTGTGTTTTGTGGTCTGATGGTAGCAAGACATGTGTGTGTGTGTGTGTGTGTGTGTGTGTGTGTGTGTGTGTGTGTGTGTGTGTGTGTGTGCTGCCACCTTCGAAAGAATGCGTTCACAGTAACAACAACAACAACAACAAAAACGCGTGTTAAAATCGAGAAAAATAACTTTTCATGGGCAAACTTGTAACACACGTATACATGCCTATATATGCCCCCCCCCCCCCCCACAACACACAGAGTTTCACAGTCGCTGATCAAATATGACTGCAAGTGTATGCAGTTTTATGTCCATGATCAACCACCCCCCCCCCCCTCCAAAAAAACAAACAAACAAACAAACAAAAAACAACCAAACCAACAACCAAAAACAAAAAAACACCAAACAAACCCCCAAACAAACAAAAAACAAAACAAGAAAACCCCCCAAAAACAGAAACTTTAAAAACAAGCAAACAAACAAAAAAATACTACAAAGTTATATCAGTTGCGGGGAAAAAATCACAGATTTCTAAGTATGATTATAACCGGGAAAGTATTTAATGCAGAACCGACATTTCATTGCAGAACAGCCATACGAGAAAACTGCTTGCGCCGGCTGATGTTTGCTGTGGGAAAATACGGTGAGCGCTGTCTTCAGCCCTCGAAAACCCCGATCTCACAGCCATAATTTTCACCCATTGTCAGACAGGTCTGCAACAGGGAACAGGAGACCCTGGTGACAAAACCCCTTTATGGCCCTGAAGCCTTTTCTTTTGCCTCTTGACGGGGTACAGCCATTTCTATTCTCCAAGCGCCGTCAAGCCTCTCGTACGAAACCTTTCAGGAAAAGTGCACGTGAATAAAAAGCGCGATGAGTAGGGGAGATGGTTGTAGCTCGCGCTTTTCTCTCAACACGTCACCGCTGTAGGCACTTGTAGTCGAAAGAGCGGCTTTCGTTTAGAGGTTGGGTAAATCCTCGCGATTTTCTGCTCGAGAAAGTTGAGAGTCGAACCGTGTCCTGTCACCTGTAAAACGCGTCTCACCCAGTCACTTATAGTGGTGTGACCGGTTCCGCCGTTCCCTCCCTGACGGTACCCCAAAATTTTGGGCCCCTCAGCAGTCCAGTGCGCATTCTCAGGTCTCACTGACTTCCGTTGCACGCGCTCAGCTGATAATGCGGTTCAAAGGGAGCTAACGGGATCGCTGTCGTCTGTTGTTAACCCACGCTAACAAGTAAACTTTTCAAAGGCCACTGTAACCCAGTGCAAAGCAGACAGAAGGTGCAGTGTGGAGATGTGGTGACCCAACTGACGGTCAGTGTTCCTCCCGTGCAAATCATGAGACTTCAACGAGGGTTTCTGGTGGAGACAAGTTTGGCGACATGAATTCGATAACCGAAGCAGACGAGTTGGAAAAGTTTTCGCCGGTAGCTGATCGTAGACCTTTCGAAGTGATCCTACGCGGTGGTAAACCATGGGGATTCATCCTTGCCGGCGGCGAGGGAGAAGACTCTCCCTTGCATATTTCACAGGTAAGTCTAAACGTGCTTAACACAGTGACACAGCACGACACAGGGACAGAACATGTTACGAACATCGCATGCCGAAAGCGCTAACCGATAATGTATCTACCGTTCCTAATCCCTTATAGCGGTTGACCGATCGTGGTGAAAGGTAGGGTAGTCGGTCGGGTGGTTCAGTTTGGACGGGTGGGTCTGTTTACGAAGCTGTGTATCCGTAACACAGAACCAGTCTCAGCTGAAAACCAATAGGGCGGTGTTGATAATTGAGATAATGAACAGGAGTCTGTTTTGTTAGACTCTTGATCAAATTCCTGACTTGAAAAACAAGGGTCCTAGATTGCACACTTCGTTCGTTTACAATATGACTGAGTTTATACAGCTGACGGTACACCCGGAGAGAGAGAGAGAGGAGAGAGAGAGAGAGAGAGAGAGAAGGGGTGCGGAGGGGGGGGGGGGGGGGGTTGTGGGCATCTTTCGTAACGTACTGGTCAGACCAAAGCACACGTATTGACTTCAGACTGTTATGTCATATGCGTTTCCAGTTTAGTTTTTTTTAAAATGGTTAATGTAAATTAGTTGTGAAAACAGAATTCTCTGTTGTTTGTGGCTGTAAACTCTATACATCTTGTCCAAATTTCGCTGGTGAGTGTCATTCGTCAGATTACTTCTCACGTCTGATACTGTTTGACATGCACTGCTTTTGTACTTCGTGTGATCCATGACATGCAACATGCGTGCTAACCCTCAGTTCGTGTCGAGCGATCGGCGGAAAACCCATCCGTGAGGAAAAAGCTGTGTGCATAACGAATCGATGGCAATATGGCTATAGCTGCCCTTGTGAAACATACCTCCCGCCATCCCACACACACACACCTCAAACAAGGCAGAGGTATTGCCCATATCGGCAACCAAATTCTACCATTTGAGTAGCACGTGCCGCCGAAAGCTAATTATCCGCTACTTCTCAGTGTTTGATGCTATTGACTATCGAGATACACAATTATTCTGGAGCACAAAACCACCAATTGTATAGGGTGGTGGTGGTGGTGGGGGGGGGGGTGTTTGGGAGTTTAACGTCCTTTTCCACCACGTATGTTGGCCCCCAGCCGGGATTCCAACTCACGACCCGAGCACTGGAAGTCCAACGCTCTACCATTCCGTTATCCCGGCTCCCCCATTTGTATAGGTCTGTATGTGTATGGCGGTTGCGGACAGTGAAACTGTGGACAATTTAAAATTCCCTTCCGCCCTCCCACCCCCCCCCTTCCTCCCCCCCCCCCTCCCCCGTCGCGTTTAGACCGGACATAAATCACTGGCTTCCCGATTACCTGAACATGTGGCAGGTTCGAGCTTGAGTTTTTCAGACAATTGACGGCCATTTATCACTACTGACAAAGAACATGTTTTCATCAGCACGTTCTTATCTGTAGGTTCGTGCAGACGGAAGTCAGCCTGTACTCACTTATACCGGCATTTGGTGAAAGGCCGTAAGCGCCATGAATTTGATAAGAATTTATGCCTTTTTTCCCAATCCAGCTCACCTCTTCTGTCATTTGGTTAAAAAAAAGCTTAATCGTCGTAGATTTGATAAGAACTAAGATCCTTACACTTTTCGAGCTCGCCTCTTCCGCAGTTTGGTAGAACGACCTAAGCGCCCTGAATTTGGCGGGAACTTAAACCCTTTACCCATTCGAACTCACGGTCACCTCTACTGTCATTTGGGAAAGGTGCTAAGCGTCATGCATTTGATAGTCACTTACGCTGTTTTACCATTTAGGACTAGGGCCAGTGACCTCACGACGATAACATGCTCGTATTTCTGGTTGCGCGGTAGAATTGAAAATGAGACCGGGTTTTTTTTTTGTCTGTGTTGCACCGGCTGTATTGTCGAGGTAGACAGTGATAAACATGTTCGTTTCACCCTCAGTTCGTGTTTGCGAATATGTAAATACAAGTGGCTGTTGTGGTTGACAGAGTGCTAGAATTACATTATATCGCTCTGTCATGATCGAGTTGCAAGACATTTCGGCAACTTGTCTCTGAGGGCATCTGAGATGAATTAATGTGGATGGGTGGGAAGGGGGGGGGGGGGGGGGGTGAGGTAGATCCGGAGGCCCATATTTCGCAGAAATTTGTCAGACTAAAGAGAAGAGGAAAAACCTTATTCGTCGATTACATGTGTCTCACTGCTCTGTGTGTGTGTGTGTGTGTGTGTGTGTGTGTGTGTGTGTGTGTGTGTGTGTGTGTGTGTGTGTTTTCTTCTTTCTTCGGCCGATCGTAACGCAACCTATGTACATGTATGTATACGTGTGGGAGCATCGAATTATCCTAAAAAATATAGTGTAGCCAAGAACGGTTGAATTTGGAAAGGAAGTAGCAACAAGTTTTTTTTTTTTTTTTTAAATCGAGTTCTTTTAACGCTCATTTTGAGGTTTTCGTTTATTTGTGCACATCGTCTTATATGTGACTTTTCTGTGTGCGATTTTTTTCTTTTGAAATTTGATTTTCTTGACTATTGAACTGAAAAAAAAAAAACACACACACTAAAAATAAACAAACATTCCCCCGCCTCATCCGGCTTAGTAGGTCTTTCGGTTTCTAGGTTATCTGTCAAAAACTACAAACACTACTCGCTAGTCTCCCATTTGTGCTCCTAAGTTCAGAAACTCTGTGTACTCCTCTGAATAAAAAGAGAATCCGATTTGGTATGCTATGGTTAAAATCAGGAATGCTGGGCCACCAAAGAGCGCGTACAATTACAAAAAGGAAAGTTTCCCTATTTCGCTATCCATCCAGTGTGTCCTCATAGCTCGTGGATAGCTTCTATGCATGAATTCCGTATGAATAGTTTCATTCTATTGCTCGAGTGCGGCTTCCTATTACTAAGTATTTGAAGTTTTGATATGAAGGGCCTGACGGTTGAGGCAAGGAGCGTCTGTTTTCGGGTAGGGGTTTTCTGTTTGCATACAGTTGCCTTTTCATTCTCAGTCTCAAAGCGGCTTTTGATGCGAGCATGTTCGGTGCGAGTTGGCTTGAGGCTGCAGATCAAATAGAATTGGGTCAGCGTTAGGCCATTTTGTCCGGCTACTCATGCAGAGGGAGGAACCCTCCAAAAGGCTCCAGTAATTATGGGTCTAAACTTAAGGACCTGTCCCTTATGAACCCGCTTTTCGAAGTTTGTAAAGAATAATGTATAGACAGTTAAGAAAAGAGGTGGTGAATCATGTGAAGTTATTTTTCTATAGTGCGATGGGATCCTGATACTAAACCGGTGTTGATTTCTGCATTCAAATATTTAGGGAGTGTAAATTTCTGCGGTCAGTATTCAGGCGAACGTGTATGTGTACCGCCAGAGAAGGAATAGCGTCTAGGCTAGATGCAAAGAAAACCAGTTTCCAAAAAGAGAGAAAGAAGTTCACGTGTACAGGCACCCGATAAAAACGATTGTTTGAATAGGGAGGGGTAACTGTCATAATACTGCGCCTCCGTAACATGATCTCCTAAATAAAACTTTTTAATATGTCTGTAAGTGTTTACGTGTGATGACTAACCACACTGTCGTGATAATTTTTTTCTGATGTCCGTGATCACGTGCTGTATAAGTGTTTACACAAACGCAAGCATTTTCGTTAGGTTATTCTGATAGGGTAAACGGGCAATAGGGCGTTTGAGTGTTTGCATGTCGGTATTCTTTATAGCTTTGATCGAACCTCAGTGAGAGTGGCATGCTGTCTGCAGTGGAAAACATTATGGCGTCGTCTTATTTCAACACTACCAAAATAGCTGATAAAGAAAGTTATTCACCGCCGTAATAGCATGTAACGCTATATAAGCTTTTTAATCTTAACGTTGATTCATTACAAGGCCTGGCTTGAAATTGTCATTGGCGCAGGTGTATAGCAGCCTTACAACCGAAACACCCTTTAAGACGGCATCTCCCTCTCCCACCCCCCACCCCACCCCACCCCCCCCCCCCCCCCCCCCCCCCCCCCCCCCCCCCCCCCCCCCCCCCCCCCCCCCCCCCCCCCCCCCCCCCCCCCCCCCCCCCCCCCCCCCCCACCCCACCCCACCCCCCGTTCCCTAAAAAAATAGCATCACGGTTACCCGTAAAAGGGAAAAAGCAACAACAAAAACCCACACAACAACAACAAAAATCCACACAACAAATACAACAGAAAAACACACACAAAAAAACAACAAAAACTCCACACAAGAAATACAACACAATAACGCACACAATAAAAACGACAACGAAAAAGAAACACACGCGCGCGCGCGCACACACACACACACACACACACACACACACACACACACACACACACACACACACACACACAGAGAGAAAAATACATAGATGAAAAGCCACCACAACCACCAACACTACCAGCAAAAACCCCAGTGATATGATTCTTGTTATGTTGCTTTAGATCGACGAGAACAGTGGAGCGGAGAACTCGGCTCTGCTTGTCGGGGACATCGTACTGAGTGTGAACGGGATATCGTGTGGATCTTACCAGTCCGCCAAGCAGCTTGTGGACAGCGCCTTCCGGACACTCACCCTCAAGATCCTCAGGTGAGTACCAACATCCCACTGAAGCTCCCAGAAACACTCCCCACTCAGGGCTCATCGCTGAGTTGAGTGAGTACCAACATCCCACTGAAGCTTCCAGAAACACTCCCCACTCAGGGCTCATCGCTGAGTTGAGTGAGTACCAACGTCCCACTGAAGCTCCCAGAAACACTCTCCACTCAGGGCTCATCGCTGAGTTGAGTGAGTACCAACGTCCCACTGTAGCTCCCAGAAACACTCTCCACTCAGGGCTCATCACTGAGTTGAGTGAGTACCAACATCCCACTGAAGCTTCCAGAAACACTCCCCACTCAGGGCTCATCGCTGAGTTGACAGATCTCTCAATAATAATAATAATAATAATAATAAATGGTTGGGTGTCTGAGGGTTTAACGTCCTTTTTCACCACATACGACTGATATCAAAGACGGGGCAATGATAAAAAAGCCAGCACAAGTATTTGGCCCCAGCCGGGATTCGAACTCACGACCCGAGCGTTGTAAGTCCAACGCTCTACCATTCGACTATCCCGGCTCCCCAATAACCATAATCAATACTACTACTACTACTAATAGTAATGTTTGGACTACGTAGGCGATCTTTTCAATTTCTTGACTCAAAGCGTCGTGAGCTGAACCTAACACGCACGCTCAAACGCTTTCCCTCTAAGAGGTCATCAGCACATAGGTCACGTGGTGCGAAGGATCACCTCACCTGTCGATGAGACAGACTACTGCCTGATAAGTGTTCGATAGAATATTAGACCATTCACACGGATATTCTGACGAAATGCGACCGTAACGGTCGTTGTGTTTTGTGTTTAATATGACAAAATTGCATGTATTCAACATCACTTTCACAGTTCCTCTGTTCATCTGTGCGGATCGCCATACTTGTTTCTGTGCTGTGTTTGGTTCTGCAAGCAACACAAAACCTTTTCTGAAGCATACATTGCTTTATCTCACATGCTGCATTTATTTGGAGGAGTCAAGAACTTACTTACCTTACTCTGGAACAGTCCAATTATGGTCATGTTGACTTGTTTTTGTTGTTGTTGTTGTTGTTGTTTTTTCGTAGACCATTTCATCGTTGGCCAAATGTGTCTGATATGTTAAACCGACTAAACTAAGGCTAAACAGAGAACGTAAAAAGAAATGAAAAAAATAAAAAGAATAAAGGAGCTGTTTCCTCTCGATTAGAAGGTCGGGTCACAGCGGGTATACACTGATAACGGAAATGCTGCCGTTTTGTATGTAGTGATATTTGCAGAATCCGGGAGAGGATGGAGATATATCTCTTACATGGTGTACTCCTACCCTGTGTGTGTGTGTGTGTGTGTGTGTGTGTGTGTGTGTGTGTGTGTGTGTGTGTGTGCGTGCGTGCGTGCGTGCGTGCGTGCGTGCGTGCGTGCGTGCGTGCGTGCGTGTGTGTGTGTGTGTGTGTGTGTGTGTGTGTGTGTGTGCTCGCGCGCACGCGTGCGTTTTCAAACCAATCTTTCGGCACGTTTTCAAACCGAAAACTGCACTTTTGCCCTTTGGTAGTCACCTCTGTTTCACTGAGGTCTGAATTACTGAGCGGGAACATGCATCCGCTCTCGGTAATTGCCTCAATTTTCCCATTATTTTAGCGCACAGGGAAAAGGTCCGCATGAGTAGAGGGTTGAATCGATAGGCTAGAGCCATAACTGTAAGCGGCGATGGCTCCAGGACAAGTTTAACCTGACCCTAAATGTCATAACAGTTTGATCGCCGAACATTTTAGAGGTGCACTCATAGTTGAAGTGTCGATCGTGGAAAACTGGATACTCATGAACTTCTTCAGTACAGGTCAACCTAACCTTGCTGTATAATAATTATTTATATTATCACTGAGAATGATCAAACATGGGGCTTTTATGTGTGGTATGGGGTCTACATCATTCTTTGTTGCCTGCAATGTTATTTTGCCTGTGGGTTTCGAAGGTGTTCAAGTGTAACACGGCTTGTTTTGATAGCCCGCACTTCCAGCCTCAAGCTGTTTAAACCTGGGACACGTAGCGGTGTTACACCCGTCCTATATACCCCATGACACTTTGCTCAGCTTCTGAAATGGGCAGCCAAGATAGCCTAATGTTGGGAGGGGGGAGGGACTTCTGATGTTCTGTTCATGGGTTCGATTCCCAGGTCCTCAGTTTGAGTCTAGTTGGGAGCCAGAAATTTGTATTTTCCTGACATCACCTCCACATCGCTGCACTGGACAACGACGTTACCTCTTTAAAACAAAACAAAACAAAACAAAAAAAAAACATGCAAAAATCGAAAATAGACTTAAGATCTTCAGATGACTAGGAGCCACTTTAACCCACTATTATATGCAATCTGCGGCGGTCTAGGGCCCGGCTGGGAAGCCCACGCCTTCCATGCTAGTGGCTTGAAGTGGCTCCTATTAGTTTGCAGTGACATGCTATTTTTAACAAGTATCGTCATATAGCGGGCAGGGTTTAGTAGGGCGCGGGTTTTCAGAAGTTTTTTTTTTTTTAACTACTTTATTATCCCTTTAGGGAAATTCGGGCTGCTTCCCCCGGGGGAAGCGCGTCGCCGCGGTGCAGCGCCACCCAATACCTATCTTTTTATTATTATTTTTTTTTTACAATTTTGCTGGGGGAGGAAAGCCGGATAACCCGGAGAGAAACCCCCGATGAGCAGCCCGGCAGCCAGGAAAAACCGGTATCACATATCACAAGCTCGACCTGGGCTCGAACCCACGCTTCATCGTCATGACATTGGTGACGGCCGTTCAGTAGCACAGCGGCTAAATCCGACGCGCTACCTATTAGACCACCGCTCACCCCAGTTAAGATCAGTTAAGATCTCAACGGCAGCCAACCACTGAACCAGCCAACCGAGCCGTCCGGGCACAAATCTCGGCATTATACCGAAGGTGAACTGTCTGGCCATCTCGTTCCCCCCAGAAAATCGATGCGAGAGATACCGTGCTTCACACAGTTCTCCCGTCTGAGGATGCCAGGCGTTCAGACCGCGATAGGTATGTTTGTCGCCAGTCTCTCTCTGACGTCGGGATGGCGGTTGGGGGAGGGGTTGGGGGTGAGGGGGGGGGGGGGGGGGGGAGGGGAGGAGGCGAACCTTTACCTGGTACAGAGACAGGGTTCTGTTGTGCGAATGTCATCCTTATTTGACACCGATGCCTAAAAGTAAAAGAAAACACACACGCGCGCGCGCGCGCACACACACACACACACACACACACACACACACACACACACACACACACACACACACACACACACACACACACACACACACACACACAGAAACCCTATGGATGACGTGGAGAGGGGGTCCAGTCAGGTTTGTCAAGCCACAGGTGCCCGCAACGTCTTCAGTCCCCACTGAACGGTCGGTGGTCTAGTGGTTAAGAGACTTACGATTTATTAATAGGCCACAGCGCTGTTATTATTATTATTATTATTAACATTATTGTTATGATGATGATTATCATTATTATTATTATAAGAAGAAGTTGGCCTCTTTGAAGTCTAGCAAACATGGATTATGAGCGTTTGACTGACCTAACCGCGCGCACGTACATTCTGTGACTGTGGAACGAGGCTTGCCGCAGCAGCGGTCTGCGTGCCTGTGTGTTTGGCGTACACCTCAGACGCGGAGAGGTATAAGCTGCAAATCTATGTACGTGGTGAAGTTTATGGCAGTCTTGGCTAGACAGTGGCCGAGACAGTGTGCTTGGTCGGTCTCATTATTGATCTGGATAAGCGAATATTAAACCTGTTACAAAGATCCTGCATAAACTATGCTAATGTAGGCTAAGAGTATTGGAGTAGTTCTTTAAAAAAAAAAGTGGCGTCACTTTTCCCGGTATTGGAATTCGGATAACGAAATAAGCGTACTGTGCAGTAGTAATGATTGGAGTAGTTCTTTAAAAAAAAAAAAAAAAAAAAACCCTAAGAAAAATAAAAGTGGCGTCACTTTTCCCGGCATTGGAAATCAGATAGCGAAATATTTAGCGAAGTGTTTATAATGCCTAATTTATGTACATCTGTCTGGGTTAACTTTTTTTTCATAGAAGTATGAAAAAGGCAATATCCGTCTTTCAAACTGTCATGGCTATGTGTAACATGACACAGCCAAGACAGACAACCATATAATTTTACCCGCGGCAAGTCTGTAATTATAGCTCTCCCGTAAAAGCTCAGATAGAATTTTCACGTTTTATCTGTGCGCGTCGCCGCTTTTTCACTTCTCATTGTGTGTGACGCTCCGCTATATACATGTCTCATGCCTGTCCGTACTTTGCTCAGAAAACATAAAACAGCCACAGCGGACGTTTGATAGCTATCATCACATGTGTGAAATTTTCACCGAGGCTGTTTTCCGTGACGGTGTTTTGTAGTCAGGTTTACGCTTTACACAAATCAAAAAAGGGCAAAATAAACAGCGACAGCGACGACGAAGACAGCAAGAACAAGAACTGTCGATCGGAGACTATGATTAAAATAACGAGAACGGCGATGAAAGACGTGGCTATGTGCATTAGATCGAAACAAAGCTTTGTGCTATTGTAGAATTTGACCAGGGGTAAGTGGGTGTGTGTGTGAGGGTTTAACGTCCTTTTCCACCACGTAAGGGTGATATCAAGGACGGGGCAACGAGAAGGCCAGCACAAATATTTGGCCCCAACCGGGATTCGAACCCACGACCTGAGCATTGAGAGTCGAACGCTCCACCACCATTCGGCTCCCCTGCAATTTGACCGACAACAAAGAACAGCAGCAGCAGCAGCAGCAGCAGCAACAACAACAACAACAACAACAACAACAACAACAACAACAACAACAACAACAACGAGAGTAACAAAAAGAAACGAACAAACAACAAAAGCGGACACATGTGCTTGTTGCTTTTGTAGTCTACGTTGTTTGTATTAATTTGTAACAGCGACGAGGCCAGTCGTTGCCAAGTCAAACGAAATATCAGTAGAAAGGAAGACTCTTTGGTGTTACACTCGCCTGAAGTAAAGTTAACCGCCCAGTTGGGCGTGAGGATTTGCCTTGCAACCCGCTTTTCTCAGTCGCAGCATTACCAACCCCCTCCCCCCAAAACACAAAAATAACCAAAAACCAAACAAAACACAACAAACAAAAACAAAAAAACAACAAAAAACAACAACAAAAAACACACACGCACAAAACAAAAACAAAAACAACCCGAAAAACAAAGACAAACAACAACAACAACAACAATCATCGTCATCACCAGCAACAACAACAAACAAATTTACGCTCGAATGGAAGTCCAATGGTCGATCCGGAACCCACAAAGTTTTCAGAGGGGACCATGGGGCGGGAGTGGGGGGGGGAGGGGGCGGGGGGAGGAGGCTGACAGTGATTACGGTCTGTGTTAGCCCAGCAGTTTAAAGGTTTAATGCAAGACTGTCCTTTTTTTGGGAGGACTGATCTGACATTGGCCCTGGACTCTCCGTGACGTGGGTGTTCACAGTTCTTCACCAAGCCACGGCCGAGAGACGACCCAAAGTGTGAAATGCCAAACTTTGTGCGGACTTGTTGCTTCGTACTCCTGGAACATTTGCCAAAGAAATATCTGGACAGGCTCCAGCAAACAGCCTCTTTCCCTCCTCATCCCCTCCCTCTCTGTCACCTATCGATCCTCCCCCCCCCCCTGCCCCTTGCCCTACAACCAACACCTGTAGCTGTTCTAGACACCTCCCCCCCCTTCTTTCCCCATGTCACCCTCCCCTGTCCTCCTCTCCCTAGCCCCCCTTCCCCCCCCATCTTTGCCCTCAGCCGCCGCTAGTTTGCTCTGCCAGTGATGGTCAAACGTTGCACATCCAGGCTTTTGGGCTTTTTTGTCTTGCCGGGGAAGGTTGACTGCTGTCACATGTTCAATGTTGCGGTCAGATTGGAGGCGTTCGTGGCGAGGCTGGAGTACCTTCTGTATCTTGTGGTGGAGAACGTGCACACAGTTATTGTGTTCGAGAACATGCGGAGGATTTTGATGCCTGCAATTGCTGCTTTTGTGATCTGGACTCTGTGGTGCGGTTTCATCGTTTTCAAAGGCTGAATTCGGGGATGGTTTTTTTGAATGGAATTGTTTTTCGTGATTGTGTGCGTTGTCTGTAGTGCACTGGGACTGACTGACAGAGCCAAACACAGCATTTTTTTTATTTTTATAAAGGCGCAGCTAACATGAATTATTTTCGTGGAACACTGCTGCGCTATCAGTATGAGAGTAAACACCGGATTGAATATTCATGGGCAATTCAGAAAAAGTCGGTCTTGACATTTCTTAGCGTTAGTTAGAATGTTCGAGTGTGCTTCTCGGTACGTATTCATCGGATAACATAAACAGAACCAAGATAAACGTTGACTGGAACAAATTCAATAACACGCTTCCTTGGATACGACTGAAGAGAATGTGTGCTAATGTGAAAATGTTACAAACAATGTCGGGTATACCCGGATGTCTGGTTGGAAATAGACAGCCACACACACTGCGTACCCTTGATGCACTGTCTTAAGTATTCATGAGAGAGGTGAAGTGCTGAAGGCCGTTACCGAGTTGAGTCAATACTAGTAATGTTACTGAAGGGCACGGAACAGCCTGTTCGAGTCAAGTCAGGAGTTTCCAGTGTTGTCAGGTTCAGCGGCGTTTGGATATCTTGAAAAGCGGGCATCTTGAACTGACTTCAAGATAAGATGTATCTGCGGAACCGTCAAAAGACTGGGTAGCCTACCTATTCATATTGGTTGACCAGTTTCTTCCTGGACACTTTCATATGGAGATAAATGCCGGATTAAGATGGTACATCGGACATTCTCTAGCAAACCCTGAAGGAAAATTTCAAAAGCAAAAGCTGGCTTTGGATAGTGTTAGCTGTTTGTAGTGACTGTCCTGTACCACATTGGACACGTGCATAGTAAGGGGAATGATAGAGACTATATATCGGACTGAACATGTTTTAACAAAACCTGACGAGAACCTGTGTCTGCAGAAGCTTCACTGTGTTAAAACAACAACAACAACAACAACAACAACAACAGCAACCAAAAAACCAACAGCTGGCTTTGTGTAATGTAGTTGTTCGCATTGGCTGCAGCGTCCAAAGCCAGTTCCATGTTGGACACGCACACAGAGATATAATTATACTTGTAAATGATTGAGACGATATCTCGGACTGTCCCGCGTTATCCCGCAAAACGCTGGTGTGCTAATTCTGCAGGGGCTTTGTTGTGACAAAAAGCTGCTTGGTGTACCTACATGTGTACACGTGTTCCCACTGGCTGTCCAGTCTCACGTTGGGCAGTAAGACAAAGAGCTAAATGATTGAGAGGATGCGAGGTTTTGCCGTGGTCCACTCCCAGGCTGAAGAAGGCGCCCGTTACATGGTGTGTGCATGGAGGGACACGAACAACAGGCGGCGCTCTGCTTCTATATCGGGATGCAGTGGAAGGTAGGGCATCCTTCACAGACATCGTCTTCGACTTGTGTCCTGTTGTTGATGCCGGTTTTTGGGGTTTTTTTTTTTTTAAATCGGCAGTTCTGTAAATTAGCATTAAGGTGCAGCGTCTCCTGTCTGGCCTAAGTATATATACTGCCCCGTAGACCATTTGCATGATTTGTTCAATATTACATTTTTTTTCAAGTAGTGCAGCCATATTTTCCAATTATTGTTTATTGTGTTGGGCCGCCAGCCCGTTCACACGTGGAACACATGAAGATACATGCGGGCAATGCAGTACATGAGGGGGAACACATGAAGATACATGCGGGCAATGCAGTACATGAGGGGGAACACATGAAGATGCATGCGGGCAATGCAGTACATGAGGGGGAATACAATATGTTTACCAAGAAGTCAACTGTCAGTTTCAGGTACATAGTCTATGAAAGACTGTCTGAACTGGAGAGCATGATATATATACATTGCCGTTTTCTTAACAAATGCTTCGTTTTGAAGAAGAGACTCCAGCAGATTACCTGACTTGTATTTCAGAGCAGCAGCGATATATTTGTCTCTAAAGCTGGAGTAGGCTGGACATGTAGTGCAGACATATTGAGCTGCGAATTAATCTTTGTTGCTTTCGCAGCGTGAAGCCCAAAAACCCTCACTCACCCTTGTTATTCTTTGTTTGTTTGTTTGGGTTTTTTGTTGTTGTTGTTGTTTTTCGAAGTTCGAGGTCGCAGAAGGAGCGTGTTATGAGTTTTCTCGATGGCTTCGTGGAGGAGGTCCTTAACCTTTGCTACCAGCAAACGGTAAAACGGCCTAGGTGCTACTTAAAATTTAATGCGCTTTTGTCCTTTTAGCAAATGAGTGTAGTGTTCTCATCGCGTTTTTCTTTACACTCACGAATGAAGTCGGATAGTTTGGCTGAACCGTAAGTTTTGCATTGTCTAGATCACTTCAGTGAAAGTTTCACAGTGTTGCTGCTTTTTTGTTTCTTCTTCTGGAAGGGGGAGAGGAGGAAGGGGATGCAGGTGGGGGGGGGGGGAGGGTGTTTGGGGGTTTAACGTCCTTTTCCACCACATATGGGTGACATCAAACTTGACAAAGACTGAAGATGTGATTGAATGAAATGAACTTTTGATATAAAATGATTTAATGTGAACTGGGCATTTTGTGTGCTATGGTGCGGACAGTGAAGCAAGACTGGGAATGACTGCTTTGAGGGGCGGTGCATCGCTCCGTTTATCTTCCCCTTGCACCTCAAACATTTTCCTTTTTTTTCTTTTTTTTTTTGCCATGTCGAGTTAATTTTCCACAAAGTTCGACATCCGAGTGTTTCAAAGGAATTGACAACTTCACTCCCACGAAAAGCATGTAGCCTTTAAGTGGGTGAATCCGTAGGCACATCACGCAGCGGGTGACTGTTTGTCGTGTAAATTTCAGGTGCGGGTGGAAATTCCTGGTCGGTAACCTGTAGGTCACGGAGAGTGTTGTATGTTCGCGTGGGAGACTGTGCAACCTGCACAAATGCCTTCCTTGTTGTAACTGCGTGTGCAGTACATGTATTTCACACTGTCGGTTGGAGAGAAAACATTCTCGGTTTCATCAGAAAAAAACAGCGAATTTTTCGTCTGAAATGTTGCATTGTGCTTCTTTCACGCTGAAACATTATGGTGTTAGAGAAAACAGCAACAAAACAAACAAGAACGACATCAACAATAAATCAACAAACGACAGCAAAACAACAAAGCAACGACAGTAAATCAAAACTGTAAACATTCCCTTTCCAAAAGTAAAAGCACAAAAGAACAACAAGAACAACAGCAACAACAACATCGGCTACTGTGTCTTTCAGTGTTGGACTAAAGTGTTGTCATTTACATGCATATATCTCTTTAAGTTTAACTTCACGTTTGTCTGTGTGTATGTTCAGGGGAGCCAGGGTGGCCGAATGGCATTTGACTTCTAATGCTCGGCTCGTGAGTTCGTATCCCGGCTGGCGCCAAATATTTGTGCTGGCGTTTTCATGGTTGCCTCGTCTTTGATATCACCCGTAAGTGGTGGAAAAGGACGTTGAACTCCCAAACACCCACCCACCCTGTGTGTATGTTCATGAACAGCCCTCTTCTCTGTCATCGCTACAAAGCTTCCACAGGGTGGATGGGGTGTTTGGGAGTTTAACTTCCTTTTCAACCACATAAAACTGATATCAAAGACTGGGCGACGAGAAAAAGGCCAGCGCCAATAGTTGGCCACAGCCGGGATTCAAACTCACGACCCGGGCATTAAAAGTCCAACGCTCTACCATTCAGCCACCCCGGCTCCCTGTCTCTCACACGACATCTCGCAGACGGTCCAGTTTGCAAACTCGTTCTTTTCGAATCGCAGTGCTAAACCATTCACACAGTAACAGTTAGGACAAAAAAAACCCAGTATCTCTTATGAAAACCGGAAGAGGACAACCAACAAAAAGATACAACTGAAACATTTCCTGCATTTTTTGGCTGGACTTCTTTTGTGTGTTCAGCATAGAGAAGAAAAGCCGAAGATGAATAATGCTTAGTTTTTTTTTCTTTCAAGGAACGAGAATCTAGAGTATGAACGATAATCTCTTTAAGAAGCGGCGAGCATGTTCCAGAGGGGCCTTGCAAACAGACCAGGGGACGGCCAAGCCCTCCCAAACTATGTCTTCCTTGTCAGTAATTCAAGCCGACAAAAAACGTTTTGTTGCGCTGCCAAAGGGCTGCTTAAACAGGAATCAAGGTCTTTGCGCTGGTGTGTGTGTGTGTGTGTGTGTGTGTGTGTGTGTGTGTGTGTGTGTGTGTGTGTGTGTGTGTGTGTGCGGTGTGTGTGTGTGTGTGTGTGTGTGTGTGTGTGTGTGCGTGTGTGTGTGTGTGTGTGTGTGTGAAAGAGAGAGAGAGAGAGAGAGAGAGAGAGAGAGAGTGATGATGAAGAAACTAATTTTGAATAGTTAAAGTTTTGACAAAGATAAACGTCAATTTACAAACTTGCAGTTGCTACATACTACTGAGAGAGAGAGAGAGAGAGAGAGAGAGAGAGAGAGAGAGAGAGAGAGAGAGAGAGTGTGTGTGTGTAAGTGCGTGCGTCAGTGCGTGTGCATGTGTGTGTGTGTGTGTGTGTGTGTGTGTGTGTGTGTGTGTGTGTGTGTGTGTGTGTGCGTTTGTGCGTGTGTGTGTGTGTGTGTGTGATTCCTACGTTGATTTATAGAAGTGATTGCGTGCTAACTTTATCTACGCAAGCTCAGGCAGATGACTCAACAGGTAAAGGTCGAAACGACACGCGTAGAGCAAACTTTGGGAAATCAAGAACTGTATACGTACGCATTACGACCGCCGAAGGGAAATGGTAGCCACAGATATAAATCACAAGACATAAACATAAAATGCACCTAGTTACCACCACCTGTTGATATCAGAAGAACAGAATACATCCTGTTTGTAGTGGATTGCACGGTTGCTTGGTGATGTTCCAAGCGTCTTAGTTGAAGAAAAGAGAAGGGGTGGGTGGGTGGGTGTCTGGGAGTTTAACGTCCTTTTCCACCACGTTTGGGTGATATCAAAGACGGGGCAAAGAGAAAAAAGGCCAGCACAAATATTTGGCCCCAGCCGGGATTCGAACTCGTGACCCGAGCACTGAGAGTCCAGCGCTCTACCATTCGGCCATCCCGGCTCCCCGAAGAAAAGAGAGAAAGGAATAAAGAAAAAGAAAATGTAATTATCTCTCTACAACTGGAAAGGACAACCTTTTGGTCATCAGTGTCATTAGAAAGTATAAAACGGTTGAGAGGAGATTTTTAAGGAAAACACAACGTCCAGACATATAAGTCGGTCGTTCATTCTGCCTTTTTCCTTTACTTTTTTCCTGTCCACCTTTTTAAGAACCCGCCATCGACAACAACAGCAACTTGTGGTAATTACGCAGGACGATAAGGTTAAGAGGAGGGATTAAACAACATCAACAACAACAACCAAAAAAAAAAAAAAAAAAAAAGCAACGAAATTAAAAAGGACGACAAGGTTAAGAGGAGGGATTAAGCACAACAACAACAACAACCACAACAACAACAACAACAACAACAACAACACATTTTAGCCAGTCGTTCATTCTGCCTTTATTCTCTACTTCAGTTATCTTCTACGTTCTTTTGTCTGTCTTCTTATTGTTTCATGTCCCACCACAAACGGCGGTACATAATCATGTAGGTTAATTTACTCCCGGATCCCTTTTCGTTTTTATGTCCTGCATGTTTTATAACGCAGCTGAGCATTGCTGTGTCTATGTCGTCTATATTTATCACAAAGCCGTCATAATTATCCCAATATTACTGACAGTGACTTGGCAGTTTTCGTGGGTTTTTTTAATTTTTTTTTTTAATGGTGAAAGTGCATTAGTGACATGCCGTCTGGTTCTGTTGTCGACAAAACACTCGCTCCGCACTCGAAAACATCAATTAATAATGTTTTTAATAATAAAAAATTTATATTATGGGCCCTCCCTCCCGCAGAACCTCAGGGCGCCTTACAATCAACACACTCACCAAAAAACACACACAACATGCCTCCACATATATATTTAATGACAAACACATAATGTGCAGCATCATACAGGCCCTCCCCTGCCCTCGGCATCTACACACACACACACACACACACAACCAGAAAGATCATGTGGTAACAGCTGTTGGTTGAGTGCAGTAAAACAGATGGGTTTTCAGAATTGTCTTGAAGCATGGTTTTGTGTCTGCATATCTGATTGATGCCGGGAAATCATTCCAACAAGTCGGACCCTGGTGTCAAAAACTACGCTGACCAAAGGTCTTTGTTCTGACTTGAGGGAAAAGAGTTGTTTTTGTGTGTGTGTGAGAAACATGAAATAGTCTACAGATGCCAAGACAGTGTGCTTGTTCTGAAGCTTGGGTCTATCCGTTGCTAATCTTCCGAAACTGAGAATCGGACTCGGAATAAAGTTAACACTCTCAGTAAAAGAAGAAAAAAAAAGAAAAAAAAAAAAGAGCGAGGTTACTGTTCCTACTGTTTTTGTTTGTGTATCCATTATCACAACTGAAATATTTTTGCCGCTTCTTGGAAGAGGCTGTTGCTGCCATTTTTATGCTGTTTTGGGTGGTATCTGTCATTACACTACTCAGACACCTGGACAGTGACGGCGTCTGTAATGCTGGCACTGAGCCAACAATAGCGAACTCGATGACGCGGCGACCACATTGAGCCCTCCAGTGGTGAAACAACAATCGAAGAATCTGAATGTTCGATCGCCCGCGCAAAGCGTACAGAACACTGTATCGCATTAAGAGCTGTACTAATCATCAAGATAGAGTATTTCGAGCGTACAGGCGAACTCACGAGTAAAACAGTTCCCAAACATTCTGCAGAGCCTGTTTCATGTAAGTATGTAATGCTGTTGTTTAATACCGAAACTGAAAATTTCTGGGTTTTTTTTTTAATACACATCTGGATTTATTTGTTTGTTTATTTAATTATTATTTTTTTTGGCTGATTTTGTTTGACTTAGACGATGCATAGGGTCATGCCCCTTTAACACCTGGTGACGAGAGGGTGACTGGTGAGGAAGGATTAGGGACAGGATGAGTCAACACCACATTAATCTCAGGTAGTGCTGACTGGAACAGTCGTTTAGCAGAGCAAGCCGAGCAATTAAATGCGTTTACATCACCCGAGCTGCCGATAAAGTGCACAGTTTTATCACTGACGGGCTGGTGGTATCTACCGTGGTCATGTGTGTTGCTGAATGTGCCGCAGGTTTGGCCTGGACTGATGGGAATTTGAACTGGATCGGATAGCGTGTGTGTGTGTGTGTGTATGTGTGTGTGTGTGTGTGTGTGTGTGTGTGTGTGTGTGTGTGTGTGTGTGCGCGCGTGCGTGCGTACGTGCGTGCGTGCGTGCGTGCGCGCGCGCACCCATTGGACATAGCTCGCAACGAACTTAAATTTTGTTTATGGACACCGCTGCCCTCGAGGGTAACTCGTTGGTCACTCGAAAGTCAGTGGAATGTGGACCCGCTCGCAGCGTGCTCAAGAATAACTTAGTTTAATACTTAATGGTTAGTAACCGTAGTTTAAAGGAGGTATAGGGTTAGTAACCCATCTTCAAAGGTTTAGTTTTAGTAATAGAGGTTAAATGTGGTTTAGGGTTAGAAGTTAGCATGACTGAGGTCGTAGGGTTAGGGATTAC
>JACVVK020000236.1:575000-592500 GCA_018292915.2 Batillaria attramentaria
GGGTGTTTTTACTTTTATGCCATGGTCACAAAACCTGACACAAACATCGTAAAACAAAGAAGCGGGCAAGATGGCGAGATCTTTAACACAAATCTGTTGAAGAAAACTCCAAAACTGGAGGTTTAAAAAAAATATATCATGTCAGTTTTACTGCAAAATTAATCTGTTCAGTAAATCCTCACTATCCTCAGTGACCCACCGTTGTTCAGGTATTTTTTTCAGTGTGTGTGTGTGTGTGTGTGTGTGTGTGTGTGTGTGTGTGTGTGTGTGTATGAACGTGTGTGCATGCATGCTTGCCCAATTATGGTATAATACGGTCTTTCATTCTAAGCAGGAAGTTGATAATGAAACGTGTGACATTCCTAGGTCATGGCCAGCAATTTACATGAATTAAAACATCATCACACCTGTTCTGAAACATCATCACACCTGTCCGAAAACACCGTCACACCTGTCCTTGTCTTTTTCCTCCCCTATCCTTGACAACCGCAAGGATATACTTCCACCACAAACGGCGGTTAAATTTTATTCATTCAGATTCAACGGACGTAAAATTAACATGAACGCACCACAGCGACAATGAAATGCATAAATGCAAGCCCATTTAGAACCAGTGTCGGCGTTTGTTTGTTTGTTTATTTGTGTTTTAAAGGGCAATTGCTACCATTGTTAGGTTCACATATCGTTCTGAGCTGTTTTCGTTGTTTGGTCATCACACTGCTTAGACACCTGCACAGTGACAGCGTCTCAGTGTAATGCTGGCACTGAGCCAACAGAAGCTTACTCGATGACGCGGCGGCCACTCTGAGCGCTGCAGTTGCAGAATTTGAATGTTCGACCGCTCGCCAAAAGTGTACACAACATAGTTTCGCATTCAGAGCTGTACTAATCATCAAGATAGAGTATTTCGGGCGTACAAGCGCACTCACGAGCGAAACTGTTCCAAAACATAAGAAGGCTGAGAAAATATAGAATTAGCCTGTTTTAGAAACTGCGCCTAGCACGTATGCAAAACTGCACATTAAGATAGCTGCATGAGGGCATGCGGTCAAGGTCTGAAGGCTGGAATCTGTAATGGGTTTGTAATTAGACTGGAGAATAATTTTCAACAGGACGTAAGACAGAGATTGCGTCGGGAGGTCGTCGAAGGGTCTACCACCTCGGAATAATAATTTTAAAAAGAAGATAATTATGGAGATGTTTCACGGTGAAGTGATACAGAGTTTTCATGGTGAGCCGTGGGCCGACACATGTCCGCTATGGAATTTCCAACCACCTACGCACGTGTTCATGTTCGTATAATGCCGGATATGTCTCATTTGTCTCAGTGCTGACTTGCTACGTGATCTAGGGGACTGTGACATGCATACACGCAGTGCTCGGTCTTAGTATCGTTCACAGCTGTCTATGTCTTTGTGCGTCAGTATGTGTCAGCATGGCAACGTGTGTGTGTGTGTGTGTGTGTGTGTGTGTGTGTGTGTGTGTGTGTGTGTGTGTGTGGGAAACGGACTGTTTCGAGGCGCTGTGTTAACCTAATTGTATCCGTACTAAAGTGTTCTCTTTTGCACGGTATTGCGTCTAAAATAAAATAAGAGAATGAAGTCCCGTTGATGTGACAAGCAGTATTTCAGTGTAAGTTTGTTGCAGTGTGTATCACCAAGACATCTCACACTTGGTGCCTGTTTTTCGATATTATCCCTTTCCTGTGTGTCTTCCGGATGATAATGGGGGAGCCGGGGTGGTCGAATGGTAGAGCGTTGGACTTCTAATGCTCGGGTCGTGAGTTCGATCCCGGCTGGGGCCAAATATTTGTGCTGGCTTTTTCATCGTTGCCCCGTCTTTGATATCACCCTATGTGGTGGGAAAGGACGTTAAACCCCCAAACACCCCTCCCTCCGGATGATAATGGGGGAGTCGGGATAGCCGAATGGTAAAGCGTTGGACTCGCGATGCTCAGGTCTTGAGTTTTAATCCCGGCTGAGGCCGCACATTTGTGCTGGCCTTTTTCTCGTTGCCCCGTCTTTGATATCACCCATACGTGGTGGAAAAGGACCTTAAACTCCCAAACACCCACCCACCCTTCCGGATGATAATGCCACTACTTGAAAACGCGCCATCGACATTTACGACATGCATATACTCCCAATATGTATTTGTGTCGTCTCACCCAGTATCACTATGACTACATCGGCCACCGGTTGCCTAACATAACCGTTAGCGATTCATTTCATGGCGGACCACGTATCCGGCCAGGATGGTCGGCCCTTTGGTCAATGCCGTAAAATTATGTAGTAGGTCGGGCTGTCTTTACATCAACAACTCGGCGTTATCTTCTATATTCCCCTGGTTAGCGGCCAACCCTCGAGAGGGAGTATTGGTATCTCGTGACGTCGCTTCACGAGCAAGTGGAGTTAACCGATCACCTGTATTGCGGCGACAGAGATAAAATCCTTCGATGGCGGGAGCTACGGCTGCCCACGCGGAAGGGCACGTGAAAACAGGCACACACGCAACCAACCCTGTGCCGGGTCCGTCGATAACTCTATGTCCCTGCGACGACGGCCAAGTCGGGCTAACCGAGACCGAGCCGAGCTAAGCGATACCTAATAAGGTAAAGACAAAAATACTCGGTGACAAGGAAAGTGGACAATTGCGAACAACTTTGAGGTCCCCGTGGTATTTCACAGTGTGCACAGAAGCGATGAAAACTGTCGCATTCACCAGCACAGTACAGTTTCAGCCTGTTTCGAGATTATTGCCTGCATGAGTTGTCTCCCTTGCCGCAACAAGCACGCCGGCATTTTTCGTGGCAGAGCACAAAGCTGCCACGAAAAATGCATGCATGCTGCGGGTCTGTGTGTGGACGGGGGACAACTCATGCAGGAAATAATCTCGAAAACAGGCTGTACTGTGCTGGTGAATGCGACAGTTTTCACCGCTTCTTTGCACACTGTGAAATAACACGGGGATCTCAAAGTTGATCGCTGCTGTCCACTTTCCTTGTCACCGAGTATTTTTGTTTTTCCCTTCTTAGGTATCACTTAGCTCGGCATGGTTTCGGTTAGCCCGGCCTGGTCGTCGTCGCAGGAGCTTGGAGTTATCGACGGACCCGGAACAGGGTTGACACGCAACCCGCTTCTATGACGGGATGTCCTTGGGAATGCTCAGGAGCACCAGCAAAAACTTACAACCCTGGTGGTGGTCATTTTCCAGTGCAGGTCCTGAGACGTCTTGAGAAGCTATAGCCACCCCTGCCTGTCCGTGAAGGCACATAAGTTTGTTTCTATTTATAGCTGAATAGCGCTGCCCGGCGCAAGGCAAGAGAAGCTGACCTGGATATCTGAACGCCTAATTTCTGTAATTTTAGAGGCCGTAAAGATATATAAATATGGCAGCAGTGTCGAAACATGACTTCATTTGCATACAGAGCTAAGAGGCTGGTTTGTGACAGCTCCCCCCCCCCCCCCCCCCGCTCCTGGAACCCACTGTCAGTTGGCATATAGTTATTTTAAACACTTCCAAGCGTGGTGCCTCATATCAGGCTTAACTATCACAGTTTGTGGTCTAATTAAATTTTTAGGTTTCGTACAACCCGAAAATAATGTAGCTGTCGCCTTGGACTTTAAAAAAAAAGAACCATCAAAGGTGACCCAGTGTTCTGGTCATGGCTTTGACGCAGCTTTGGTAAGTCCAAGGAGAATTTATCCGCAACTTGCCGCAGTTTACGCAGGTGATTCCCGCTCTCTGTGTTCGCGGTCCGATGTGGAATGTTATTGATCCCCCGGTCTGTTGATCGAGAACCTGACCGCCCTTTGCTTGGCCGTTGATGGCATGTGTTGACCGCGCACAGAGAGCTACACACCATGTTTAATGAGTTCACAGGTTTGTCTTTTCTTGCGTAAGAGCCGTCGTAACTCGCGGTAGGCCCTTGAGGGTCGCCTGTGGAAATGCCAAAGGGTCTTGTTGTACGTCGTGAACGTCTGTATTAGTAGCGAGTAGTGTGCTTGTAACTATGTACTAATACGACCATTTGTTGGTTTTGTTTGGCAACGTCGAAAACTGATGACCCTGCATGAACTGCATTATCGAGAGCTTATTACTGAAAAAAGTCCCTTGTTTGTTTCTCGCTAATGTCAATGGTAGAGCGTTGGACTTCTAATGCTCGGGTCGTGAGTTCGTATCCCGGCTTGGGCCAGATATTTGTGCTCGCTTTTCCATCGTTGCCCCGTCTTTAATGTCACCCGTATGTGGTCGAAAAGGACGTTAAACTCCCAAACACCCACCCACCCTTCTAGCTAACGTCTTTGCGTTAGTTTCTGTGTGTGTGTGTGTGTGTGTGTGTGTGTGTGTGTGTGTGTGTGTGTGTGTGTGTGTTTCGTACTTTGTCCGTCCTGTTTCTGGAAAAAAAAATTGTTAAGTTGATTGACACTTGCTGTTCTAGTTCTGCGGAGTAGTGCACATCCGTGTATGTAACCGAAATCCAACCACCATGTACTTTTCCCCCAATCTTTTCACCTGTAGATCTGCAGTGTTGCTATCCGGGCCCTGAAATTCTTTGTCCAGGTTGACCCATACTGCATCTCGGTGGGTGGTTGACCCACAGACATTCTCTCGCCTTCCTTCAGTCGGTCAGCAGGTTTGGGACCAGGGTTTTTGGGTCACTCTTGTATCAGTTTTCCACCCACAAGTCCACCTGCATACGGTAAAAGGGGTTAAGCGGTTTTCAAATGTATTGCGCTTAGGTCTGTTTGCCAAATGACCTAGGTCTACCGCCTTCTGGAAGAAAAAGAGCCCGAGCGTGCGTCAAATCCACTGCGGTTGTGTCCTTTCACCAAATCAGTGACGGTAGAAGCGTCCAGCGGTTCAGACTCGGTCGGCGTAAGTTGAAATCGCGACATGGCAGTTACACCACCGTGTCAAGTGTTTATGACCCATTTCAGGTGGCAGGATTTAGATAAATCCACGCTAGGTGGACAGCGGTGGCCGGGCTGGGTGAGTGTCGAGTTGTAAACACGAGCTGCCATCTGCGATACAATTTGAATGAATTGAACAGAGAGTATTAAGCGTGCATACACACTTCCGAGCGAAACTGGTCCAACATAAGCTGACTTAGCAAAGACTGAAGGAATAGGCCCGTTTCTTGGAATTCGGTTGGACAGAACATTTAGTGTACATAAGTTCGTTGGTTAGTTCGTTCGTTCGTTCGTCGTGAGAGAGAGAGAGAGAGAGAGAGAGAGAGAGAGAGAGAGAGAGAGAGGAAATAAAATGAAACTTGAAATGAAACTTTATTTGTCAACTGTGAAAGACATTGGTCCAGTGGTCCAGTTTTCATTCTTGCCGTTGCTAATGCTACACACACACACACACACACACACACACACACACACACACACACACACACACACACACACACACACACTCTCTCTCTCTCTCTCTCTCTCTCTCTCTCTCTCTCTTACTGATGCACAAAATTGTTTACTACAAAGCCCCAACATATCTTCATCAACTATTTAATTTCGAACATGATAAACAGCACAACACAAGGAACAGTCTGCTCCCAGTGCCTCGTCCAAGGGTTGATATATATAAAAGTAGCCTGTCTTTCTCAGGGGCATCCATATGGAACTCTTTACCACTGAGTATCCAAAACATTTCCAAATTCATAAACTTCAAACAAATGCTACACGATACGCTTATCTGACCATTTACATAGAAATGTGTTACATGTTTTGAAATATTTGAGACGACTGTAAAGTTCTTATTTGGCACACAGCCAGTATCATCAGCACATGCCACGTATGTTTTGATTTGTTTATCGTGTGTATTTTTCTTTCCTGTATTTCCCTTAGATAGTTTATACCTTTTTCCTTTTTTATTGTTTGTTTGTTTTGATTTTTTTTCTCAATACCCTTTAATGTAGAATAGCAGGACAGCATGTAAGATAGGCAGCAATGCCTAAATGCTCTATCCTGAATAAAAAACGTATCATCATCATCATCATCTATCTACTACTGACGTCCGCTCACACTGCAGACACGACATAGAAAAGGATATAAGTATCAAATAGAGAGAGAGAGAGAGAGAGAGAGAGAGAGAGAGTGTGTGTGTGTGTGTGTGTGTCCTGGAGAGTATTGGCATAGATCTGTCTGTTCAAGGACCCACCCGGAAGCCGTGTGATCCGCGGGAGACAACTTTAAAGGAAACAGGAAATTGATTTCCCAATAGCTCAGTGTGTACAGGCGATTCCCACAAACACTGTGAGGGTGGGGTGGGTGGGTGTTTGGGAATTTAACGTCCTTTTCCACCACGAAAGGGTGATACCAAAGACGGGGCAACGAGAAAAAGGCCAGCACAAATATTTGGCCCCAGCCGGGACTCGAACTCACGACCCGAGCATTGAGAGTCCAACGCTCTACCATTCGGCTAGTCCGGCTCCCCATACAAACACTGTAATCAGATACTAGTTGGAATTCATTTGTCTGAAGAGTCACGTGCTTAGCCATAGGACACGAGAGACATGTCGACATTCCGACCCGAAAATACGACTTGATCCCGGGGGTCGGACTACAGGAGAGCAAATTTACGATGTGCCCGCGGAATACATTATGTATATTCCTTGTAATTTCGGAATCCTCAGCATTTATGACGGCAGTAGGTTATTCGTTCTTGCTGGCGGAGAATAGAGTAATAGTAAACCCACGACCTCACAGCATGGACCCGGAAAGGAGTTGACTTCTCTTAGTTATGCACGCTGCGTGTACTTGAAGTAGAGTCATGGACCAGTTTTAGCTGTTACCGGTTACATGCGAGTGCGACAGATTTACCAATTAAATGGTTAATAATGATAATAATTAAAAAAAATCATTATTATTTGTCACGTGGTAAATGTTTGAAGAGCCCGTCGTCTAACCGAGGAATACGATGACACACAGGCGAACACTCCTCGGTAAGACGACAGGCTCTTCGAACATTCACCACGTAACATTATTATAATTATTTAATTTTTTTTGGTGTTACGCCGACTAATTTTGGTTTATTCAAATGGTCGAATTTGGGGGGTTGAGGTCGTATCGAATGGGATAGAGGAAGAGGGGGGGGGGGGTTGATGATAGTAGGCTGTGGAACACCGATGGGAAAGGAATGGTAACACATTAATTCAGACTTTCCACTCAAAAACTTCGCTGCAGTTGGCGCCGCGTTCATGCTGATTATTCGACAAGGTTTTTGGAGGGGTCATGTCCTTGCCATGACCATAACGTACCGCCAGCACCGAAGATGGCGCCAGGAATCGAGAAAGTCCAGGCCAAAAATACTCATGACTTCTTTTGTCCCATGTGAACGCATCATAATGATGTGGGATAAGAGCGAGAAAGACCGGGTAACGAGAAATAAGGCGTGCACAAACATTTGGCCCCCGCCGGGATTTGAATTTACAACTTAAACATAGAATGGGGTGAGCGGTGGTCTAATAGGTAGAGCGTCGGATTTAGCCGCTGCGCTACTTAACGGCCGTCACCAATGTCATGGCGATGAAGCGTGGGTTCGAGCCCAGGTCGAGCTTGTGATATGTGATACCGGTTTTTCCTGGCTACCGGGCTGCTCATCGGGGGTTTCTCTCAGGGTTATCCGGCCTCCCCCCCCCCCCCCATCAAAATTGTAAAAAAGGATAGGTACTGGGTGGCGCTGCACCGCGGCGACGCGCTTCCCCCGGGGGAAGCAGCCCGAATTTCCCGAAAGGGATAATAAAATAGTAAAACAAAAAAAAAGTCCATCGCTCTACCATTCGGCTGTCCATGCTCCCAGTGAAGAAGAAGACAGAGGCAAGGGTGTTCTTGTTCGCTTGAGTTTGCTGGACTGTCACAATCGCACTTGACAAATTCCTTTCATGTCGCGTTCTGACCTTTGACATACGCCATTCAGACGGTCGTCCTTCGTTACTCACTCCTCTTCATAAAATGTGACGGACGACTTTCACAATATGTTACACTACAATACAGGGTACGTGAGGAAGGGAGGTTACCCCCACTTCGTTTGCTGAATGAGCTAGTTGTCCCACCTTATCACTCTATCACTATTGCCGGGTCCGAGTCAACACAGCGAGGTGACAGGTTTTGATACGCGGCGCCCTCTTCCGTCCTGAAGATTTTGATACGGGCAGTAACTCCTTCCTGGCATTGCTCGGAGACCGGTGCTTCGGTCGATTTATCTGACGCACCGCTCATTAGCCACTCTTGGTGAGAATGATTGAAAGTCTGCAGCGTTGTTGTCTGGCTGGGTTTATTGCCTGAAGCTGGACCGGCGTCCGCGCCAGAGACTTGTACATGTAATTTGTGTGGTTGTATCGATGTCACGATACCCAAGGAACAAACACAAAGCAAGTAAAGGACATGGCTGTTCTGCATTGCCCATCCCACTTGCTGATACGTCTCGCTGTCCACGGATAGCCGAATGGTAGAGCGTTGGACTTTCAATGCTCGGATCTTGAGTTCGAATCCCGGCTTGGGCCCAAATATTTGGCCTTTTTCTCGTTGCCCCGTCTTTGATATCACCCATACGTGGTGGAAAAGGACGTTAGACTCTCAAACACCCTAAAACACCACACACACACACACACACACACACACACACACACACACACACACACACACACACACACACACACACACACACCATCTGTCTTCCCCTCTCGTCAATAGATACTTTTTGACAGTTTTTGTCGCTGACACGATGTGAAACTGACCTACTCCTCCCCCGCCCCCGCCCCACTTCCAACCCCCACCCCTTCTCTTTCCCCTTCCTCTGGTCACGTTTTCGAATTCCGATGTTTAAACAATTCTGTTCAGCCAATATTTCTTTTTATTGATACCTCCTCCTCCTCACCTCGTTTTTCTAATTAGTCCTGCTGTACAGGCCCCAAGAGTCGATTGATCCGAGTTGTCCAGATGATGAACGACACGGGACGCTAACTCAGAATAAGATTGATGGGCAATGTGTGTGTGACTGAGCGCGATGTCACCTGGCCAGACTTCATGAGGTTGGAATTTTCACTTATCGTGTCCTGTAGCTTAGGGCATGATTCGCCGACTGCATTTCTCGAAGCATCCGTCGACACTGCAAAGCCTGTCCCAGACGACTGCCTGCCAGCAGTAACTAGTCTTCCATGTCTACGCACTACCATTGGTTAGGAATAAGTAATGTTGGGCATATGCTGCGAACTGGTTTATTGCGCCTAGGAGATGATATGTTGCAATGTTTGCTGTATTTGCGCTTAATGTTTATATTTGTTTTATTTAGTTGTGACTGCTATTAAATTTTGTTTTTTAATGCTTTATTGTAATCAGGAGTTCGAGAAATTAGCATGAAGGTGCAGCGTCTCCTGAATGTCCTGGGTTTACACCGCCCTGTAGATCAGTTTGCATCAGTTGTCCAACGTTACATTTTTTTTTTTCAAGTAGTGCAGGCACACTCCGCCGCGAATCAGTCTTTGTGGCTTGCGCGGCGTTAAGCCCTAAAAAACTCACTCACTCACTCGCCCAAGTGGTAGAGAGTTGGCCGCATTGTCAGCGGTCGAGGGTTCGAGTCGCGGCCGAGAGGCAAACGTTTGTGCTGGAATTTCACTCTTCGCATCTTATCATTTTTTAAAAACTTTGTCAGTAGTGTTGTAGGTGTATTGCGGACAAAGAAAACAATTAGTGCAATGCAGAATTTCTTTCCCAAGTTTTAAACTTGGATTGTAAACGAGAATAAAATATCTGTTTAGATGGAACCCATTTCCACTGACTCGTCGTAGAGGCAGGTTCTTCTGTTCTGAACGCATCTCGCCACTAGGACGTGCAGGCAGTGTGTAAATGCCCAAAGGCAGCGTGCTGATTTTCAGGTCGTGAACCGAAAACCTCATTTAACTAATGACCTTCGATTGGGATTGATAGAAAATCGTGATAAGAGGATCAGTCACATTAGGTGAGAACCCCAGAGTCACAAAAGACTAAACCTGCAGTGAAGTCAGTGTTACGATGGAATAATTAATTTACAGACTTATGCCACGCTGCTGATACCCGGAAAAAGAGCTTAAGCGCCTGTGAGATTCATAGCAAGTAGGCCCTTTTTCAGACGACGGTAGCGCTCTTTTGATAATGATTGACTGAATGCGGGTAGTCAGCAATGAAAGGCTTTGCCCAGCAACAAAGCTACTGGAATGTGAAGGTTCCTTTGCATAATAACGTCTAATCCATTTTCAAGGCTGGTATTCGGGTACTTAGAATGGTGGTACGTGGTTTAGTCAACTCTTGAGTCAGCTTGTCGAAGTATCCAAAGGCAACCATGCTAGTACTGTTATAACGGTTATATCAGCACTTAGGTTACAGAGCGGTATTAGCTTCCGGGGCATGTAGTAAGAACTCGGCTAAATATAGTAGAAAATCTTTGCCCCTTTTAAAATTTGCGTGCAGAGTAAAAAATGGCAATCTGGTGCTTTTTGTTGGCTTTGTAAACAAGTTTCATACCAGCTAATAGTAATATTAGGGAAAAATGAGGCTGGCTTGTGGACTATTTGTATTCATGCGCGGCTGGCACAGGAGCCAGCAGACGACCATGGAATGAGGGGGCATGTGTTCGCTGCCAACATTGCAAAAAAAACAAAAAACGGAATATTGGAATGTGTTGAAATTTACTCTACACATGAGTCTATGGCTGCCTGAGTTTTGTGAATTTTTTGGTGAATTTTAAAGCATTTCTAGGGTGTCATCTGCAACGTTATGTGTAAGAGGAATATATAGCGTTTTCCTCCAATTTTGCTTCTGTGTTACGTAGCCTTACGACATGGAGCGAGTGTTTCACAGGTCCTCGGAACACGCACCGCTGGAGAAATAGTGGAGACATATGGTGGTTCGTCTATTGTTCAGACCCTTGTGACAAAGGCTTGCGTCGGTCTTGAATGATGTAGGTCTCGATGATGAAATATCTATGGCGTATTATGACGAATGTTGGATTCGTGTGAATGTAGTGGCGTTGAGGACAGACAGCATTGTGTGCCTGAAAATTTAATGAGGAATTTGTCATAGAAAGAATTGTGTCGTAGCTATGTCGTCCATCTAGCCATTCTAATACAGTACGACTGATTCTCATTTGGATTAAATTAATACGCGACCACTTCGCCTTGTTTTGAGGTGGTACCTTAACTTACTGCCTTTATAAGGGTGGGTGGGTGTTTGGGGGTTTAACGTCCTTTTCCACCACATAGGGTGATATCAAAGACGGGGCAACGATGAAAAAGCCAGCACAAATATTTGGCCCCAGCCGGGATCGAACTCACGACCCGAGCATTAGAAGTCCAACGCTCTACCATTCGACCACCCCGGCTCCCCTATTGCCTTTATAAGTCGTCTTCTTCTTCTTGTAAGAGCACCTTCAGGCAGCCGAGCAGGTGAAGCGTTAGACGGTCGGTGCTCGGTTTGTGAGCTCCTTCCCAGGTTGATTCTCGTCACCCCGTCTTTGAAAGAAACTTTACGTTGTGAGAAAAAGACGTTTAGCCCCCAAACAAACAATCGTCAGTGTTAAACAAAAAAAACTTGCCCTGCAGTCATTGGTGTGCATGGCCAAAGCTTTCATGGGGAGAAGGGGGGGGGGGGGAGAGAGAGTGGGGGGGGGGGGGAGGACAAACTCAGACGTCCTCCCATGCCGCGCGCACACAAGTCCGTCCATTGAAGATTTATTAAGTGGCAGTCGAGTGACCAGGGATTGAGGACGAATGACCCCCCCCCCCCCTTCCCCCCACCAGTACCCGCTAGAGGGGGTGACCAGTAGCCAGCAGCTAACCCTCACGCCTGCAGCCCCTCCAGCATATTCCCATTGCACCGTCTTCTGCCTGTCCAGCTATCGCCGCGCCCCTCCAGCATATTCCCATTGCACCGTCTTCTGCCTGTCCAGCTATCGCCGCGCCCCTCCAGCATATTCCCATTGCACCGTCTTCTGCCTGTCCAGCTATCGCCGACCGTCGCCGACCACCACACCGTTGCAAGTTAACAGTGCTTGAGACACGGGGAGAGAGAAAGGTGTGCAATCGCTACAGGTTGGGGATTAACTCAAGGGATTAACAACTCGCGGTTGAGCACCGTCTTTAAACCGACACGGTGCAAAGCTGTTGAGTGTGGAGAGCTCTGGGTCTTGCTGCACTGGCAGTGCACCAAAGAACAGCTTGAACTGAACTGGAGACCCGTGTTCGTGCCAGATCATTTTTTTCCCTGCTGGGGTTTTTCGTCTTTATTCTGTCCTAGTGTCGCAAAGGAAAGGGATAGCTTTATTGCCCGAAAAAAAGGATGGGAACTTGTTTATGTGCTCGTGCCTGACGGTGCATTGGCAGTGAACCCGGGTACAAGGTGGACGATTCATGAATGTCTCCGCTTAAAGGACTTGAGTATTGTTCGCTTGTGCATGGACCCCACGCACGTCCCACCTTCATGGACAGATCAGCACGTATTCCCGGAGCTGTCTGCATGCATTGCAAAATGCAGGTTGGTTTGTTGAGTTGACAGAAACGACAAACAAAACACACACAAACCCAAAACGCAATAACGTTTTGCCGAGAGTTTGTGTTTGGTATTACATTGGGATTCTTATTGTGTGGAGACTTAAGCAGCTCTGACGTAAGTGTCGAGGGGGGAAAAAGGTGAACTGGGCCACTCCAATAACATTTTGTCGACAGTGTGTGTTTGTATATATACGTTTTAGATTGTTCATTGTGTGGAGACATTAAAAACTTTGACGCCTTGTCCCGGGGCAGGTGGTTGAAGCGGCAAGATCTGCAGTCTGTGAGAATAAATCGACTCAACAAAACATTTTATTTCCTTTTTCTTGTCGTTGAGTTATCGTTGGATCTGTTTTCCGAGACCGAAGAGGTATCGACTGAGAAACAACTAGATGAACCTCCTAGCGTGAAGAGTGTCCTGAATTGGCCTTCCTTCTTGAATTCTGTCAACAAAAAGCGGGAGTATCGGGCAAGTTGACACTGCAGCTGTTACCGGCGCGGGTGGCTCTCAGGATGTTTTATCGAAATGACCACGAGCCTAAGTCTAGGAGGTGAGACGAACGCAGACTTGGAAATAACCTGAAGAAAATAATAAGGACTAGTTGCCTTTGAATTTCTGGAAACTATACCAAAGGCTGAAGATTATCTACCTTGGTTTGAGGTCCAGAAACTATACCAAAGGCTGAAGATTATCTACCTTGGTTTGAGGTCCAGAAACTATACCAAAGGCTGAAGATTATCTTCCTTGGTTTGAGGTCCAGAAACTATACCAAAGGCTAAAGATTATCTACCTTGGTTTGAGGTCCAGAAACTATACCAAAGGCTGAAGATTATCTACCTTGGTTTGAGGTCCAGAAACTATACCAAAGGCTAAAGATTATCTACCTTGGTTTGAGGTCCAGAAACTATACCAAAGGCTAAAGATTATCTACCTTGGTTTGAGGTCCAGAAACTATACCAAAGGCTAAAGATTATCTACCTTGGTTTGAAGTCCAGAAACTATACCAAAGGCTAAAGATTATCTACCTTGGTTTGAGGTCCAGAAACTATACCAAAGGCTGAAGATTATCTACCTTGGTTTGAGGTCCAGAAACTATACCAAAGGCTAAAGATTATCTACCTTGGTTTGAAGTCCAGAAACTATACCAAAGGCTAAAGATTATCTACCTTGGTTTGAAGTCCAGAAACTATACCAAAGGCTAAAGATTATCTACCTTGGTTTGAAGTCCAGAAACTATACCAAAGGCTAAAGATTATCTACCTTGGTTTGAAGTCCAGAAACTATACCAAAGGCTGAAGATTATCTACCTTGGTTTGAAGTCTGAGTCAGTGCTACGCCTCACGTTTTTTTTACCAGGCGAATTTGCCAAACTGGTTTACACATGTTTGCATCTTCGAGGCATTCACCCCGTTTCAGCGAATTCCTTGGATGGGAAAAGTGTGCAAACATGCTATCCCTTAGTGATTTCGTCGTACGTCGAACATTTGTATTGTGCCTTTAGGGGCAGAGTATGAAGTGACTGTGACTGGTGATTTACCCACCCCACCTTATCACCGTTTGATCAGCATCACCACTGGGCGTCGCACTGCTCCCCTAGGTGTGGATTACCGGTATCAAACTTAACGGTGAACAGTAACTCAGTATGACGTCTGTCTGTTGAGGTATTTGCAGGTAAGGAATCCACGTTTCAGGTTATAGCATTACTGAAATTTCCCTTACAACATAATTATGTGTTCGCGGGGCGACAAGATTTCGGCGCTTATTATGGACATATATTTACACAGAGCTGAAAGGGAGAGTTCGTGTCAATATGGCGAGTGACTCAGAGGTGTTTTTCGCGGGACTTCGCAATATACTTCTGACAGAGGATTAGTGAACGTTATTAAAAATTGCTCCGTTGTGTGGCGACACTTTCTCACACTGGCACCGGCCTGTTAAAGTGCAGAAAAACTGTCATGTGTGAGGACTGAGTGATACAAACCGCTTCATTTTGAAGTTCCTTGAACTTGTTCTTGTAAACTCAGTTTAAATCGGTACCTACGAGACGGTTGCGTGGCAATGTTTTCTCGAACTGGTAACAGCTAAGTTGAAGAAAAACTGTTTTGTGTGAGTGCTTCTTAGTGACATGGACTCCTTCGTTGTGTAATTCTTCTGTGACGGCCACGGACACCGTAATTTTATACTCAGCTTAACAAGTTCTACAGCACTGCTGTATGGTGAAGATTTCTCACACAGGCACCAACTCAAATGAAGAATGTTACATGTGTTAATACTGAAGGGTACAAACCTCTTTGTGTTGTGCGGTACTTCTGTGATGCTTGCAAACACCTTCATTTTTAAGTCAGCGTAAAAGTGCTGCGAAACGTGTGTGTTGAAGATTTCTCAAACTGCTACAAGCTGAGGTAAACAAAACCTGTTTTGTGAGTGTTTCTAACTGACAAAGGCTGCTTCGTGTTGTAATTCTTCTCTCACGGCCACGGACACTTTGGTGTGGTGAAGATATCTCATATTGGTAAGTACCACCTCAAACTACGAGAGACAAGGAAAAAAACTTGTGTGAGAACGGATTGAACCGAACTGCCTCATGTTGTCGAATTTTCTCCTCCTGTAACGGTCGCAAACATCTTCAGTTAAACTCAGTTTAAACTTCAGCTTAAAGTGCAACGGCTTTGTCTGCCAGTTACGTGTGTTTCTCATGGTTTCCAGTAACTTAGACGGTTTGGAGAGAGGCGCCTCTCTCTCTTCTTCCGCTGAGAGTAGGTACACATATCGACCTGTTGTCGTTTATGTTAACTGACGGTTTGCCTTCAGAGGGAAACACGGAGCATTGTTTCTCTAGCGAACAATGTTGCTATGACTTCGGCTTCTTCTCGTGTTGCAGCTTTAGCGGTGTACAGACTGAGTCACTGAATGAATGCTCTGGTTTATTGATTCTTGTGTCCGGTTACAGCATGGATTCACGTGGAATCTCTCCAAAGAGTGTATGACACGCTTGCTGTATGCAGAGTTAGGTCAGTGCATTCTGTGTGTGATAATAAAGTTACCGGAACGGAAAGACTGCGTGATAGAAAAAGGTCAGAATTATTTAGTCTTATCTGACCCTCTGGTATTCTGATTTGATGACGAAGATTTTGAACAGCATGAACGGGTAAAATACATGCTCTGAAGGTGGTAAGTTGACATGTCATACGTAACAAGCAGCAATGGTCTATCTTCGTACAAACATGACAGATACACCAAGAGACCAAAGAACACACGAATCCTTTTATAGGTGACAAGTGCCCATGGTGAACTTCTACCAAAGTGGATTCATTGAAGCGTCCAGTTTATACTCAGCCGTCAACTTGTGCATGTACCAAAAACAATGAAAATTAGGACTAGACGTGACGGGTGAATTTCGTGTGTTCCTGTGCATTTTGGAGTACAACCGGTGAAGATCTCTGACGTCATGTCGTCTTTTCGTCGTCGATTCGCTTACCCGCCGATGGGCGTGGCCCTGGATCTCCGAAATAGGTCAAGCTGGGCTGAAGGCACCGTGACTACAAGGTGAGAGGGCACGTGCGTTCAGTGGATGGTCTTGATTACTGTACTGTGATGTTGCTTGTGAATATCAACTTACAGGGTTGGAGTGCCGATTTGTACGAGTTCAGGGTGGGTGAGTGGGTGAGTTTTTGAGGCTTAAAGATCTAAGCTCCCAACAAAAAGCTTTCCGAAGTGTGAAAACATTTTACAGAGTCGACTGTGCAAGCACAGTCAACTCTGTCACACTTGCAGAGTTTTCAGCGTCCCCGAAACCCCCTTAAAAGCCAGGGGCAGCCTGATTTCACAGCTCAGTTTGCGTTTTGACACTGAGCGAGAAAGATCGTGCAGCACTCAACATCCGCTAGACACTGTAGCGATGTGTCTCGCTCACTGACCAAAAGCCAAATAATGTCACGGCAAACTCGTGCTCTGGTTTTATAAGGGTCCCCGAAACGCTGAAAACTCTGCAACTGTGACAGAGTTGACTGTGCTTGCACACTTTTTCACACATCGCAAAGCTTTTCGTTGGGAGCTAAGATCTTTAACGCCGCGCAAGCCATTGTACGAGTTCACTTTGTTTACGGGTGAAAACGTTGGCTGTGTCCAGGTATAGCATCTACACCGTCAAGCTATAAAGCGGCCCCAACGCTTCCCAGCGCTTATGCCCTTTTAGCATGACATTGTGAAAACGGTACATCTAACAAGCTCTATTTTCAACCGTCAGTGTTTGGTTTTCATTCGAACCCTTCACAGGAACGATTTCAACGAATTTCTTCCATCTGCCACTCCAAAAACACGACCTTCAAAAAAAAAAGAGGTTTTATTTTCAACTGTCCACCAAACTGCTTCTGTTTGGGGACTTCAAAGCTGTCCCTGAATGTGGATGCTCCGTTGCTGCAGCCCACGAAGTTTCCCTTCCAGAAGGGGGCTTAGAGCGGGCCCGCCAGATCGTGGCACAGGGGCCAGTTGCGTTGTCTAGGCAAACGGTGGGCCCTTTGTTGGTTGTAAGGGGGGATCCTAGGACAATGTTTGGGGTTTGCAGGAAGAGTCAACATTCTTATGAGCCCAGCTTTGTCCGTTTTTTTTTCTCTCTCTCTCTCTGTCTTTCCAGTGACCGATCTGTCCGTTTGTACTGTATTGCACGACACTCAGTGTGACTGAGGGGGGAGAGTTTGGTTTTGTTTTTGTCCCTTTCTCTGTTGGTGGTCGTAGTAGGTTTGGGGGTAGGGCTGGCGAATAGTTGTTGTTTTGTGAAAACTGTGTGTGTGTGTGTGTGTGTGTGTGTGTGTGTGTGTGTGTGTGTGTGTGTGTGTGTGTGTGTGTGTGTTGGGGGGGGGGGGGGGGGAGGGCGGTAGTGGGGGGATGTCGAGAGACATGATTTTGATCGTTGTGATCAAAGTTCAGATATTCTACTTGCGAGCAACAGTTTAATTGCCCACTCTGTAATCATCGTT
>JACVVK020000236.1:597500-797500 GCA_018292915.2 Batillaria attramentaria
ACACACGCTCAGGTGAATCGCACGCATTCTGTCACGCACTGGACATAAACACATTACAATCACGTGGTGCGAAGGGTCAGCCCAGCTATTTAAATTACGGAATTTAGAATTGCATTTATTTTTTCAAAATTTGGTGGGCTGAAAGCCTCTGTGGTCGCAACACCACTGCCACGGAAAACTGTCGCTTTCAACCCCCTAAACCCCTAAAGCCGGCTCTTAACTCGGCACTGCGGAGCGCCACAGTGCTGTCCACAGTTGTGACACAGTTGTGATTTTGGGGGGTTTCCGCCGCTGTGGCGTCATCACAGCAACCTGGATTTCAAACAGCCACAACTGTGACTGTGGTTTCCACAACAGAATCTGATTGGCTGTACTACGTCACTCGGCGCGCAAACGTGGCGGACAGTGCATCTTCAATCGGTTTGTCAGTCACCGAGCACAGCTGTGTTCAGTTTTGTAGTCAGTAGACACACCGAGCGCAACGACTGTGATGTGCGCATGCGTGTTTACGCGCGCTGTGCCCAGTTAAGAGCGGGCTTAAGGGTGTTTGCCAGGTAGATGTTTCACTTGGCCAATACAACCGTCTTCGTGACGTTTTACCTATCACCCGATTCATTAAACTTTCAAACATCCACCCCCACTGGCCGCCATTTTGATTAGCCCCCCCTTGCAACTCCGTCCGTAGCTCATTCAATTACCTGCGCCTGGCAGAGCAAAGGATGCCGGGAAGGGTGCAGTGTGCCGTTGTTAGTTTGTCTCGTTAGTGTCGCCTTGGATCTAAAGTCCTTCGTGGCTCCCAAAACTTGGCAGCGGTATTCCCCCCTTGTTGTTGTTGAACTGAGATGATTGTTGCTCGCTGACTGTCGCGTTGATTTTAGACGTTGTAGTTAGTGAAGAAAAAGAAGAAAAAAAAAAAGTAGAAATCTTTGGTCGTCAGGTGGAGATATAGAGGAGGGTGGGATTCTGAATTGGAGGATGGTGATTTGTGTGTTTAGGAATCCGACCGGTGCGTCGCAGCGTTTAGAAGGTTTTCGCAGGAAACGAAAAAGAGCGGCCTTCTTAGTGTAGTGGTTAGCACTTCGGACCATGGACCGGGAGACCCGGGTTCGAGTCCCAGTCGAGGCAAGCGGGATTTTTCCTACTTAAGTCGGCTCCTACCCAGAGCGGGTGTGCTATGGGCCCAATGGGGAGGCTGTTGCCACACAGCCGAGATTCATCCACTTCACGGATGCGACTTTGGGTGTGTTTCCCGTGGTATGACACATCTTATGATGTGGATGATTACACGGCCGGCACCACAGGAATATTTATGACAGGAAGCGTGGAATGTGGCCCTGCCCGCAGTCCCAAAATACACGGACCTCCATAGCATCATCTTACCATCATCCGCCTCATTTCCATGACCATGCATAATAAAAATTGCCCCAGCTTCCGAGCCCTCCGTGGATTCCACTCATTACCATGGAGGAACACCACTGGAGCCGGCAAAGTGTTGTGGCAGCAAAAAAAAGAAAAAAAAAGAGAAGAAGTTAGATTTAAATTAGATAATTATGTAGACTATTTCACTGTAGTGATTTCACAAAATGCAACGCACGGGCACGAACACGAGCGTGTGTGGCGGTTTAGTTGAAATTTATATGGGTGATAATAAATGTCTCAGCTGCGTTATAAATAAAATGGAGGGAAAAAAAACTGTTGAAAAAAAAAAACCCAAGCAAATTGTCACAAAGTTAGGCCTTTGGGCTGTGCGTCATTTCGTCTCCACACCTGAGAGGATGCACATTCCCAAGGACAGATTAAGGTCTTATGAGCGTTGCGTGTGTCACGAACTGTCACGAACTACAGTCCCTTACTGTAATAAGGTGCCAGATGTCTAGTCGTTGGACTTTTTTATGTCATGGGCTTGTACAGAACTGTGGCTATATTCATGCACCTCGCACATTTTCTCCTCATATAAGTGTGGAATTCTTGTACCGTGCACAAGGTTGGATATTCTGTCTGGCTGTGTGTGTGTGTTTCTGTGCGTATGATGGCGAGTTTTTTCACAAGGTCATTTTCATACGAGGAACATCATACCCCGTATACACCTTTGCCAGGTTTTACAAGGTCTTTTTCTTATGAGGAACACACGTAAGTTGTTGTTTTTATAATCACTATTTATCAGTTTTGGCACAAACATATATCCGATTAAAGTCATTAAAAGGCATTATATATATATGCCACTGAAACTCATAATTATGTGGTGGAAAAGAACGTGAAACTCTCGAACACCCATACCCCCCCCCCCCCCCCCGAACACAAACTGCCCGAACTTGGATAATAAAGATACTGATTCAAATTAGATAAACAGGAGTGAAACGGGTGTACAGATTGTTTCTTTACATAGGAGAATTCACATACGGAACGCACCGTTTGCCTTTTTGATGGACAGAGGCCCAATACTGGTTTTAATTTGAAAGAAAACTGATATCACCTATATAAACGTCAATAAGTATCATAAATCGTATTTGTAAAAGCATGTTTTACGTACTATTGGCAAGAGGTTCAGATGTTAATTTCAAACCCGTCATTTCACGCACCCCCCCCCCCCTCACAACACCACCCACCCCCTTTCTTTTTCCTCCCGGAACGAGTACAGTTTGAAAGAAAACTGATACATGTATCACCTAAACGTCAATAAGTACCATAGATCGTATTTGTGAAAACATGTTTTACATAGTATTGGCAAGAGGTTCAGATATTAATGTCAGACCTGTCATTTCAACCACCTGTCCCCCTCCCACCCCCACCCCCACCCCTACCCCCAAACCCTTTCTGTTTCCTCCCGGAGCGAGTATAATATGGCAGTTGCAGAAATCGGTCATTTAGAAAAAAAAAAGTACCCCCCCCTCTCTCACACACACACACACACACACACACACACACACACACACACACACACACACACACACACACACACACACACACACACATGACCACACACAAATTAAAAAAACAAATGCACACACGCACGCACACATCCACGCGGAATGTTTCGGTATTATACTTCCACTCTTTACAAAATCTGAGTCACTTAAATTGTCTACATACACGCATTCCAGATCCCCACCTAGTTGGCATTTCAGTCATATAATTTACATGCACTCAAGTCAGCAGCAAAGCAGAGACTCGGGGAAAGAGAGGGTTTATTTCGTTTTGTTCACACCCGTGCGGTCAGCTGAGGTCGAAAGCGAAATGCAAACTAATGCCTTTCGCACAACGGCGCCATTTACAGCCGCCGCCTGAAATAAGTTCTTCTCCTACAAACGCTCTCGCTTTGATCCACGCACCTGCTGATTGAGCAACGCGCGGGTGTTTCAGTGCAAAGGGAGAAGTTTGTTTAAACAGGTATAAAACCACTTTCGTTCCAGGTACCCGGTTTAGCATGTACGTGTGGGTGTTTTTTGAGCGGGGGGGGGGGGGGGGGGGTCATTTAGCTATTAATGGTCTGCACTTTCCACGATTAAAGTCTCGGTGCGTATGAAAGGCAGACAACAAAAAACTTTCATCGAATGTGGTTCATATGTGACAGAGAGAGAGAGAGAGAGAAGCGTCCACGACTGACTGACTGACTGACCGACTGACTGACTGACTGACAAAACCTGTATTTTCCAAGGATGAGATAATAGACGCGAAGGTCTCGCTTGCTGTCTGTCCTTGTGACAGGGGATTTGGTCTAGTGGTTAAGGTATCCGACTTCGGATCCTGAGCTGCCTGGTTCGAGTCCCCGGTGGGCAGGAATATGGTGGGAGTTTTCCTTACCATTTCCAGTCAAATCCATGTGCAGACTCGTTTACGGTGCCTGTCTCGTCTTCGTGTACACACGCACGCACATACATCAAGTGTGCACGCTAAAAATCCCACGTTCATCTTTCGAAGAAGAGTAGGCTGTGGCCGGTGGCGTGGTAAACAGAAAATTTAATACTGTCGCACGCACCAAATTAAATAGCAGGGTGGAGGTTTGCACATAAAGTAGCGGTTAGCGGCAGCAGGCTTTCACTGCTTCGTCCTCCAGCCCTGCGGCGCCATGAGCATTAATTTTCAGCAGAGATGGATATGTGCGCCGAGGAAAAGTATACCATACCATACCATACCATACCATACCATGACACTACGAAATACATCGACTTGTAAAAAGTAACACCACACACACACACACTACAATGATTATAGATACAATATTGTGTCCCAAATGACTGAATCCAGTGCACGAATTAAGCGCATGCATTCAATGAAAAGTTTTGCACGCCGTTCTTGTGTGCCTGATCAACACATTGAGACTTTAAAGAGGCAACGGAGGAGATAACTAACGCAGCTGAATCCGGAGACGTCTCATTTACATTCGTTGACAACGTAATGTGTTTTATGCGCTGTGACAGCGCGTGAGAAGGGGGGTCGTTTTCAATGCCGCATGGTCTGATTTGAAGAAATATTTTCATGACGACGCTTTTGTGAGGGTGAAATTAAAGGCGCTAAACCGAAATTACAGAGGTGCCCCTGTGCCGGCTAATGCGTGTAATCATTTCAGACGACCTATAAGCTACCGCGTGCATACCACACACTTTCCTCCGCGTGCGTGTGTGACACTGCAGGTGGCTGCATTTCTGTGTAGGGGGCAGTGACGCGAGCTGACGTGCTGCCCTGTGGCGGAGTTGTGTCAACAGTTATGCCGCCTGACTGTGACACGCCGCAGCCGTCCGCGTGTAGCGCAAGGGCTGCGACCACTCAGTTTTACCTGTGTTGATGTGTGTGTGCCCCCCCGTCTCTCTCACTCGCGCTGTGTGTGTAGTGTTGTCATTCGGCCATACGCAACGATAGCGGAGTTCCCTTTCTGTCTCTGTTTTTACCTGTTCGGGCTTCTACTGTACCTGATCGTGTCGCGGGATAACTGATAACTGACTGACTGAAATGTCACTGAGTGAGGTAAGTGAGCTGGATCAGTTATTCTTTGGTTTGTAAGAGAATGCGCTGCGTTTTGGGCGTCAGTCTCAGTGGCTCTGTCACCGCAGCGAAGAGAGGGGCCATCACTGATCGATGGAGAAGGCGAAGCTGAGAATGTTGGGTTTCCTTATGGCTCAGTTGGAGTGATACGCCGGTCACTTTTACAGTGTCCTTTGCCGTGGTTGTTGTGTTAACTGGAATGGCAGTTAATTGTCCACAAGAGTATTTAGAGACGAGCCTAATGGACAGGCTGGCTCGGGGAGGGGGCAGCTACCCTAATTGGCCTACCTGAACACTATTCAATCCGGACAGACTGGCAGGTCTGTATTTCCATCTTGACCTGTATCATACCTGGCCACTTTTACGACTGCCCCCCCCCCCCCCCTTCCTCTTCTCTCAGTCTCGTCCCGATCTGTATTGACCGTTGCCCGCACCGATCCGGCGATACAGTATTGGTCATAACGTCTTTAACCCTAAACACCTTGCGGTCAGTCCCAATTTCCATACCTGACCAGGTAAATACTTCACACCGTTTGTCCACCGCTACAAAAAGCCGCGAGCTAACAAGAAGAGACGGGAAATAATTATTCCATGTCAGTTGTCGCTCGGTCGGCGGTCACTGAGAAGTGTGCGATAAACTACCTTGTAGTGGAGGGGGAGGGGGGGAGCTCAAACCGAAAGGACACACAGTGGAGGGCCCGCGCATATACTGTGTGACAGGGGTCCTAGCGTCGTGACTCGCCCAGGCCACGTTCCGTGTTTTTAATTAGCCCGTGCAAGATGGCCGCGCCGCTGGGGAGGAGAGGCTTTGCCACTCAGGTGAGGATGACAATGACTAGTCGCAGGAAACCAGCCCCGGCCGTTCTCCTGCGGTGACCGAGCACAAAGAACCTGGGATCAGGGGGTAGGGCCAGAGAGGTCAGATAGAAGGGGGGATGGCTTTCAGCTTTCAGAGCCGGAGAGAAAAATAGCGGGGCTGAGTCGAGCCACTGGCGACCGTGTCCTACCTCAGTCCTTAGTTTGTCAGTTACCTGCCTTTGGTGGTGGTTGCACGGTCTGTCCACTCGTAGACAGCGTTGTGTGGCTCAGTGTGTGAACTGGGGTAGGTTTAATGTGTAGGCAAACAGGATTATGCTGTCAGTTGTTTAAGGCAGATCTTTGTGATGGATTATCATGATTACCAGCACCGCTGCACCTGGGGTGTCGCTGAACCACACGCTGCGCGGGCTCCCATTGAACAGTAAGTGGTGTTCATTGTTTGACAGTCGGGCTCAGTGACACACGGAGACGCTCACTAGTCAGCGTCTTGCAAGCTTGCTCCGGCTTAACTTCTGAGGAGGTTTACACCTTGAGACTGAACTCAGTTATGCAGTGTGTGTTTGTCAGTGTGTGTGTGTGTGTGTGTGTGTGTGTGTGTGTGTGTGTGTGTGTGTGTGTGTGTGAGAGAGAGAGAGAGAGAGAGAGAACGAACGAAACTTTATTTTCCAGAGATAAAAGATTAGGTACGCAGACCTGTCTTACATCTTGTCCTTGCTAAGCTACTTATATACAAAGTAAGCTCCAACTAAGTAGAGCGCGCACACACACACACACACACACACACACACACACACACACACACACACACACACACACACACACGACCGTGCTACTACATACATATATCAAGCAATACTAAAAAATGACCAATGTGTAAAGAACAAGAGAGAGAGAGGCGGAAAGATTTTATTTTCAGACAGTAGAAGATAATTGACTTTGAAGCCATTTTCACGCTTCATTTACAGCTTAATGTACTAGCAACACAAAAGGATGGGTAGACCAGCGTTGCTTTTTTTTTTCTTTCTTTTTTTTAAATTAACGTCCTTTTCAACCGGCACAGAAAGGAGATATCGAAGGCGGGGCAACGCGAAATAGGCCGGAACAAACATTTGGCCGTAGCCGGGAATCCAAGGCATTGAATTTCCAATGCCCTACCGCTCGACTCTCACGGCTCCAAGCAACAGAAAAGGGAAAAAGATTATGCAAAAACAGAATAAGCCCCACTCTCTTCCTTCTTCCTTTGAGAGGTCTAGAGTCACTCAGAGAGAGAGAGAGAGAGAGAGAGAGAGAGAGAGTTTGATTTTGATGCTTTATTTAACAACGGTATAAGATGTTGGTTACACTAACCATTTTTCAAACTTGCCGTTGAACACTAAACTACATACGACATAATGGTAGTACAAAAGCACAAGAGTATTAAGCACACGGAAAAGCAAACCAAAAGTAACAACAACAGCAACAACAACAACAAATACACGCACAAACGAACAAAAGGATAGTACAGGGTTAAGAGATACGCAGGCAATCAAGCTATTATATACACAAGAGAGAGAGAGAGAGAGAGAGAGAGAGAGAGAGAGAGAGAGAGAGAGTACTGTGGATGCTATTCGCTGTAAGAACGTTTCAGGTTAACGGCTGGTTCGTTCCGCACACCAGTACATTGTGTCTGTATTGATCATGTTAGTGTCACGCACACCAGGATCCCATAGTTTCTGCTTGGTTGAGCGAAGTCGCAAGACGGCTCACTGGTCCTCGTTAATCCAACTGACTAAGCCGGCATGAGGAAGAGGGAAACGGAGCAGCTGATGAGGGATTACACAGGTGTCTTGTTTTTCCTGAGCCTCTTGCTGATAGGGAAGCCGGGGTTGCCGAACGGTAGAGCGTTGGATTTCTAATGCTCGGGTCGTGAGTTCGCATCCCGGTTAGGGCCAAATATTTGTGCTGGCTTTTTCATCGTTGCCCCGTCTTTGAAATCACCCGTATGTGGCGGAAAAGGACGTTAAACACCCAAACACCCACGGCCAGCCACCCACCCGCCTCTTATTGATAAAGATACACACACTGAAAAACTGATGGGTTAGACGCCAGATACCTGACGAAACCTTGCAGTCTCCCCCCCCCCCCCCCCCTAGTGTTAATTCATCAGGACTTAATTTAGCCTGCCATTGTAATCCTGTTACACTGTGTTTGTTTCACCCTGAGCATTGTTATATAAACTTTGCTTGTTTATGCTCATTAATTGTGCAGTTATATGAAGTTCCGTATTGCAGTAAGCTTGTTTAAACGCCATACCTGACGGAAAAGGTGAATCTTAAGGTATGTTTTGAGCTGGGGCAGTGTGGGCAGATGGCGTAGTTCGGCTGGCAGTGAGTTCCAGACATGTGGAGCTGAAAAGGGCCGCTCTGCGACGTGCCTGGCACACTGCAACACCGACAGAAGACAATGCTTTAGCGCGGAGCTCGGCTTCCCGTTTATTGCTGTGCGGTTCGTTGAGCTAGTTGAGATCTGATGGTCGAAACGAGGTTTGATCGTGCGTCGTTTGAACCCGCTTTGACCCCTTTCTCTGTCGCTTCAGTGGATCCCTACCGCTGCCCGAGTGCAGTAGATCCACTGCTACCTGTCTCCGACTATTGATCGTGACTTTTGTGGACTGATGCGCACTAAGCGGTTTGTCGCATGCTTAGGTTGGTCGTCATTCCGGTGACGGGTTTAGATGCTCTCCACTGTTGCTGAAGATTAACTCGATTCCTGGCGAGTAAGTTTGGGGTTGTGCACCTGTCGCCTCTTAAACACACACACACAGACACACACACACACACACACACACACACACACACACACACACACACCAAAACAACATTATTTTATGTCTGCGTGGATTTAAATTTGATTTAGTGGGAGTGCTGCATTTTTGTCATACTCGTGTTTGTTGTAATAAGATCCTTTAAGGAACCGTGAGCTGTGAAATCATGGCTGCCCTTGGCTTTTCTTGGGGTTTCAGGGACACTGAAAACTCTGCAACACTGACAGAGTTGACTGTGCTTGCACGGTCGACTCTGTAAAATTTTTCTCACCCTTCGGAAAGCTTTTTGTTGGGAGCTTAGATCTTTAAACTGGTCTTGAGGACGGCAAACACATGACCAGCCAACCAGCCGAGTATTCTGTCTGGTCAGTACAGGTAGGACCATCTGTGTCAGGACATTACGACCATCGCGGCGTTCAGCGATTATGTAACAGTAAGGCCAGCCAGAGTGGGCCGCTGACAGTACGGGACCCCCCCCCCCCCCCAAATCTGTCGGCATGGGCTGTTTGATCGTTGGCCCGTCCCCTCGCGTCATATCGCGCTGGCAAAACTCACCTCGGACACACTGTTCGTGTTTGTGTGTGACAGGATTTTGGCGTAGGATCGCGGTCTCCTGGCGAGCACTGAGCAAACACCTCATGCACATTTTGTATGTCAAATAAAAAAAACACCAAAAACAAGAATATGAAGAACAGACGCCAGGCCAGGGTGAGAGAGAGAGAGAGAGAGAGAGAGAGGCATTATTTTACAACAGTAGAACATGAATGTAACCATTTTTCACACTTGCCGTTGCTCCAGACTTATCTACTATAAATATGATCAAAATGAGAGAGAGAGAGAGAGAGAGAGAGAGAGTGTGTGTGTGTGTGTGTGTGTGTGTGTGTGTGTGTGTGTGTGTGTGTGTGTGTGTGTGTGTTTATTTTACAATGGTAGAACACGAATGTAACATTCTTTCACACTTGCCCATGCTACAGACTAATCTACAAAAAATATGATGAAATATTGAGAGAGAGAGAGAGAGAGAGAGAGAGAGAGAGTCTCTATTTTACAATGGTAGAACACGAATGTAACCTTCCTTCACACTTGCCTATGCTACAGACTAACCTACTAAAATATGAAGAAAAATTGAGAGAGAGAGAGAGAGAGAGAGAGAGAGAGAGAGAGCAGCGTCCCCTGTTTGTCGTTTAAACATTTTCCTGGCAGGGTTGAGGCCCCAGAGAGAGAGAGAGAGAGAGAGAGAGAGACTGGGGTGAAGGACATAAATCAGTCAGCCTATGTCCTCAGTATTGTCTTTACTGCCAGGGCACAAAGTGGAAATCCTGGCCCAGTGTTTGGTCAAGGTCTCGGGGAGAGGACATGTCTACATCTGTCTCCCGCTCGAAGGGGCTTGTGATACTATTTTTCTGCTCACAGATCGTCGTGAGCTGGTTTTTTTTTGTGATATCTATCATCACGCTGCTTAGACATCTAAACAGTGGCAGCGTCTGGAATGCCGGCACTGAGCCAACAGAAGCGTACTTGATGACGCGGCGACCACACTGAACACTCAAGTACTTGTAACAATTTTAATGTTCGACCGCTGGCGCAAAGTGTAATAATAATAATAATAATAATACTTGTTTAACGCTTAATCTCACAGGAAAGCAACTCATAGCGCTACACACACACACACACACACACACACACACACACACACACACACACACACACACTGACATGCACAACCCGGCCTGGTGCAGCTGAACAATTGCAGTCAAAGCCACTGAAACAATGGCAGACTACTCATAAGTGTGAAAGGCCTGACGGAAGAGATGGATTTTCAGGTTCGATTGTGTGAACAACATTGTATCGCATTAAGAGCTGTACTAATCATTGAGGTAGAGTATTTCGAGCGTCCTGTGCACTCACGAGGGAAACTGTTCCAAAACATAAGTTAACTTAGTAAAGATGGAATGATCCCGTTTAAAGAGGCTGTATTCTACTCCACCATTCCGTCTCCCTCCGTCATTCCTTCCTCATCAGCCCCCTCCCCCGCCTCACCCCGGAAACCAATATGTCCTCCGGCGTGAGATTTTGTTTCTTGCATATGCCAGCGTCACTGAGTGTGGGCTGCTTTGGTCATGTTTCAACCCTGCTCTGCAAACATTGCCCTGTTCCTTGTTAGCGAGGTCGAAGGCGCTAGGGGGGCGACACGTCCCCTGAAGAAACTGCACGCCCCACCCTTCTCCCTCCCTCCAATTTCACCTCCCTCCCTGCCTCCCTTCCCTTGCCCCTCCCTCCCTTCCTTTGCCCCTGCCTTCTTGCATTCTACCTGTCGGCGCGGGCACCTTGCTTTTCAGGTTGCGGTGACCTTGTCAGTGGTTTGAAGCCAAGTGCGATCTAGAAAAAAGGAACTAAACGCCTATCACATTCATGGCGCTTAGCACCTTCTTCAAGATGAGATTAGAAGCGGAGGAAGGCGTGGCATCCAGACGTCAGCCGCGAATTAGTCTTTGTGGCTTGCGCGGCTTTAAGCGCTAAAAACTCACTCACTCACTCACTCACTCACTCATCCAGACGTTATTATGATGTATGAGGTTTGAACTAGGAGTCTTTTGGGGAGATGTCATGGTGTCTCGGACGTGTCTTTCACAGCCATGTAGATCAGTCTCATGATTAAGCTACCTACATACATTCCGATATATCATGCTGCCACTTAATGGAAGTAGGCTATTTCCAATACCTGTTTTATTTTATTTTCCTTCACGTTAGAAGTACTTTCGCTGAGGGTAGGGTGGTGTTTTAGGGTGTTTGGGAGTTTGGCCTTTTTTCACCGCGTTTGGGTGATATCAAAGACGGGGCAACGAGAAAAAGACCAGCACAAATATTCGGCCCCAGCCGGGATTCGAACTCACGACCCAAGCATTGAAAGTCCAATGCTCTACCACTCGGCTATCCCGGCTCCCCTGCCTTCGCTGAGTCTTGCTTGATTAATATTTGTCTTGATTGTGTACTCGTCGTTCGTTGATTGCTCTAACATTTTGTTGTTAGTTTGCAATTTGGAAGACGTATTGCTTACTGGTTCAACAAATTAGACCGGGCAATAACGACACTGTAAATACTAGTCGAGGTAAATTGGCGTTATGCCCGGCTGATAGTTGTAAATTGCGAAAAAGTCAATTCGTCGATTTAATTTAAACGTTTGACTCAAAGTGTGCCTGGAAACGTTTACTCATTAAAGGTCTGCTCTCTCAACAAAAAGTCACAAACAGTGTCTTAAAAAACAAAACCAAAAACTGTCCCACTGAACTCTGTCACAGTTACACAGTTTTCAGCTTCCCTGAAACCCGCCCTATGGGGGGCTGTCGGTGGTCCAGTGGTTAAGAGACATCACCAATGCGAGAGGTCAGGGTTCGAGTCCCACTCGGGGCGAAGAATTTTTTCCTTTTCGTGTGTGGCACCGTTCATTCGGGCCGATCGCCGGGGGTTCTCCCCGGGTACTCCGGCTTCCCCCTCCTCTGCTCTGGAAGTACCCAGCCCACCAAATTTGAAAAATAAATGCAATTCTAAACCCCGAAATTTAAATACATGTAGCTGAGCTGACCCTCCGCACCACGTGATCGTAATGTGCCCATGCCGAGTGTGCGAGAGAATGCGTGCGATTCACGTCAGCGTGCGCGTTGGGTTCTGTTCGCGGCGCCCTGAGCCGATTCACGAAAGTGGGTAAAGCGCCTATACAATACTTATTATTATGAAAACCAGGGGCAGCCCGATTTCACAGCTCAGTTTGCGTTCTGACACTGAGCGAGAAAGATTGCAGAGGCAGCTAGTCTTCTGGTGCAGAACACAACACTCGCTAGACGCTGTAGCGACCTCTCTCGCTCACCGACCTACAGCACAATGAAGTCACCGTGAACTCACGCTCTGGGTTTATAAGTGGTCTCCGAAGCACGGAAAACTCTGCAACTGTGACAGAGTTGTCTGCATCATGCACAGTCGCAGGAGTCGTAGTTTTAAAACGAAAACACATTGCTTGCGGCTTTTTGTTGTGATTGCAGACCTTTAAACGTATCCACTGTTCTCCACAGTGGAACCGTTGGTTTATTGCTGTGGTTCTCGATTTGACCAGTACCCTTGAGACGTAATTGAAGAGGCGGCGCCATTTTCCTGTGTTTGCACGAACTGTATACGCCGTCACCACAGGGGGGTGACCGCACGCGGTATCAAAGAGAGAAGAGTGCTCAATTTTTCATTACAAGCGGGTGGGTGATCTCATAAACTTAGCGAGTTGTAGGTACGCTGCTTTCGGTGCATCGATTTTGCGTGCTTTGTACGCGTTGTTGTTTAGTCCGCTGTTTGTAATTAGCTCGGTAAAGTAGGTACTAGCGACTAGCTTTAAACGTTTCTGCAATAATTAAACAACAAAAGACAATAAACTGTAAGGTACTGATTTGGTAGAACTTTCTGGCAATAATTCACGAAACAGCAAAGACAAGAAAGCTATCCTGACTGGGTAGTTGAGTAATAATTAAACAACGAAGACAGAAAACTGACAACGGCAGTTCGGACCGTTTAGTGCTGTAAGTCGAATAGGTGGTTAGGCCGAACGACACAAATACACAGGGCCTCAAAATGCCTATATATTCCCTATTAGCCTCAGGCATCATAGTCACCCCTAAAAATGTTTCAATCTAGAAACAATTACTACCATGAACAGACCATTTAAAGGCACGCACCTGACAAGGGTTTAAAAAAATTGAATGTCTCCTTTCCGCTCAGGCCTCACTGGAGTAATGCACGTCTACTTTCTCTTTAGGCCAGAGAGCCAGTTCACAAACATCCGCTTGCCTCACTTGTGCCCGACCTCTGTGCAAAAAGTCCCAGCTTCACTGGCAGCTTGCCTCGTTTTGCGACCGCCTGGCATGCACCTTGACATACATAACACAAAATCACGAAAATCACGCTTTTTTCATGACAACAAAAATCACTACAGACTAGCACACTTGCCAAACAGGGTACTTCATATAAACACCAAACATGACCCCCACGGTCAATTTGTGTCCTCTCGCCTTTAGAAGTGTAGTGTTTGTTGTTGTTGTTGCTGAGATTTTCAAGAGGCTGATGCTATCATTTTTATGCTCACAGATCTTTCAAATTCCGAAACCTAAATAGCTGAGCAGACCACTTGCACAGCGTGATTGTAATGTGTTTATGTCGGGTGCGTGAGAGAATGCGTGTGATTCACGTGCGTGTGCCTGTTGTGTTCCTGATCAGCTCGCGGCGCTTCGAGCCAACCAATTGGGAAAAGCGCCTACATAATCCAAACGTTATTATTTTATCATCATTCTCTCTCTCTCTCTAATAATAATAATAATAATAATGAATATTTGCGCCTATTCTCTGCGAGCTCTAAGCGCTTACAGAGAAGTTAAAATAACTAAAAGAAACTAAAAAGCTACTAGAAGATAAAAAGCACTAAAACAGCTAAAAGAACACACACACACACACACACACACACACACACACACACACACACACACACACACACACACACACAGTGTCCGCCATTCACTCATCATTGTTGTTGTGATAAAAACAGGTGTGTTTTAATGGACTCTTGTTTGAGTCACTCAACTACCCCCTGCTTTGATCGATATAGAAATCCACAATCCAGACAAACTTTCCCTGCAGGGAATGTCCTCCGTCGTTGCTATGCATGCAAAACGGAAGAAAATAACAAGCATACTGGACCAGGTGCTTTAAAATTAAAGTGGTGTATTGTTCTTTGGGGGCGGGGTGGGTTGGGGGGGGGGGCGGCACAAGCGTTCCGGAGTGAATGTATTTCGTCGTTGCTAAGCATGCAAACTAGAAGAAAATACCAGTCATGTTGAACCAAGGGCTTGTAAATTATGAAGACGTTTTGTCCTTTTTTTTTTTGGGGGGGGGGGGGGGGTTGGGGGGAGGGGTGCACAGGCATGAGCAAATAATCTGATGGGGTCATTGTGACACGCAGAGCGTATAAGTGTGCGTGCCGTGTTCGCGGTCTTTGTTATAATGTGAATGGGAGCGAGTTAAAAATCGATCGTCTGCGCTGTCAGTAAGTCAGAATGTTGGTCTGAAAAACACTGACACTTAGCTGGAAGAAGGGCCTAAACGCCATGGATTTCACAGGCACTTGGGTCCTTTTCCCCCCACATGACGGTGGCACTGTCTGCTCTTGATGTTGAATTCTGCACGTAGCACCCAACTCACCTTTCTTCCCATGTACCTGAAAGTGTGGTTTAGCTGCCGTGACTCCCTTGCGAAAATCAATGTGTGTGTTTTTTTTTTTTTTTTTTCATCCTTTGAGCGGTTTTGTGCACGTCTCGGTTCAGTTTCGTGTGAGCAATAATCGTGATTTTTACATGGTGGAAGCATTTTTTTAAAATCAGAATTCGCTTCCTGAACATAATTTCCTCTGTATACCAAGTCCAGTACGTACCAGGCGATTTCTCTTCACGACCTCGGGGAGCCGGGGTGGCCGAATGGTAGAGCGTTGGACTTCTAATGCTCGGGTCGTGAGTTCGTATCCCGGCTGGAGCCAAATATTCGTGCTGGCTTTTTCATCGTTGCCCCGTCTTTGATGTCACCCGTATGTGGTGGAAAAGGACGTTAAACCCCCAAACACCCACCCACCCTCCCCTTCTTGACGACCGCAAAAGAATACCCAACGGTATGACCAAACTGACCTGTTTAGAGAAGTCAGGAGAAAGCTAACCTTACTGAACCCTAGTTCGCACCGTCAGCATAAAACCACCGGTAAACTAGAGGGCAAATATAGACGACTTTGCTACAGGGCATTGCCACAGACTGGAGTTCACCACCATCACTAGTACCTCGACAAACATCTATGATACAAGGAACTTCACGCCGAACTGATCCATCCAAGGGGGTAATATCAGTCGAGAGATCAGGCTGTATATACCACACAGAGATTTCCTCTTCCTAACGAGTGATGATCAATCAGTAGGGACTTTGTTGACCCCCCCAGTCGATAACCTGCGCGAGTTGATGGGTTTCTATTGATGTTTGCTGTATGCCGCCCAGAGCCAACCAGTACTTTCGTGTCCGCATTCTTCCTGATCGGCGTGCTGATTTGGACGTCGGGTTCGTCAGACGCCAACGAGGTTCACTGCTCCGTGACAAGACCTGGTCCTCGTGGTGTCGTCCTTAGCGACCTTTGCATCATCGCCTCTTTCCTCTTCGCTTTTGCGCGGCGTTAAGCCCTAAATAACTAACTAACTAACTCCTCTTCGCTTCCGGGCCCGTATGTAAAACTCGAGGTTAATTTAACCCACGGCTACGGGCCTAACCCAGACTAGGACAAAAGAAACAAAAAACAACAACAACAACAACAACAACAAAACACAAAATTAAATTAAAAAAAAAAGGAAGCGAAGAAAGAAAAACAGAAATCCTTCTATAGCGGCATAGGCACCTTGCTGGAATGGACCCGCTTCCTGATTTAAAACAAAAAAACTACAGAAAATGTATCCAAATATTTGTGCTGGCCTTTCTCACGTTGCCCCGTCTTTGATATCACCGTCATGCGGCGGAAAAGGACGTTAAACTCCCAAACACCCACCCACCCTCAGAGATATTATACGTTAGCAAGAGCTACTTGGTAATAGTGTATGACAATACTGTCACCCAGCTGCTTCTGCTTATTCGTGATTGGAGGGCGTACTTTGTCTATGTCTGGGCTTTTCTTTTCCGAATTCTTTTAGATATCGTGCGTGGGAGTTTATTCGGGCCGTGATCATGCGACGACACATTCTTCTCTCAAATAGTTATTTGATGCAGACGGATTTCGCCAGCACAAGGTCTCGTACATTGTCTGAGTTCCTTACATTCGACGAAGATTAAAGAGGTTCCGAGTTCAACCCCGATCTCTTGGTATTTGAGCTCCAAGCAAACAGAACAGAAACGACCCCCCAACAGACGGAAAGGAATATAGGAAAGGCTCGTCGTTTCCTTTTTTTCCCCCTCCCTTCTAAGCGTTAATATTTGACCTCAAAGCCTGTGCGTGCATTCAGATCAAGGCTGAAGGGGGAAATCGGAGATAAAAGGGAGATAATGAGAGGGGAGGGAGGTAAGCCAGTGCTGACTGACTGCCCCTGTCTAATGTAAGCCGTGTTGTTGCGTGTAGGTCAGGTCCTGGTGGTGGTGGTGATTATGTGTCAGTGTGTGTGTGGGCTCCCCTGGTCTCATGATCCGACCACAAGCTGTGTCGCTGTGAATGATTTTATGCTTGTGAACATCGTTCTTATGCCGCGTCAGCTCTGTGTGTGTGTGTGTGTGTGTGTGTGTGTGTGTGTGTGTGTGTGTGTGTGTGTGTGTGTGTGCGCGTGTGCGTGCGTGCGTGCGTGCGTGCGTGTGTGTGTGTGTGTGTGTGTGTTTTCTAATGTCGGTGTACTGCTGACACTAGAAAGAGGGGGGGGGGGGGGTGTAAGAGGAGGGAGGGGGGGCTATCCCCACAGGATAAACCTGTCTCTATGTCACCCACCAGGGAACAGGCTTGAGTTTTGCCCTACCTTACCACAAAGATATTGATATTCTCACACACGCACACACGCACACACGCAGGCACGCACGCACGCACGCACGCACGGATGCACATCCTTCAAAGTGTAAAGTATTGAAATATGTATAAAGAGAAACTTTGATCGTGTGATCACTTTAAGATTTGTTTAAATTGATTTTTGTGTGTGTTCAGTTAAGCCGCTGGCTTCAAAGGCAGTCATTTTCTTGACTCCATGATTTGTGACGACAGTCAGAGAAACTGAGAGGGGATTACTTGCTATAATTACACCCTACTTGCACACACCTTTTATTTTCAAAGAACATCATTGACAGGATAATGTTTCACTCGAGAGACCCTGAATAGCACGTGCTTTATGGGGCGCCGAATAGAGCGCGGACCGTGACTATAGAACATGCCGGCGCAGTAGAACGTGTCACAACTGAAAGTATTCATCTAAAATCAGCTCATATCACATGGATCACGGGTCTATTTCATTCTGCTAACAGCGGTGCGTGAATATTCAAATATTTTTACTCTTGGAATGCAGCAAGACATGTTCGCAGCACAGCCGAATCAGTCGCTGTATACTACAAAGGCCTGTCTAGACTTTGACAAAAATAAAATTTCATGCAGAAGGATTATGACGTGGATTTCTCAACTATGTTCGTGTCACTTCGTGTGCCTCCGCCTAGCTTCGTGTATACAGAACGACAGACACACAGGGCGTGGTAGCGAAAAAAAAGTGAAACACTTGGGGGGATTAAGTGTATGCTAAGTTGTGACCTAGACGTAATTATCTCGTATAATTAGGCATGCAGGAGATTCACATAGGAAATCGGTGAGTCGCTCTTTCTTTGCCCGTTTCACATGAGAATACATGTTCCCACAGGAACCTTATCGTGTACGTGTATGCATTTAGTCGCAGTTACAGGTAACTTAGTCTCACTCTATGTATAATATAATCACGTCTAATGATTGATTTCTTTTTTAGTTTTGGTGTTTTGTAATGTATGTAATGAATGGTATTGTAATACAATTAGGTTTATAATGATATTTCTTTCACCTGTTCGAGGCTTTCAGGCCTTGCATCTCATTTCCCGCAAGTGTTTACAAAAATCTATTAAACTGAATTGAGTGTGCCCACGGGATACCATGTGATCAGATATGACTGAAAATCAACATTAATTTTCATGTCAGGTTCTGTCGAAGATTTTTGTATGGACGGGAAGGGTTGGGGTAGAGTCGTAGAGAGAACGGCTGTTGCGCAGTAAGACGATTTGCTCTTCTGAAAGACATAAACTAGTTCTTCGCAATGTCTTCATGTAATGTGGCACGCATACCTGTACACTGTACGCTATAGTAACACCAACAATACACATAATTGTACACAGTATGCATTTGTTATGTCTTTGCGTGAATGTTTCATGAGTGCTCTGATCCGTGTCTTACATGAATATACCAAGTAAACTGAGCATTCATTTATGTTGTTTCAGCTGCCCAAGCACATGTTGAAACAAGAATACGTAAACAGCATAGAGTGTGATCTTGTTTCAGTTTGCATGGTTAGTGATCATGCACGCTTACCCGAGCGTGTCACCAATATTTGTAGAATGACGTACTTAACTGCTACAGTTGAACGTCGTGTGGTTACGCAGTTTAAAACACCACATCTACGAGTTCGTGTACATGACTTGGCGTAATCTATTCGCAGACCTCATGTCGCCGCCGTGTGTTTCTTTCGCTCTCTAGGAAGAGAAAATCGATGGCTTGTAACAATACCTACTTGTAACTGTATACATGCGCTGCGTTATTCTTAGATGTCACCGCTGAGAGGCAGCCTGCACATTGGGATCAGCGTACACTTTCTCTCGCACGGAGTGTGTTAAAAAGAGACGATTTGTATTTGAAGTACCCGCAGAGGTGGGGAGCCGGGGTGGTCGAATGGTAGAGCGTTGGACTTCTAATGCTCGGGTCCGGTGAGTTCGATCCCGGCTGGGGCCAAATATTTGTGCTGGCTTTTTCATCGTTGCCCCGTCTTTGATATCACCCTATGTGGTGAAAAGGACGTTAAACCCCCAAACACCCACCCACCCCATCCACCCGCAGAGGTACACACAGACCAGTAGCAGTAACTTGCATAAAGTACAGGTAGGAGTTATCAAAGCTTGCGTTAGCCGTTCCTTCGGACGCGTGTGTCACTGCGCACGTGCAACACGTCAGGTTAACGTCTGAGCCAGAATGACTGTGAGACGCATTTGGCGTACGCAGGAATGAATCCGGTGTATGGCCGGATTTGCTTAAGCAAGAAATACTTCGCTGACTGATTCGATTTTGCTTGGGCGTTGTGAAGTGTAAGCAAAACTTAAACGCTTCTGCCTTATGCGAAAACTGACCAAGGTCAGTATTGCTTACGCAGGAAATGGCCAAGGTCATTCTTCTTACATGGAAAAAGTCTTTGTGTAGTTTTGGCTTGGCACTAAACTGGCCTACCGCACTGGTTTAGATTTTTTTTAAAAATTGGTTTAAACAGTTTTTATTCATTTTGAACAAATAGAAAATGCACTCACACAATTTCCACAAGGCCGAGCACAACAAGTTAAAAACTTATAAGTGTGCTCATAAGTACAAAGAAAACATTTTAAAATTTCTCTGGATACAAGTAATTTATCGAATATTTTTTTACCCACACATTTATCAATATCGTATTGCAGTTTAACATGCATGGTTATCAACGAGACATGCATATATGGGCACCCACATGTCTGCAACACCTGTCTGTATCGGATTGCAGTTGTGTGTGCCTGGTGATGAACGACATGCAAATGGGCACAGACTTGTCTGCATACATGTACAAATGTAAACGGATGTCGTGAAATGTCGCCGGTTATAAGAACGCCCGACATGTTGGCTCGTGATCACTTACTGTAAAAACCGATATTTGATTTGGAAAAAAAGGATCTATGCGCCGTAGCTTTGATAGGCGCTTCGGTCTTTTTTTTTTTTTTTTAAGCCATTAAGGTGACGGTAGATTTTATTTTATGTGGAACTGTGGATGAGTAACCTCCCTTCCGAAGGGACATGGTTTGATGGATGTGTGGGTGGGGCCAGGAGATTTTGCTTAAAAGCCCTGGAGGGAATTCTTTTCCTTAAAGCGTTAGAGTAGCTATGTAAATACAACCCTGATGCAACAGTCAAAACTGCCGCGCCGCAGGCAAGTTTTTTGGGGAAAAAACCAACGGGCGTCACTATCCGGTCGCGTCAACATCCTTACGCTTTTCAGTGTGTTTTGATTAACTGTGCTAACCTATGACTCCTGTCAAACTGGAAACCCATGCTTGACTTAACCTTGGGATGGGGGGGGGGGGGGGGGGGGGTGATAACTACGCCCACCCCCACCCCCAACCATTATGGCGTTCTCTGCCTTGGACATGTAGCAGAGGAATACATCAACGACATGAATAGCTGAGCTTTTTGCACGAAACAGTCCGTTTTACCTTCAGCCAGTTTCCGGAGTCTACATGCCGGACCAGTTCTCGTCTGCAGTCCAGTGCGCTGCTTTTGTGTATGCTGTGCGGATCTGCTTTTAGTTTTTATTGCGAAACTATTTCTGGTTGTTCGTCAGAGTTGACGGCTCGTCCGAACCCATTAAACGCATTTCATCTGCATGATTTAATGTCTATTTGCAGAACAGGATGGATGTCTGGGGACTGATGGGACATGCATGTCCCATTAACACAGATGCTCTCGTTTTGTGATGTCATTCAAGGGGTTTTCTATACCGTGCTAGGACAACTTGCTTGGATGATGATCGGGCTTATCGAGTAGACGGACAGTCCTTGGGCAGTTTACATTGTCCGACAGAGAGAAGACAGACGTTGATGAATACTCATTACACTGGCGCCGCTTGTGGGTCTTAGCAGCATGATAATGTGACGGGCTCCCCCACCGAGAAGGGTGACAAAGGTAATGTGGGGTATATGGAGTTACCGGTATCGCTGAAAAGTGCAGAAAATAAGCTTTCTTGTGGTGTAAAAAACATTTCTATAGCATGACGTATGCCTCAGATATGTTTGTTGAAAACTTGCTCTTGGCATGCGGCCATGTCGGTGTTCCTTATTACGCGCACATGTGCGTTGTCTACGCACGTATTTCAGAATCTGACGCAGAGATTTTGAGGCTGTACTTCAATGATTTTTACAAAATGACCCTCTGAAATTGACAGAGATGGTCAAAGTGACCCTCAGTTTTGAAAGCTGTAAGGAACACTGCACGCTGAGAACGTGGCTGGTAAAGTATGACGTGGCAATCATACCAGTTGTGGTTGTATTATATGTTCGTGTTTTAGATTGTTTGCAAACTACATCCTGCCTTGAAACTTTCACAGAAGTTGTAGTAGTTGTTTAAGCACCCAAAAATGGAAAAAAAGTCGCTTTTTTTGCTGCCCCAACTCTTTGCCAGCTGCAGTAGTGTTCCTCTCAGGTAATGGGTGGAATCCACGGAGGGCTCGGAAGCTGGGACAATTTTTATTATGCATGATGATGGGGATGATGCTGATGGTAAGAGGATGCTGTGGAGGTCCGTGTGGTTTGGGGCTGCGGGACAGGACCGCATTCCTCGCTTCCTGTCATAAATATCCCGGCATTAACCAGGCCCGGGAACTACGGCACCTGCGGGTCCGTTCATGACTAAAAGGTACGAGGCCTAGTGGTGTTTGAGCGTAGGTCTGCTTGCAGCTTGCGCGTCGTGAAATACTCAGCACAGGTATTGTCACAACTCTAAGCGTCTTCGCTCTGAGAGATACTTCTGCCTGCTCCTTCTCCCTACCACTTATAACTTGTACTGTAGGGCTTTGTAGTGGCACGCATCAATATTACAACGTGCCATCCCCACAGTGCTTAAAGGCTTGTACTGGCATGTGTCGGAAATCGTTAAACGTTACTGTTGAAACCAGACCCAGCTACCAGAACGACTTCTCTACCGTAAGTCGGACCCCAATGAAGCGCCTGTCTTTGTGACTGCTCACTCGGCCGTGGTTGACAATTGCCTTGTCCCGAAAAGTCTCCAGCTATTGCCGCTATTCAGTAAAATCGTAGTACGGGGCGTTCCTCCCGTGGTATGCGAGGATTCAGCCCCGAGTATTTGATCCCTTCTTGTGGGTGTCAGCTTTGTGGATAGGGTAGTCATTGGTTTGTTGTTGGACCTTCCAAATGCGGGCTTGTTGGAGCAAGAAGACCTTCAATGTGAAGCATCAAAACGTGAAATTTCATACAGTGTGGTTTGTTGGTACTCTTTAATCACGGCAGAAGTGTGGAATTCAATACCCGGAGATTCTAAGGGCTTCAAGGGGAATAAATGCTGGAGGAGTTTGTAGAGTGGCTGGTGCTGGTTACAGCGCCCAACCCTCACCCTCAAAGAGCAGTATGTCCTTGAATGTGATAGAGTTTATACAGCTATGATGTATTGGGACCCTGTTTTTTTTCTGACATAACATGGAATTCAGTGCGCTGTAAAAAGTTTCAGGATATTAGGGAGTGAATGCTGAAGGGGTTGATATTGTGTTTGGTGCTTGTTTCTCCCCCTCCCCACCCTACCCCACCTTCTGCACACACCCCCCTCCAGCGGAAGGCATCATAATGTAATATTTCAACGAATGTGGCGTTTTGACATCCCTCTCTCCGTTTTTCCGGTGCAGCAGTTTGGAATGCAATCCGCGTTGAGTTTTATAGGTTTCGGGAGATAGCGGTGTGTGTATGCCGCAGGATTTTGTATATATAGTGGCTGGTGTTTGTCTCCATGAGCGTGTCGTAACTGGCATGGATTTGATTTTCGAAACACAAGACTGGGTGCCTCAAGGGTTTATTGATCCTGGCGGCTATCAGTGGGTGACATTTGATCAAGCGTTGGCGGCTATCAGCGGTATCACCGACTGCCACATCATCATGAACACTTGATCCTCCGAATTCCGACCAAGACCCCCAGTCCCTGTGCCTCGAGGGTGGTCGCTCATACCAGGTTACGGGAATCCATAAACAGACATAACTTGATGGCAGCCACCTTCCATAAATCGCCCAGCCTCTCCCCTGAAGGCTTTGTACCGACACAAGTAGACATTAGAGCTATGTATTAAAAGGCGCGAAGGGAAGACTTAAGGTAATTGTCTCTATGATATAATGGCAACACTAGGGGACGGTTGAGTGAAGCCGGGGACGCCAAAGGGAACACGGGCCAATGATTCGTTATTGCCGCATACACACGGGGGTTGCTCCAGGGCCGGTGAAGCGTAGCGGGACTTTTGCATGGGACCCCGATGTTATCCAAGTGTGGCGTAACGACCAGAGGTAGATTGCCTGACGACGGATACATGTAGTCGTCTGGCTCCGTATTGACAACGTACGTTCTCTGCTCACGATCTTTTGTGTACAGAGAACACACACATATCGCTGACGGCCGTTTTTCATGTCGTTCATGCGGAACTCGTCCCTCACGGAAAATAGGAAACAACAAGGACTCTATGACTCTACTCTCGCCACGCAATGTGACACTGGGTGACCGTGTAGACTGGTGTGTCACTGGATTTGTGAAAGTGGACCTTCACCTGTTGCTATACAAGGGCTGGACTAGAAACTACGGAGAAAGGTGAAACTTAGAAGACCGCTGTGAAAGGTTGGATATCTGGTGAGTGTTGCTGTTGCGACTGAACTTGACCACATCTTCCATAAAGGTTGGATTTCTGTGATTGTTGCTGTTGCGACTGAACTTGGTCACATCTTCCATAAAGGTTGGATATCTGGTGAGTGTTGCTGTTGCGACTGAACTTGACCACATCTTCCATAAAGGTTGGATTTCTGTGATTGTTGCTGTTGCGACTGAACTTGACCACATCTTCCATAAAGGTTGGATTTCTGTGATTGTTGCCATTGCGACTGAACTTTCGACATTTCGACTTTCGACTTGCGACACATCTTTCATAAAGGTTGGATTTCTGTGATTGTTGCTATTGCGACTGAATTTAACCGCATCTTCTTGAAGTGCGTGTTCTTCGACAAAGAACCATTCTGGACAACTGAATTCATGTTGAAATGTGCAGCAGGTATCCTCATTAAATGCGCCTTCACAGTCTATAACAAGTTTGGTCCAGTAAGACATCTGGATATTTTGCGTTGGTGTTTTGCTTTTTAGTAATCTCCCACAGCCAAAAGAACTTGAAACCTGTGCTGGAGACCGTCAGGCATGGCGGGCCACAGTTCGCCAAGCCACTTCTTCTTTTGAAGACGCCCGCTGTCAACGTCTTGCTGCAGCCAGAGAGCAGCGTCACAAGGCAACTTCAGCAGTGACCACGACAGACTTCCAGTGCCCCCACTGTTCCAGACTCTGCGCCTCCAGCCTAGGGCTGCGGAGCCACCTCCGAGTGCACAGATGAGCTTCAGCAACGCAATGTCTTCTTCGGATCGAAGGACAACCACCACAATCTCCCATGGTCTCCAAGACGTCTTCTGGACTCAATTTACAAACTCTCGTTTAATCCAGGAATCTTTTCACCTGGACACTCGATTTTAGCAGTCACAGGGAGCTAGGATCACGGGTGATAATAATAATACATGTGTTGTATAGGCGCTTTACCCAATGTCATGAATCGGCTCACGCACGCTCACGTGAATCACACGCATTCTCTCACACACTGGACATAAACAAATTACAATCACGTGGTGCGAAGGGTCAGCTCAGCTATTTAAATTTCGGAAGTTAGAATTGCATTTATTTTTCACATTTTGTGGGCTGGGCATTTCCAAAGCAGAGGGGGGGGGGAGCGGGGGTACCCGGAGAGAACCCCCGACGATCGGCCCGAATAAACGGTGCCACACTGATACGAGCAGGAAAAATTCTTCGCCCCGAGTGGGACTCGAAACCCTGACCCCTCGCATTGGTGACAAGTCTCTGAACCACTAGACCGCCGCCCCCCCCCCCCCCCCCCCCCCCCCGACCGGGTAAAGCTGCGAAATGTATCCATGCAGGTAAAATTAAGCAGCGCAATCCATCACCACCTTATCAGCTGCGCCTTCCAGGTCCCCGACAGTCTTGCGTGACTTCCCAGGGGGGACGGGGACTGGGACGGGGAGAGGGTTTGGGGTTTTGAGACTCCACAATCTGTGTGTGCCCGAGGGAAAGAGAGAAAGAGAAAACGACGGCGGTAAACACGCGTGGAATGTGCAGTAAGCCTGCATCGCCCTTCTGTGCACGTAACGGTCGTTTACGACCGCGTGGTCCTCCCGTCTCCCTGTCCGAAGGGTCTGTGTACGGGACCAGGTGTATCGCTCCCGTGGTCCCGATAGGTTGACGCACGTTTTCTGATACCACTGATAGCAGCCTCAACGCACCAGCCAACCTGCACATATCGCTGCTTACCCTGTGTGTGTGTGTATAATTGCTGTGATATCGATTGTGGATTAACGGTCATCGATAACAGACGAAAATCGTGATGGCAGTGACCCTGAGGAGACGGACACTCCAGCTGCAGCGATAGTGACGCATACCAAGGGTCCGTCTCCCCAGCTGCGACAGATTCCAAAGTTCGAGACGAGACTGACAACAACCGGTTGAGTAACTGAAGGTGCCGGACGCTGAATAGTCAGTGTGAGGGGTTACGTGTGTGTCTGTGGTCATTCGTCTGATACCGGCGTCACGTGGTTTTCTGGTTGGTGATAATCGATTTACCGATGTAGGCAGGAACTCCTTATTGGGAATTGGTGTAGGATAGAGCGGGTTGATCCCACACTCGGTGCAAGAGAAGTTAAAGATTTGAAAGTGAATTTGTTTTTCCACATTTTTATTTTATTGGTTTGGTGTTAAGTCTTGAGAAATGATTGTCGGATGTCGTTTGAGGTAAGTGCGACTATGAAATGCGTCTTTCCCTTTTAGAGATTGTTAGTCTTTCAAGGACTGTTTTTGTAGGGTTTCAGAGAGAGAGAGATGATGAGGATGATGATGAAACTTTATTAATTTTTTATCAACGGTAAAAGTTTTGACAGAAATTCGCCAGAGAGAGAGAGAGAGAGAGATAGAGAGAGAGAGAGAGAGAGAGAGACAGACAGACAGACAGACAGACAGACAGACAGAGATCATAAGTACTTTATTACTGATTTACTACTTCATTAGTACGACTAGGGATTTAGAGGTACACACTTCATTTCACATAGCATAATTACGTACAGGCAGCTGCGACTGTCAAAATGCATCTTTCAATCAAGAAATTGTACAATCTTTGAGTGACCATTTTTGGTACATGTAGTTTTTATGATCAAGAGGGAGTTTCAGTATTGACTGTGAGCAATGTGTTAGTACATGCACTGCTAGTCACTTACATTAGCACTTCTGCTAAAGGACAAACGTGGGTACGCTCCTCCTGTTTTTGCAACGGGGACATTCTCAGTAGCGATTGCACACCGAAATGAATAAATGAGATGCATTCAGTGTGCGCATGAGCTCATAAAGCCCCACGGCAGTTTCAAGGAACGACAGTAGCGATTCTATGCCCAGCAGGATATTGGAGGGGAAAAAAGTTGGACCTCCATGGATTTCTATGTTAATTCTGTCGTCGGATCTGCTCCAACCACGGGCTGTGTGACTGTGCATAATGTAAACCACGCAATCTACTCCTGAGTGGATAAAAACACTTGAAGTAAGGGGCACTTGAGTTCAGTGCATTTTTTTTAACCCGCAGAAGTTTTAAACGCTGCCTCTCCCGGCCAGCCTTCGTCTGCACACGTCAAGGGTTCTGTTTAATTATGTGGTGCATAGACTGCGTGCCTTGAATGGTGACCTACGGGTAGGACTCGCCTGCAGGTCGACGATCTCAAAAGGTTGAGGACTTGGGTCAGTCGTGGGTCGTTCCTGACATTCAGTCTCGGTATCACAAGTACGTGATGTAGTTCGTACGCCCACTGGCTTGCATACTGTTGCTGTGCATTTAGGTGCAGGGAGGGTTCAGGCGGCTAGGCCAGTAGTTGAATCGAAAGACACTGATGTATCACGTGTATAACTGTAAATTTATATTAGCATTGTAGTTCTTGGCTGGTGTAGTTTCCGCCGATACAAACCTTCCCAAAGAGGGATCTCATTATACGGTCGCAGCAAACACTAAGGACGTGTTTATTGATAATCGAGTTCTGAGTCTTTTTGAATTACGGCAGAGGAAATTGCAGTCAAGAATATTGTCAAGAGTTCTGACCACTCTTAAACAAGATGGTACAGGATGCCTCCGGACGGACAGCACAACATACTAACCAGGTCGAAACAATCTTTATTTTCACGCGGCATGAAACTGTCTTTAATGTTAGTGTACGGCATCCTCTGGACTGAAATCTTGAAATTTGTGATTGTTGTAGTTTGATTTTGTTTTGTTTTTGTCGTGATTTCTTTCGTTATTCATGTATTTTTGTATATTTCAGTATGTTCTATGATGCATTACATCAGAAAGAGAAAGGAAAGGGAGAATGGAATAAACATCTTTGAATCTTTGATGCATAATTATGCGGTAATATTGCCTTGACTAGAAGGCTAGTTACATCACGTGTAAGTTCCTGGGCCTGTTTCTTGAGAGGCTGAAGGAATTCCAGCCATGTCGGACCATTCACCACACTGGGCAAAATGTTAGACAGTCAAACAATCGCTGTACAAAAAGGGGTGGGTGGTAACTTCACCAGGACCTGTTTAATCTATGCTCCTTCCTTCGCCCACTCTTTCCAGCCCTATGGTTCTGGATGGAGGTCAAACACCGTGATGAGGGTATGCTGCCCCCGAGTGTTTGAGCTGTTGTGTGTGCGTCAACAGACGACGCTTCAGAAATGCGCGGTAAAAACCGTCAAATGTAGCAACTTGGCGCGACATCTATCGGGCCGCGCGCGTTTGGACAGCATCGTGTTTCCAGTGAACGTGGGTTTTGTCGCCTTTGGAGGTTTGGCTTCAAAGGCTTCATCTACTCCGCTTTGCCCAATAAATGTATCGTGTCTGCATGTCCTTTTTGACGGTCGCGAAGAGCTTTGTGGAGAGGACTGACATAACCGCAGATACCCTGGGCCGACAGACTAGGGATGTGTGCATGTCCGTTTTGTCGCGAAGAGGTCAACCGTTCTTGAGCCCTTACAGGAGGAGCATGGGTGCTTTTCTGTTGGTATGAATGATGGAGGGGGTGTGAGAGCAAAAGGCCAGAGTATGCAGGAACTTCATGTAGTATTCTCGATGGATGACCAACCGCAAATATGCAGGGACCCATAGAGGGGGTGTCTAGGTGGTTTTTCCTTAGGGGTGGGGAAATAGGGGGGAGTGAGTTTTTAGGGCTTAAAGCCGCGCAAGCCACAAAGACTAATTCGCGGCTGAGGGAAATAGGGGTATACAAAGTTCCTATTTGTAATTTGGTACTCTAGATGGATGTTAGTGTGGGACTGACTGGGGCAGTGTATGTCGGACGTTCGCGAAGAGTTCCTTGGAGGACTGAACTAACAGCAAATAACTGGGAGCCCCTAGTAGGAGGAGTTTGTGTTTTTTTTTCCTGATGGGTTGTGAGTATACGGCTGAAGTGTGGGGGAGACAGCCATAGGTCGTCATTTAGTATTTTAGATGGGTGTTCGTGAGGATCAAGCCCAGGCCATGCAGGTGGTTTGAAAGGTAATGTTTCGTGCACTGCAGACCTAGGTAAATGTCACAGGCGTCCGGAATTTGGGACCTCGCCGTCCGGGGAATGTAAGCAGTTTTTGCGTGCAGAGCCTCCTGCTAGCGGTCGCTGCCAATTCAGTGTTGTCAGTTTGTAGGGCCACAAACACCTGCCGACTACCCGAGTATATATATGCAAGCACGTCACCAAGAACCCAGCTTCGCCGGGGGGTAACTAGGTATTTTTATGAGCTTCTTTTTTTGTAATAACACACTTCCATGGTGCGATTTGCAGGGTAAGCGTGCTTCCCACGACGGTCAGTGGAGTGACAAGGTGTGATATCAGAGTGTTGTTAGGTGTAATAGTGTTAGGAGTTCTTCAGATTGCTAACGATTCACATCGCTGGTTTACGTGTTTAGAATTTTGTATCACCGTCAGTAATACTTTGATATGTTGTAAGTAGTGTCACATTGTAGGAATGTCTTTGGAAATGTTCAGAGCACAAAGTTTGAAAAACAAATGAAATTCTAAATTCCGAAACTTAAATAGCTGAACTGACCCCTCGCACCACGTGATTGTAATGTGTTTACGTCCAGAGTGTGAGAGAATGCGTGTGCTTCACGTGAGCGTGCGTATTGGGTTCAGTTCGCGACGCTTTGAGCCGATTCATGAAATTGGGTAAAGCGCCTGTACAATACTGATTGTTATTATTATTATTATTATGATTATTATTATGTCACTGACTCATTTTTCGTTTAAGCCGTGACACGCTAATGTCCGTATCTTACTGACATGAATACTTCATTGTCGCCGCCATCGTTGTAGTTGTCTTCAGCTTTCCTCTTCATCTCATAGTCGTGATTGTAACCGGTCTCCGTTTGCTGATCGCCGGTCATCGTTCTGAAGATGAATTCTCGAGAAAAAAAAACAACAAAAAACCTGTTCATTCTAATGCAATGAAAAAATATGCATTCTTGTTCTTAGACTGACGAGTTTGACCTAAACCACGGACGAGAAAGAGTTGTGAGGATTTGAGAGTGGACGGATAGGGACACAAGTGAACACTAAACCCGACGTTATTACTGATTTATTCGTTAACCAGCCTTTGCCGACGCTCAGAGAGAACTTTCACTAGTACAGTACGGGGACTGTATGCCAGAGCGGTGGCCGTCTTTGTCCAGTCGTGTATGGCATGTTTACAGTACCAAACACTTAGCCTTTGGTGGCGAGTTGTGGAGGCCAACTGTTGCTCTCTGCAAGGGGCCACATGGAGGTCTTTTCACGCTTGTACGTCGTATGTCACACACGAGTCAACATCGGGACGACAGCAGGTGGCTGTCCGGTAGTAAAGAGTAAAGAGATGCTTTAGGCTTAATGCCATGTTTGACCTGACACTGGACTCGCTCGTTTCGTTCTAAGTACATCAACTTTACTTGGAGGCGGAAAATGAATGAAAGCCGTTCTGGAAGTGACCGTTTGGGATATTGTGCGTAAACCTGTTTGATTGTGGTTTTGTTTTTGCGTTTTAGACTGTGTCTTCTTGTCGTGCAGACGATCTGCCTGTTCTTGGTAGCCCGTTTGTGGCAAGTGTTTTAAATCTCAATTGGTTTCAACAGATTTAGGATTGAGGAGCTATATGAAGCAGGTTTTTTTTAGCATTAACAAGATAAACTTATAATATGCTCAGTAATCATTCATTTATAGCAAACTTGCAATGGCAGATCAAATTACAAGGGAGAGTTTTTATGTGTATATCAGTCAGAGAGAGAGAGAGAGAGAAAGAGAGAGAAATTGAAATTGAAATAACTTTATTTGAAAACGGTGGAAGTTTTGGTCTTGCAACCAATTTTCAAACTTGCCGTTTTTAAGAACAAACAACTAAACAAAAAAAGCCAAATTATCGAACATACGTAAACCTGGAACAAGAAACTTCAAACACACACACACACACACACACACACACACACACACACACACACACACACACACACACACACACACACACACAATATTATCGCATGTATGAACTAGTATGTCCATATTTATGTGAACGTGTGGTACCTATTTTTATGATTGTTTGTTATTTGTTGGCTAATAGATATTTGAAGGAGAGAGAGAGAGAGAGAGCTTAAATTGATTTTTTTTTTACTGGATGTTTTATACGACACCAAAAGCAATGATCCCCCCCCCCCCCCCCCAAAAAAAAAAATAAAAAAAAATGAGGGGAAATAAAGTATTTAAAGTATCTTGAATCTTAAAATGTCCGGAGTGCTTGGTGGCATTTTAATCCAGTCTGTTGTTCAGGTTGAATATGCGTGGTTCAGGAACAACCCTGATGATGTGGTCAGTGACAAAAAATCCTCACGTATTCTTTTTCTTCTTTTCACAGAGGAGGATGGGAGCCTAGCGGTAACCGTGGAGTACGCCCTCAGTCATCTTACCTTCACCGCACGTACGACCTTCAGCGGCGTGAACGAAGCTCGCCATCGGGGTCAGGGTCAGGGTCAAGGTCACGGCACTCGCACGATGACAGCGCCCTCTATGCGCAGTCCAAGGCAGCATCCGCCACAACAATGAGGCCGTCCAGACCAAGACGTGGCGACAGTTTCAAGTAAGTACAGTGCTGATGTACTTTCTCTGTATGTTCATGATAAAGTTTTGAGGTTCGTGCAAAAAGCAAAGAAAGAAAGAAAGAAAGAAAGAGAAAGAAAGAAAGAAAGAAAGAAAGAAACAAACAAACAAACAAACAAACAAACAAACAAACAAACAAACAAACCCACCCACCCTACATCCCTGTCCTTTGAAATAGCTTTTTGACACGTTATTCAGGCTGGGGGAATTTTCAGTCATTTGGTTGTTTTCAGCCAAATTTCCTACCCTTTCAGCAAAAAAAAAATAAAAATAAAAGAATCTAAGTTTCAGCCGGAGAACAGTAATGCATCAGGATACACGTAATGCCATGTGGAACTTCCTTGTTGAAGATTTGCATGTCAGTACCGAGGCAGTATATTATTTTGGGGTGCCAGAAGAGGCTACTAGATCAGTAGATGTCTTGAAATATGCGAAAATTTGTTTTCTGCGGTGGGGCCTTGTCCTCGTGGTCCCGCAGCAGATTGCTGCCTCTGCTCCCCGGCCTAAGTTTCAGTCTTTTTTTTCCCCTCAGCAATTCCCCAGCATGGTTATTGCCTTGTCTAGGAACTGAGCAGGAACTGAGCACTTTGTCTTGTGCGAAGTAAAAACCTAGTAAAGACGGGAATCAGCGTTTGTCCTGGGATGATGCTGGATCGTCCTGGATCTTCATTTGTCCTGTGACAAGTACCAAAGAACGACCTATCGGGAATGACACATTGAATTGTGCGTGCGAGATGTCCCTTGTTTGTCTTCCACGGAAGAGGAGGCTTTGGCCGATGACACAGAAACAAGTTGTATACATGTACATCGCACGCAGAGTTAGTGGCAGAGTGGAAGTTTGCATATAAACTGAGGTATCACTTAGTACGCAGCAGTCTTTCAATGCTTCGACCTCCAGCTCTGCGGCGCCTTGAGCAAACAGAGGAGAAGCTTACCAGTCCAATACCAGTTCTGATACCAAATCCAAATATAAAACCATTGTGCGTATAGTGAGACTGCCCTTAGCGCCAGCGCGGCTGATAAACATCCAGGGTTAGTCCTCTCACAGCGGTGTCTGTCTCGCCCCTTCCCTTTGTTTGCCTGATTTATCAGGTGGTAGAGTGTAGAGGCTTGTTGACATCAAGACACAATCCTTGACTGGGGAGTGGGGTGGTTACTTTCAGACGAGGGACTCCAGGGTCAGATGATAACGATTGACAGTTGCGCCATCTTCCTGTTTTACAACCCAGTCCCAGTTGATGTTGTCGGGTTCCTTGTTTAGTCCTTGCGACCGAGGCAGGTAGGTTGGTTACTTGTTCAGTTTTACTTTCTGTGGAGGTCACTGTGTGCGTGGCGTTTCTGCGTGGAGTTGTTTTACGGCGTTAGTACGAGATTCATGTCAGTTGTGTTCGGTTGTGGAGTTCAAACTCACATCATTTGTGTTGCGTCAGGAAGGTAAGTCTGTTGGTCAGTGTTAGTTTCTGTAGAGATTGTACGTTCAGTCTTTGAGTCAAGATGTTTGGTGACTTGGGGCATGGCTGTATCTGCCGAGGTGCAAGTAACTAGTCACATTTGTATACTAAACTGTCAACATGCACGCTTCGAATCGCCAAAACTATACAACAGTGACAACAACGGTCATTTCAGCGTTAGCGAACGGGCTACTATGTGACATCTTAAGCGTTCGTATCTGTCAAGGTGACATGACACTTGTAGTATTTGAGTTCAGGTAGTAAGACACTTTTTTCAACTTTCTTTATCACTCGAGATGGCTGGTCACTTCAGAGACATAGATAGAAGTCCATTGTCAGTTGTAACTTGTTCAGCATTGTTTCTGTCGAGAATGTCACTCGTACCAAAGCTGCCCTGTAATTAACAGTAGTACAGACTTTGTCTCAAGGTTCAGGTCATACTGGATTCCGCTGGACTTCGGCATGTCGCAAACGGTCATTTTATGGCCAGCGAGGGGTCCACACGTCATGCGCCCGTGGCAGCGGCTGTAAAACGGCATCTGCTGAAAAGGGCCTAAGCGGCACGTATTGGATACGCGCGTAGGCCCTTTTGTCAGGTGCTCAGTGCTCGTGGCAGCAGCTATATCTGTGTTGTGAACCAAAAGAAGGCATCTGGATGACAGAGGAGACGCGTGGCACAAACTGCTGTACAACCGACATAGGGCCATGTGTCGACCAGGAGAAAACAAGAATCTGAGATTTGTGAACAAGAAAGTGTCTGGTATGTGGACATAGGAGGGTGCTGGTGGGGACAAAAAGCTTGGAGTATGACCAGCTTTTGGCCTCTGTTCCTTTGCGCCTATTTTTAGACTACTAGGCCTCATTTTGGGACAGTTGTTCTTTCCGAGTGCGCATGTACGCTCGAAATAGCTTTGAATGCGATACGCTGACGTTTGCCGGGTGTGCGAACGAAATACGGCCCGAAGCCTTTCTAGTGAACGAATGACCGCGAAGCTACAGCAGATGCTTCGAGTTTTCGCTAGTGTTTCTCGGGCTGACGTATATGTTGCTCTGCGTACATGGAAGCGTACCGCGTACTGAGCAGACGACATTAATCGGTTGCAGACTTGAACACCAACTAGACTGAGCTGATTGGTGGGTATTTTTAGCGACTTGATCGTATCCACGTTATGTTGTACAGGTGTGGAAGCGTCAGGCCAAAGAAAGCCATATTTTTTGTACTATTAGAAGCCGAAGAGTCACGAAAATGGTCACACATGGCCAAAATGGAACATCTGTTCATTTGGCAAAACAGCCTTAGAGCTTTCTAAGCGACAGTTTTCGTCCTCGGAACTCATCAGGGACATAGAGACTTTAAACTCCGCGAGACAGAAGAGGAGACAAATATTTGTGCAGGATATTTCAAGAAGGTGTCATGCTTAGGATAGCGTAGGCCGGTCAGAATCAAGGAACAGCGGATGTATGTTGTGTTACGTAAGGTGCTTCGTGTTGTGTGAAAATCCTCTCCTCTGCCCTTGTTTGTTCCCTCGTGTTACGAAGGTGAGAGAGCAGGTTCCTCGTCAACTGAACCTCAGGTAACTTGAGAGAGAGAGGGTCAGGCTGTGCGGGTGTTTGCATGGACTGGGCATGGTCACTTGTGGAGGTCTCTCTCTCTCTGTCTCTCTCTCTCTCTCAGCCGCGAATTACTAGTCTTTGTGGCTTGCGCGGCTTTAAGCCCTAAAACATCTGTGTGTGTGTGTGTGTGTGTGTGTGTGTGTGTGTGTGTGTGTGTGTGTGTGTGTGTGTGTGTGTTGTATGAGTGCGCTCAATCCGTTGTAGTCGACCGTAGGTCTGTACAATTGACAAAAAAGTCTGTCTGTCTGTCTGTGTGTCTGTGTGTCTGTCTCTCTCTCTCTCACGCACGCACGCACGCACGCACAGAGACTGGCAGTCCGCAAACAGAGAAACGAAAACAGCCTGTACTCAAACTGTACGTCATTCCCTCTTGGCCCGGCGTTCGTGACTTCGGCTCCTTTGTCAGTTAACACCTACAACAACATCGCGCCGTGTTTTGAGACGTACAGTATTCTTCAGGGACCCCAAACAAGGAAGCACCACTGACACCCTGGGAGAAAGTCAGACCTCTGGCTGACCACAAGAGTGACCAGTACTCTTGCCCAGGGTTGTGTACATTACGTCGGTCAGTCGCTCGCTTGTCCTTGCGATATCCGGTACATACACCGTCAGTATACAAGGGTCAGTCTTTGGTACTGCGGTCCTTTGGCTTGGGCAGCGGCAGCTGCAGCTTCAGAAGTTTGCTCATTTTGAAATAAGGTTCCAGTTCTCTGGCCGGTCAGTCAGTGTCGTCTGTTTGAGTAGTGTTTTCGGGTTAATGCTGGAACGAACGGGTGTCGGTAAAGCCACCTGGGGAAACCCAGGGAGAACTTGTTACTTGTGCAGCTGTTAAGGTCCATTTCAAATCAAGTTAAGAAAGACAGTTTCAGCGCAGACACACACACACCATACACTTCCACAGTTCCGGCCTCATCAATGATCGACCCCCGCACCCCCCCCCCCCCCCAAAAAAAAAAGCAAAAAAAAAAAACCAAAAAAAAAACCAACAACAAACAAAACAAAACAAAAAAACACCACCTCCACCACCACCACCACCTCCACCACCAACAAAACCCACAAAAAAAAACAAAAAAAAAACAACAAAAAACCCCAAAACAAAACAACAAATACAAAAAAACCCCAAAACCTGAAGCGTGATGTACCTCCAGTTGAGCTTTCCATCCTTGGTGTTTCCTTGTGCTCTTCTTATAATTTTATGGGTAGACTCCATTGTAATGGCACGAAAGGGTTAAAGAGGCAAACATACAAACACCCCCACCACCACCACCACTGGCACTCCAACATGGAAAAAAAGTATCTACGTAGCGCAAGTAACGTATATTCGCCACATCATACGTTTCACTCTTTATTCTAACGACACCACAAGATTAAAGAGGCTAAACGAAATATGATCCTTTAATGGCGGTCCCCAGCTGTCCCAGTGAAGATGAAGATGGCGAAGGCGGATGATATTTCAGCAGTGTTAACGGCTTTCACATACAGTACTAGACATTATCACAGCGTGACTAGGATCAGTGATAAACCCGAAGTCAGCAAGCATTGTGAAGGTGGGTTGGACACCGACTCCCCAACTCAATTACCGTCGCACCGTTAACTCGGCAAGCGGCCAGCTTGGATTCCAGCGTCACTTTTCACGCCTCGTGAACGAGGGGTCGGGGTGCGGTGGGTTACTGGGGGGGCGGGGGGGGGGGGCCTTTGGGTAACCAGTGGCAAGGTAAAAACCCACGCTTGCCAGTGTTCTTTGTGCGAACTTTTTTGTTGTTTTTTGTTGTTGTTGTTTTTTGTTGGTGTTTTTGTTGTTGTTGTTTTTCCCCCCGAGGGGCCCGTTCACTGGAGTGTTCTCTTATATATATATATATTTTTACATTTTAATACGTCCTCTCGCTTACTGCTAATACGTATTTCTATACGTGGATATCATACATGAATATATATGCGATGACGTCAACACTGCATTCAGACAGTGTCAACATTCACCTTCTTTTGTTCGTAAGAAAGTCAGTTACAGCACGCCGAGTGCACATGGAGAAGTTTTTCCACTCAGCTTTCAAAGCACGTCAGTTTATGGTAAACACGCACTTGTGTTTATATGTTATCTTTAGATATCTTTCAGTCCAGTGTTGAAATAGGTTATACATGCACATGCACATCCTGGCTGCTATATCCTTCGTACTTTTTATCATGCATAGAGTTAGAAGGGTTGTAGTGACCTTGTTTTGAGGTGTACGATGATGTACAGCTCATCGCATGTTCATTGTTTCGTGGAAACCCTTGACGCTATGATTCGTGAAACAGGACTAGGCCATTTGTGTGAGAGATCCTGCATGGAGCTGTCACGTAATGTTGGTTACATTTCTTATTAGTGAATCATTTTCTCTTCAGTGTGCACCAGGAGGTGAGGAAAATACAGTGAAGCTGACTGACCAAAAGCCAAATAATGTCACGGCAAACTCGTGCTCAGGTTTTATAAGGGTCCCCGAAGCTCTGAAAACTCTGACAGAGTTGACTGTGCTTGCACGGTCGACTCTGTAAATTTTTTTTCACACTTCGGAAAGCTTTTTTGTTGGGAGCTTAGATCTTTAAAGCGACGAGTATGGGCAGCACAACACGTAGTCCATTGTTACACCGTTACAGGTGATGGTGTCTGGATGGGGGTCTCAACCTCCCTGCCCTGTTTATCTATGGTAATGAAGAACCAAACAGCACATTCCTGAATTAATCACAGTCTACAGGGACTATGTTTGTAGGACAAGGGGGCGATGGTCATTGGCTACACGGCCGCTGGGATGGGGGGGGGGGGGGCGGGGGGGGGGGTCGGAGGATGGTCAGTTGTTGGAGGGACAGAAGGGGGAGGCGGAGGTTGAAGGGGAGGGGGACTGAGTAGTGGGGGGCGAGAGGTCAAACGCTGAAGGAGGAAGTGATGGCCATCTGCTTTGTAGGTAAACTTACTGAATGACTTGCGTTCAAAGCGACGACTTTCTTGGGGTCACAGTCAGTGTGGCCTTTGACATGTCTGCCGTTTGGCACGTTCGCTGGGCGCTTTTGTTTTCCCCCATGCTGGGAGATCCATGTACTGACTACAGTGCTGGTCTTGCGGGCAGTGGCCCTTTCCTGTCTGTTCACTGTGCTGCTGTCAACTTTTGTTATTTCAGTCATCGGAAGCAGCTCGACTGACTGATGCCACTCGGATAGATACTGTCAATAATATTTACTTCTACCGTTATTCCTGGAGCAACGACTGATGCAAATGGATAAGCGTGAGGTGAGAAGTGATCAGTAGCGATTCACACACACACACACACACACACACACACACACACACACACACACACACACACACACACACACACACACACACATACACACACACACAGAGTAAGAAAAAAAAGCGGGGGGACACACACACACACACACACACACACACACACACACACACACACACACACACACACACACACACACACATACACACACACACAGAGTAAGAAAAAAAAGCGGGGGGGGGGGGGGGGGCAGAGAGAACCAGGCTAACAAACACACTATTTTATCTTAATTCCGTTTCTGTGTCGTCAGTTCTGCTCCCCCCCCCCCCCCCCTTACTCATACAGGTGTACGTCTGCCAGCTCTTCTACTTCTAGTTCTACTTGGGAATGTCAAGCCACGGCTTCTGTCTCGCTCAAGTTGTTGGCAACGTAGCTGGCAGACTAAGCAGAACTTGCAAGTGAAGCTGTGCAGACTTGCCAACAGCGACAGGAAAATTGGCCAATTTAGTTCACTTCAAGCAACTTGGGTATTCGCTTGTCGCCAAAATTCTCCACCTTCCTGATTTTTATTTATTTATTTATTTATTTATCTTCAGATTTTGGTTTGCACCTCTCAGTCTTTTGTGTACATGCCTGTGATGTTAAGTCCTATCCCATCAGCTGGAAGTTTGCGAGGGCTTTCCCCAAAGAAACAAGAGCTCGTTTTCAGCGATTCTCTCTAGCAGGCCGTAACCGAACTTTTTTTATTTCCATCTCTAGCAAAATCTTCACAATTCCTTTTGCACCTCTCAGTCTTCTGTACTTGTTTATCTGTTATTCCTTTCCCCCCCCCCAACCGAGTTTTACTGGGGTTTCCCCAAAGAAACAAGACCTTCTTTTAGTTGTTTTTGATTCTCTCCCTTGGCAGACCGCACCAGAATAGCTCACCGAGGTGTCTTCGGTTCAGCAGCGGCGCGATATTATGCTGTCCTGAAACCGAGCCCCGCATACCTGGATGTCATATCCACCAGCACTAAACGAGACGTTCATGACTAAACCAGATTGTTGCCGCTTCTCCCCGTGCTAAAAACAGTTCGGTAATCGTGCGAGCCGCGTCTGGTTTACTCATGATATTCTGCGCCGCCGGCGTGCCATTCTCAGCCTTCGGAAGAGAAATTCCGAGACATTGTTGTATAGGTATGAACTGGTGTCTGGAGTAGTTCTGTCGTCGCATGCAACAAGGGACTAAGCGTCTGTCAAGTCGCTGACGCTTACGCCTTTTTTTTTCTTTTTTAGGGGTGACGGTAGTGGTATCTCTGGTTGTAGATAATCAGTCTCACGATCTAATTTGTACTTTAACTTGAGATGGGAGAAGAATAGAGAGACAGTTAGCTATTTGTAGCCAACGGTTGAAAAAAAGGCAGTCTTTATTATTTTCATGTTCACCCATTGTTCTGAGCTGTTTTCGTGATATCTAGCATCACACTACTTTTTGGGACAGTCGGTGGTCTAGTGGTTAAGAGACTCGTCACCGATCGAGTCCCACTCGGGGCAAAGAACTTTTCCTTCTCGTATATGGCACCGTTTGTTCAAATGAATAAAAACTGTTTAAACCATGTGGCACCGTTCATTCGGGCCGATCGTCGGGGGTTCTCTCCGGGTACTCCGGCTTCCTCCCCCTCTACTTTGGAAATGCTCAGCCCACATTTTTTTTTTTTTTTTTTGAAAAATAAATGCAATTCCAAATTCCAAAATTTAAGTAGCTGAGCTGACCCTTCGCACCACGTGATTGTAATGTGTTTATGTCCAGTGTGTGAGAGAATGCATGTGATTCACGTGAGTGTGCGTGTTTGGTTCACTTCGCGGCGCTTTGAGCCGATTGATGAAATTGGGTAAAGCGCCAATACAATACTCATTTTTATTATTATTGTCATTATCAGACGCATGCACGGTGGCAGCATCTAAAATGCTGGCACTGAGCCATCAGAAGCATGGTGACTGACGCGGCTGATACGCTGAGCGAGATAGTCATATCAACAGTCGGAGAATTTCAATGTTCGACCGCCGCTCGCGCAAAGTGTAAACAACATTGTATCGCGTTAAGAGCTGTACTAATCATCAAGATAGAGATTATTCGTGCGCACACGCGCACTCACGAGCGAAGCTGTTCCAACACATGAGTTGGCGTAGTAAACGTGGAAACAGCCCGTTTAATTCAGGTCGGAGACAGCCCGCTTAATTCAGGTCGGAAACAGCCCGTTGAATTCAGGCCAGAACACACGTCAATATTTTGAGATGTTTTCTGCTGCAACTGTCCGCATTCTCATCAGTTCTTATATTATTATAATAGAATATACTATTATTATATTATTACCGATACAATGAGTCCGGCTGTGCCGTTTTCTGTATTAGGAGAGTTGTTTGTCCTGGCCGTAGGTATTTGTCAAATCAGCTGCCAGAAGTATACTGTGCCTATAGTAGCTTTGATCTCTGTCTGTCTGTCTGCCTTTCTGTCTGTCTGCCTCTCTCTCTCTCTGCCCCTCACGAACATACCCCTGTGTTTTTTTTTTTTTTTATTTATTACATTTTGTCCTGGTGCTTTTATACTTATGACAATAAAAAAACCTTGAATTGATTTCATATTAGCTTTGATCAGGTAACGTAAAGCGAACACTAGTTGTACTGCTTAACTTTTTTTTTTTGCGGGCGATTAAGTTTTGTCCTTTTGGTTTCAAAACTACGAGCGCTGACGTCAAACACACCTGCTGTGCGCGTACTCCGGTCCGGTTATCTTTTGGATTCCTTTGATCTTTGGGCTGTGTGATTAAAGTGTGTGCACATTCCTCCCATGTTGAACCGACTTGCACCTTGCCCATGTTTTTTTTTTTTTGTTTTTTTTTTTTAATCTATATTCACTGGAACAGCTGTTGTGACAGCTAGATACACGCTCATAGAGAGGAGTTTGATGATGATGGTGGTGATGATGATGATGCACATTTCAGGTTGTCAAAATTTGTTGAGATTTTTATGGTTTGCTCTCGGTTAAACGGTCAAATTCTATCTTTGCTGGGTCAGCTTATGTTTTGGAACAGTTTCGCTCGTGAGTGCGACTGTACGCTCGAAATACTCTATCTTGATGATTAGTACAGCTCTTCATGCGAAACAATGTTGTTTACACTTTGCGCGAGCGGTCGAACATCCAAAATGTTGTCAAACTCCTAGAGCGCTCAGTGTGGTCGCCGCGTCATCGGGTGCGCGTCTGTTGGCTCAGTTCCAGCATTACAGACGCTGTCACTGCATGTGCAGGTGCCTAAGTGCTGTGGTGATAGGTACCACGAAAACAACCCAGAACGACCTATGAGCATAAAAATGGCAGTATGTCCTAGGTTTATACCGCCCCGTAGACCAGTTTGCATCATTTGTCCAACGTTACATTTTTTTTTCAAGTAGTGCAGACACACTCAGCCGCGAATAAGTCTTTGTTGCTTGCGCTGCTTTAACTCCTAAAAGCCCATACTAGCCCATGCATTTTTACTTGAAATCTTCAGATCACTGGAAGCCACTTGAAGCCACCAAAGTGGCTCCTACTGGTGTTCAGTGGCTTGTTCTTTTCAGCCAGTCTTATCATATAACGGGCAGGGGGTTGTCGGTCTTTGGATCTTAAGAGTTAATGAATTAAGCCCGAAAACCCCGCCTCCAACCCCCCTCAGACTTGTCCAGTCCCTTTCATGCACCAGGCCCCAGCTTCCCCAATTATCCCGTATGGTAAACGCGTACCCAATGTACTTCCACAAATTATCCCGTATGGTAAACGCGTACCCAATGTACTTCCACAAATTATCCCGTATGGTAAACGCGTACCCAATGTACTTCCACAAATTATCCCGTATGGTAAACGCGTACCCAATGTACTTCCACAAATTATCCCGTATGGTAAACGCGTACCCAATGTACTTCCAGGCAGGATGTTGCAGTAATCTTGGCGGAGAACAAGAGACGAGAAACAAGGGAATTGTTCCACACATCACAGGCCCATGACGCTCACAGATAAGATCTGGCTTACTGAGAGATTGCTGGATGAGGGTGTTTTTTTTTTCTTCTTTCTGGAACTGAAAGAGAACATCGCCAGCCATTTACGAACCTCTGTGGCGTATCTGCCACTCATTCAGTGATTCTTGTAAGGAGCCCGTCTTTTATTTTGGGTAACAGCAAGGCACTTCAGTTTACAACCACCCCGCAGCTGAACCATATGTCGGAGGGGTCCGGATACATCACATACTCTGGGGGTAATCGGGATGGCGGGGAGTTGCAGTGTAGCCCTACTTCGATTCAGATGTTTTGAGGCGATGCTTTGGTCTCAGATAAAGCTATGTATTTTGAGTGCAGGTAAATGTGGGCGGTCGGTGGTCTGGTGGTTAAGACTTCAGAGAGGTCAGGTTCGAGTCCCACTCGGGGCGAAGAACGTTTCTTTCTGGTATGTGGCACCGTTCATTCGGGCCGACCGTTGAGGGTTATCTCCGGGTACTCCGGCTTCCTCTTCTTCTGCTTTGGAAATGTTTAGCCCACAAAATTTGAAATGAAATGCAGTTTGCAAATTGGTCGATGAAGCGTGGGTTCGAGTCCAGGTCGAACTTCTGACATGATACCAGTATTTCCTGGCTGCAGGGCTGCTCGCCATCGGGGGTTTCTCTCCGGGTTATCCGGCTTTCCTCCCCCAGCAAAATTAAAAGATAGGTATTGGGTGGCGCTGCACCGCGGCGACGCGCTTCTTCCGGAGGGAGCAGCCCGAATTTCCCGAAAGCGATAATAAAGTAGTAAAAAAAAAAAATCTCAGTAGCACTTGAAGAGCGACCCGCCGTTTTCACTAACCCCCGTGAAGAACATACGCACGTTCACGCTGCCGCGGCTCGTCGGATTGTTGCGGTTGTTGCTGCGTTGTGGGGAGCGTGAAAGAAAATGTTAAGGGGGCACTCGTAACGTTGTATCATCAGTGTTGGTGGGATCCTTCACAATGGAGACATCTGGATGTACCGCGACCTCCCCATCGCACTTTGTCACCCACTACTATCGCTATCCTTGGAGGTACGGTGCTGAATTCGTCCGCTTATATTTAGGTGAATGTATACAATGATATGCTTGAGTGACGCTTGTGTACGCTACGCTACGCGACGCTTCTAGCACAACTATTTCTCGCTGTACGTTCACCTAGAGGGGTGGGTTACACAGGTGTGAGTGAGATCAAAGAACTGAACTGGTCTAAAATTAAACTGCTTGGTGTTTTCGTTTATATAACTATTATCATTCTCAAACGTTTATCGCGTATGATCTTGTTTATGCCAAATTTACTGAAACAGTTGTTATGTCATTGTTATTACGTGTGTTGTTATTATTTTTATCATCGTCGTCATCATCATCATCATCGTTTGAGAACGTCTGCTTTTAAATCCCACAAACGTATTTCTATGCATATCTCGTCATTAGGTTGGCCGTTTTGTCAAATTTTGTCCTCTTTGGTCTGAAAATTTATCAGAACTGTCTCAGTATGAACATCTCAGTCAGTTACTTTCACGCTATGAAGACCGTATGAACGGAGATCCGGTGCCTAACCAAACCGTTGTTCAGTTCATCCAGATGAAAAAGACGTCTTTTGTACATCTAGATCTTCCTACCGACAACGGTACCTGTGGCTCTTTGAAAATTCAGACTGTCGTCTGCGTCGTTTGAAGACCTACTGGGTATTGACGTCACGTGGTTTTGTCTGTGTCCATCCCACAATGCCTCGTCCTTTTATGGCACCCGCGATAGCCTCCCGGCAGATCAGGACAAGTCTTGTCCCTTGAGAAAACCGCGTTAGTGTTTTGTGTGAACGTCTGTTTGAAGTTAGCTGCCTGTGTCGCGACTGAAGAAAGAGTTGATGGACACAAAAGGTGGTGGGTGTGCGTGTGCAGGTTTGGGTTGATGGCAAGAGCTTTTTGTCCAGTGGTATATTGTGATGGAAGGGAAAAGATAACGGTTTACGGGTATGGCCGGTTAAGTGGAGGAGGAGGCGTGATGTCCATCTCTCTTCGAAGTCTCCTCCCCTCCCACCACCCCCCCCCCACCTCCCTCCACTCTCATGCTGTTACTTTGCAAGACTTGTTTGTGTATCAGTGAGGGTAGTTGAAGTGGCACTCACGTGTTCACAAAATCCAGGGGAGGACATGATGTGTCTCATTGAATTTCACCGTCCCTAGTCTTTTACTGGACGATCTCAGCTTTTAAAAAAAGGTTTTGCGTGGACCTGGTCATGTAGCCGAAGAAACGGTGCTTATTTGCAATCGCTAATCGAGGCAGGTAGCAGGCAGGTATTTGGGGGTCAGTGGCGGCGTGGTGAGAGGGGTCGGCCGGTGTATTTACTTACCTTTCACCTGTCACCGCTCATTTGCATCGCATTGGTTGGTTAGCCATTGATAGAGCGCGCCCAAGCAAGGGCCGGATTAACACGAGTCCATTCAGTTCATGTGGACAGTATTTGTTCTCCACGAAGGTGTTCAAGCGGTCGCAGGTTAGGGGTCTGGTGTAATTTTTTCTTTCCGTGTTTTGTATTTTAGTAACAAGATGGTTTTGTTGTTGTGTTTTAGTGTGTGAATTTACGTATAAACCGTCGTTTGGCAAACTGAAAGAATCTAAGCGCCATGTATTTGATGAACATGTAGGCCCTTTTACGGCCGTGCGACAAAAGTCCTATATTGATGTAACGGACTGTGATTCAACCAGTTAAAATATATACCTGCTGAAAGGGGTGTTATCAAACCAGTAACTTCATTGTGGAAATCTTTCGTCGAGTGCTGTAGCTTTTGCTGGTGTGTGTGTGTGTGTGTGTGTGTGTGTGTGTGTGTGTGTGTGTGTGCGTGCGTGCGTGCGTGCGTGCGTGCGTGCGTGCGTGCGTGTGTGTGTGTTGGGGGAGGGGCAGACGATGGGATAAAATTGTTCATTAAAACATTTCCCTTAATCAGTGAAAGCTTGATGTATAATTGCAGTCTTACCGTGTAATCCTACAGCCCAGCCTTTTCTTTCAATGGGCCTCCGTTTTTAGAAACCCATCCCGATCTTAAAGCGTGTACAAGTCGTTTTCGTATGCTGAGCTCGTCTGAGTTACTCTGTCTTATCTCCGCCCTAAACATTAAGAGCTCCATTTAGTGGGCAGCTTATAGCTGCACGGGCTGACGTAACGACGCAGCGCCTGAAGATATTCGTCCTGTGTAGTGCAGGTTAATTCAGCATGATTCTAAAAGGAGAACCACACCAAAATAGCGCGTCATTATCTGTCGCGCTGTAAGTGTTTCTCACATAAACACACACACACACACACACACACACACACACACACACACACACACACACACACACACACACACACACACACACACATTGAGCTGTATTGCACCAGATGTGAAATCCGTTGAAGCGTTGTTATTTGGGTTTTTTTCCCTCCAACCGCATTACCTGTTCTCATCCTCTGTACATTTTCTAACCTCTCACCTCTGTGTTACGTGCCATGTTTGCGTCAAAGGAGTCTGCCTTCTATATGCACCAAGTCAGTCGTCTTCCTATGCGTGTGGTTGGTTGGCAGAGGGGTCGGAGGGGGAACAAGCTACAGCCTGTCCTGTGTGCTGGCCTCTGATATCATGACTTTACACGAGTGACTGTTTTAGGTGCACAGATTAAACTTGAACACATCCTAGAAACATGCACCTAGAAGTTTTGTTGGTTTTTTTTTTAACGAGAGACCGTGTTTCTGGTCGTTAAAGGCACAATTTCCAAAGGGTACACCTTTGGGCAAAAGAAGCGATTTGTTTTTTGTTTTTTTTAGTTTTCAACCCGTACATGAATAAAGTCAAGAGCAGTGTCAGTATTTCTTTTTTTTTAAATTTTATTTTAAAACCACTCCTGTTAATAAAGTTGTTGTTAAATACAACGCTGTTAGAGTTTTCACTCCTGTCTCCGCTTAGGACATTCAAAAACAGACGGAGAAAGTGACCTCCCTTAAGTGAAGGCGAGGCCGTTAGTCCTGAGGCTGGGATGAGCTGTCACCTTGCCTGTCACGTTCCCCACCAACTGAAACGGCGACACGTCATGTTCCTGTCCGCTGATTAATTTCGCTGACACCTTGCCTTACCTTCCCTCCTACCCCCCCCCCCCCCCCACACACACACACACACCCGCCCGCCCGCCTCTGTATCTCTACTTTTCAGTCACCCATCAACCATCCCCTGCCTGCCTGACCTTGAGTCTTGGTCACAGGTTGCTGGGCGTAGGTGATGTACATCGGTTGGGTCAGTGAATAAACTATGTTAGTTGTACACTAGAGGCCCAGCAGTGTGTGTGTGTGTGTGTGTGTGTGTGTGTGTGTGTGTGTGTGTGTGTGTGTGTGTGAACGATGCAAGGCGTTACATGCATGATCTGACAGCACGATTAGTTCTTCTGTCGTCACATGGTCTTTTCATTGTTTTTTTTTTTCCCTTCTTGTCCCCCCCCCCCCCCCCCGTTCTTCTTTGTTTTGTGTTGTCCTTTTCCCTCCGTTCGCTATAGCCATCGTTTCCCTTTCCATAACCCGTCGCGCAGATAGCGCGTTCTTGATTTCTTAGGGTTCTAATGCATTTCCTGACACCCCGTTCTTACGCCCTTTCACAGCCTTCTCTTCCCCTCCTAGCTCATTGCGATAGCCAGATCTTATGTTGTCGGGATTCTGATGCTGTTTCTGACGTCCCACCTCCATTTTTTCAAGCTTCTTTTCTCCAGGCCGTGAACCAGATATTTGTGCTGTCCTTTTTTCTCGTTGCCCCGTCTTCGATATCACCCGTATTTGGTGGAAAAGGACGTTAAACCTTTAGGCACCCTCCGTTCTCTCTCCCTCCACCTCTTCCCTTTGCTACTGTAACACGCCATTTCGTGATTCGCCAACTACTACCTAACCTAACCGTAGCGTCAACTAGGCTGTGGTGAAAACGTCCCGAGGGTATAGACTCCAGGAGTCCCAGTACATGAACACACCGCCACACACTCACATTCCTGTCCACACTGTCACTTGGTCACGACCAAGTTAATAGGACACACTATATTGCGGCATACCTGAACTACTGCCCTGCACAGGCTAAAAACACGGTAGTGTGAAGAGCAACGAGTGACAGATAAACAGGTGAAAAATCGACGTCCGTTTTTACTTGGAAATATTGGCGAATATGTGTGCGGAGCTGAGGCGTCTGCTGTCTTGATGTGTGAACACGAAAGGATACTGTGGTCAAGCACAGGTCATCGCCGCCAGCTGGCACTTAGAAAATTGGTGGCGAATTTGTGTTTAGTGATGTCAGCTGGTTTTAGTCGTCAGCCGCTTCCAGGCGTGAGTACGAAAGACTAGTTGGTATCTGCATGTTTTATGCCCTTTTACACCACTCGCCAGGGCAAATTTTAAGTGAGTTAACTATGAGTGCTTTACGTCGGAAAATAGTAATGAAACAGAGAGCGAAAGTGTGAGTTATGACTTTCCGTAACCCACTCAGTGGTTTACGCGTTCACAAAACACACTCCAGTTACGTTATCAATCAGAAAGTGCGTCATTTCAAACATTTGGAACTGTACGTCACGGCCGGTACAGTTATTTTTCTCACTTAGGGGGGTAAAATTTTATTTTCCTTGGATCACGTAAAAAAAAAAAAAAAAAAAAAAAATGATCGCACAGAAAATCATCTGCGAAGTATTTGCGAGTGCACTTTTGAATATCAGTACATGAGGACATGCTTTTGAATGATATTCTTCGTAGTATCAAGCAATTTCAACTGCCCTACGCATCATTTCCTCACAAGTCAGTGCGCAGAAGTTTGAGAGGATACAAAAGTCACCAGTCACCCTACCAGAAAAATGTCGCAGAAAATGTATGCGACTAGAGCAGTAGAGGTAAGAGTCTGAATGCTCGTGGTATAAACAGCTTACATGATTGTAAGCTCTATTTCCACCACTTAATTTCAAGGACGGAACAACGAGGAAGAAGCCAGCACAATAAGTTTGGCCTCCAGCCGGGATTCGAACTCCCGACCCGAGCATTGAGAATCCAACGCTCTTCTAGCTCGTCTATCCCCAGTGTCCCTGCTTCCTTGTACAAGGGGAGCCGGGGTGGCCGAATGGTAGACCGTTGGACTAGCTCGGGTTGTGAGTTCGAATCCCGGCTGGGACCAAATATTTGTGCTGGTCTTTTTCTCGCTGCCTTGTCTTTTGATGTCACCCTTATGTGGCGGAAAAGGACGTTAAACTCCCACCCACCCACCCACCCACCCACCCACCCACCCGCTTCCCCGCTTCCCTGCTTCCCTGTACAAAAGAACGGAGTGGCTAAGGCTGATGTTGCTGCGTCCATTGAAAAGAATGCTCTGCGCATTGTCGTGTTTTCACCTTAAATAACTTCGTGCTTAATAGCTTGATATATTCGTGCGTATGGCACGATAAACACAGTTTGAATCATTTTTAGGTCATCAAAATACGACGACTGTCAAACTTTTCATTCTGAAGAACTCTGTTGTTCATGTGTATGATATGACAAAAATCTAGTTTGAATCTTTCTACTTCTACGCCTCGAAAATACAGCGCCTGTCAAGGCTAACAGATTTTTTTTTTTAATGTCTGACATCTTTCTTTTTACGAGGCTGTTGACGAATAAAAGTCTTAGCGCCAAAGCTATGACATCCTCCCTCTCGTGTTCTTAATCGGGGTGCTTTGTTTTGGCGAAACATTTGTGGTATTTGCGGTCCTTGTGAAATGGCTTTCTGTGTATAGCAACGGCGTTTTCCTGCATTTGACATTCTCTGCGCTGATACCAACAAAGTGACGTGAGTGAGCATTGCAAATACTTTGTCTGACTGAGGAAAATTGTGGCGAAAAGAATGCACTGTTATTGGCGCAAAGGATTTTTTAGGTTCAGTTGGTGGTGGGCAAATTTACTTCACTGCATATGTGTGTGTGTGTGTGTGTGTGTGTGTGTGTGTGTGTGTGTGTGTGTGTGTGTGCTGTTATTGGTGCAAAGGAATTTTTCGGTTCAGTTGGTGGTGGGCAAATTTACATCACTTCATGGTGTGTGTGTGTGTGTGTGGTGTGTGTGTGTGTGTGTGTGTGTGTGTGTGTGTGTGTGTGTGGTTCAAGTATCGTGTATACATACGTACAATACTCACATAATTTGTCGTAAATTAATTGATGGATTGTAGAGGGCGATGTAAACTAAGCCTCTTGTGACACATGCAGCTGAACACCAAATTTCTAACAACGGTTATATTGAAAGCTTTGATGGCTTGTGTTCTTACAGCTTCATTCGAATTATTAACCCATCTTCAGAAAACTGATGGAGCTTCAGCATGCAGTGTGCTTATGGCCAAGCGTGAAAAGGTGATCGGTTGGTCTTAAAACTAAACTGTTTCCATGGAAACGACACAGTTGCCAAATTTGATGTCATGCAACACAACTCGGAGAGCAGTAGGGTGGGTGGGTGTTTGGGGGTTTAACGTCCTTTTCCACCACATAGGGTGATATCAAAGACGGGGCAACGATGAAAAAGCCAGCACAAATATTTGGCCCCAGCCGGGATCGAACTCACGACCCGAGCATTAGAAGTCCAACGCTCTACCATTCGACCACCGCGGCTCCCCCGGAGAGCAGTAAATAAAGAAGACACAGAGTAATGGCGTACACGTACCTGACAAAGACAGTTACCCGTTTTCACTGTTTACGACACTGCGGTGCTAGGACAAAGACTCCATTACCTGAAGGTTACCCGTGTTAATACCGTCGTACTGTACCATGGGACTAGGACTAAGATCCCGTTACCGGACTGTCTTACCGCGAAAGTAAGACCCCGTTACCTAAACCCTACCACCAGGGGCATTTTACAGTACCAGGATACGGATGGGCTTCACCTTGTTCGCAATGCTAAGCTTCCGTCCTCTCCGCTCCCCTTTGATGTCAGGTAATAAACAAACCAGAACTAAACCATCAGGTTCGAGTGACTTCTGTCCGGTTCATCGTTAGGACATAGAGTGCGTCATTATCGAGTCGGCGGCACGTGATTCTGACAGAAGTAATTAGTCAAGGAGGTGTTGTAGTGTTATTTATAGTCTGCTTTGGACTAATCCTTTCTGTCCTTGCAGGATACGGCTGATTCACACAATCCTGTTTTTACTCGGCTTAAGAGCCTCAGCCTGACCGGGGAGCGGGGATAGCCGAATGGTAGAGCGTTGGACTCTCCATGCTCGGGTCGTGAGTTCGCATCCCAGCTGGGGCGAAATATTTGTACTGGCATTTTTCTCGTTGTCCCGTCTTTGATATCACCCGTACCTGGTGGAAAAGGACGTTAAACTCCCAAACACCCCCCCCCCTCCACACACACACACACACACACACACACACACACACACACACACACACACACACCACCGCCCTGCCCACTGTATGATAGACTTGTGAAAAAGGACAAGCCACTGCACACCAGTAGGAGCCACTTCAAGCCACTATTACGCAAGGCGTGGGTCTTCCCCGCTAGGATCGAGACAGCTGCAGATTGCATAGTTGTGGCCTTTTTCTCGTTGCCCCGTCTGTGATATCACCTATTCGCGGTGGAAAAAGGACTTTTAAACCCTCAAACACTCACCCACATACTGCTTGGTTTCGGTTGTGCGTAGTAACTGTCACCCGAGATTTGTCGACTGATTTCAGATATAGTTGTCTGAATAGATGCGCGCACATTATACGTGAAATGTTTGTGGAAGATATATAATTATCTGTACCCGAGGACGGCCGCGGCCGAGGACAGGTAGAGGGAGGGAGTAGCTGAGAGTCATGAGTTTGACGTCACTACCCTAGTCAGAGATTTCCTCCCGGAAATTAACGAGGGGAGGACGAGGTGTAATTTGCTGGGGTCCGCATTCCTGACCCACTTAACACAACACTGAAGGACTCTAAGGTCTTCATCGCCTGTCACTCAGCCCCAGTGCGGCAAATTAATTCAGGTCATTCGCAACTCTTGTGTGTTGCGCATTTTGTTTTTCTTATATTAGTTTGACATGTTGATAGTATTGTGGTAGATAGATGGGTTTAAGTGCGTCTCGATCCCCCCCCCCCCCCCCCCCCCCCGAAAAACAAAACAAAAAACAACAACAAACAAAAACAAAAAACAACAACAAACAAAAACAAAACACCCCCCCGTCCTAAAAACAAACAAACCAAAACAAAAAACAAAACAACAACAACAACAACAAAAAACCAAAGAAACAAACCAAAAACCTAAAAACAAAACATAACAAAAAAACCCCACCCAAATAAAAACATACAAAAGAACCCCCAAAATGGTAAGTGTCTGAATCCAGGAGTACGTTAAATAGCAGGATAAACTTGAAGGGAAGGCTGATAATTATAGCTGTGCCAGAAAGAACTCAGAAGCTTCTCTGGCTCTTCTGTTAACTTGCCATTCTGTCATGCGTAAATATTATGGTCTCTTGTTTGTCTCGAGTTATTTCTTGACAGTGGCGCTGAACCAAAAACAATGTTCCAAGTGGGTTATCTTACGCTGCTTTGTTGCTTTTTTGGCCTGATTGTTATCGCTTCCTGCAAGCATAGCTACACCCCCCCCCCCCCCCCCCCGCCCCCCAATAGTTCTTCTCCCGTTGTTGCGATCTTTTCCTTAGCGTAGAGTGTCTTTTCGGAATGAATCACACGAGAAGGCAATTACACTCCGAGCAGTGACTCGCCATTGCGGTAATTTGTCAAAGAAAGAGTTTTGCAGCTCGACGTTCACTGGTAGGGCGCCTGATAAACAGGCACAAAGTCCCAAGCCATATTAACATTTTTCTGCTGCTTTGCTGGTAAGTGGATTGTTTATATTCCCTCCCCTCTCGACTGCTTCCCTCCCCTGGTTATTCTTACCCTTTTGTGTAGCCGCGGCGTTGTGTGGACATATTGGATAATTTCAGGATCTTGACAATGGTGTCAGGTTTCTTGCCATCTCCATTATGCTGCTTAGTGTCGCTTGGGTGTATAGCCACTCGTCGCCTCGCAAAGCGTACGTGTAATGTTATGCCGAGAACAAGCCAGATCTCCTCCCCGTTAGACGGGTGTCGCTGGTGCAGGAATCTGGAATCCAGTTCCCGAAGACCCGCTTAATGTTTGGTGGGCGTAGGACGCTCTGTGCCTTCGCTGTTTGCCAAAGTCCTCAAAGCTGATATCTTGTTCAGATTGGGCGGGAGTTTTTGTTAGTAATCCGGCTGTTTTGTGGTGTAGGCATTGGTATTGCGGGGCACACTTGTTCAGATCGACAAAGTAGCAGTTTAGTAACTACAACTACTACTACCACCACCACCACCCCTCCCCCTTCTCTCTGTCTGTGTGTGTGTGTGTGTGTGTGTGTGTGTGTGTGTGTGTGTGTGTGTGTGTGTCTCTCTCTCTCTCTCTCTCTCTCCCCCTAACCTCCACCCCCACCGCACCCCCCCTACCCCATCCGCACTTCCTCTTTCACACCACCACCTCTGGAATTATTGGCTTGCGACTTAACATTTGGACCACTCAACTTATTTTATGGTCTTACAGTAATAAAGTATCGCTCCGAGGGTGGCCCCAATACCACTTCTGTTCTGGCTTGTCGCAAACGTTTTGTAACTGCGACAAGTGTTTTCCTGGGTTCATGTAGGATTGAGGTGAGATTATGTCACTTTGTAGGTGGAATTTTCCCCCTTAAGGGCCGTGCCAGTTTTAGCGAGATTTCTGCCACAAATCCTTGCCGTTCTTTGTCGGTTTTGAATCTGTGTGTATGTGTCGTTGTGACTTGAATAGACGACTCCACTCGACAAGTCCTGAGGCCAAAGTCCGCTCTGACATGTCTTGGAAAAACAAAAAACACAGTACGCCCGTGACGTCATTTTATCAAAAAAAGGGGTGATTTCAAGATGAAAGAGAATGACGTAATGTTCTGTTTCCTCAGATGACGTCAACGGACTTACTGTTTTCTTTCCACGTTTCAGTCATATAAAACTACATGATTGTGCTTCCCTTTTTGTAATGTCTGGCATGAAAGTTTGCCAGTCCATGTCATGTGTTGCCACGACACGCGATTGGCTGAATTCTAGGGGCTCGCCCCTTTTGATTGACAGATGTGGAGTCGTCTGTTGTGCCTTGGTGGCGAATTGACGAAGGGGGTATTTGGTGTGTCGGTCTTAGCGGCGTTCGCCTAGTGCTCAGTGGTCGGTGACCGCACTTCTTCGGCTCCTGTGCGGCCTGATAGCGGTACGACTTTAATCCCTTTCAAGCACGATGTTTTCTCAGCTTTGGTGAATTAATCACCCGCAGGTTATCAAGTGTTCCTAAACTTTTCAACTTGTCAAACACTGACACATGGGTTTACCGAGGGGAGCCGGGGTGGTCGAATGGTAGAGCGTTGGACTTCCAATGCTCGGGTCGTGAGTTCGATCCCGGCTGGGGCCAAATATTTGTGCTGGCTTTTTCATCGTTGCCCCGTCTTTGATATCACCCTATGTGGTGGAAAAGGACGTTAAACCCCAAACACCCACCCACCCCTGGGTTTACTGAAGGATGGGGGCTGGGGAGGGGGGGGGTAGGGGGCGAAATATTTCTTTAACGATAAAAAAATAAAATATTGGTCTACTGTCCAATTTTCCAACTTGCCCTTGCTTAAGACTAAACACATTTATCACAACTTGCGAAACACAGAGACAGAGATGTAGACTCAACCAGCACCCCAGTATAAACAGCCATAAGTCTGTAGTATTACCATACTTTGCCTAAGCAGTGAGGTGTCTTGGTACCACATACCTCACCTAATCCTTTTGTCCATTTTGGTATTTGAGACAGGTTTCCAAATATTATGTTTTAGGTAAAGCGTATTTTTGGGCCTGCTCACAGCTCTGTGCTTTTCAAGGATCTCTTAGGGGAACTGTTTCCGTTGACACTTCGTTTGGCAGCGTCAGTAAACGCGTTTGTCTGATCCACTGTATTAAACTGTTTTGTCTCGCCTGAAACCGTTTAACTCATTCGTGACGGGAACCTTCGATCAAAGGTTCAGGCATGCATCGCCCACATAAACAAACACTTGTTCATCAAAATTGATTTCTCATTCCATTTTTCATTAAATACACAGTTGTGTGCGTCTTCAACGAAGCGTAATTGCTAGTTTACTCCACTGGCCCAGGCCAGCACAGTGATAAGGCAGCGGCAGCATCAGTCACAATAGAGTTAAGAGAGACACAGTAGAAGTGTCTTCATTTGTGGTAGTCCTTTCTTTTTTCCAGTTTGCTGATTGAGACAGACTATCGCGAGACACGACCGGGCGGACCTGCTTCACAGCTCAGTGTTCATAATCATGTTATAGCATTCAGACGTGCCTGCGGTTATCTGCAAAAAAGGGGGGCCTTTAAGCCTGTCGAATGCATGATGTTTAGATCCGCCTTCCGGTTTACGGTTTAATTATATGTATAACGAGATATGGGTGAAGATTTGATCAGATTTCACCGTGCACCAGAGCAAACAATTACGTGACGTATATCTGTGTTTCTGTTGACGTAGTGGTCGAGACACTTTGTTCTTTGTTCAATGGCTGCCGAAAGCACTACTTCCACCGCTGATGACAAAAAAGAGTCAACAATCAGGCCTTACCATTGAGCTACCGCGGATGACACACCTCCATGGGTAGTCTTCGCAGGGCGTACGTGCCATTTCGTGTCCAGTGTTTTCTTTTTGCCGTTCTTTCTTCCTGCAGGCTGGGATCGGGTTATGTGGACTAGCGTAAGTAATCTTCTAAACGCGCCCCGGTATAATGGGTGTTGCCGTGCCAGAACGAGGTCCCGATATACTCCATTGTGAGACAGTCTCAACTGCTGCCAAGCGTTAAAGCGGCAAGAAAATACCTGTTGATGGGGGTAAAGTGGGAGGGGGAGGATTCTTACAGTCATGCCTGTCAGAACGACCCACAGGAGGCATTAAGGTTTGAAAGTGTAATTTCGACAAATAGCCGGAGACAAGGTGTGTTCTAAATCTTTGCGAGCGTGCACGGTGCATAGTGAACTGTCAGTTACAGAATTTTCAGCGTCTGTGACTCTCTCTCTCTCTCTCTCTCTCCTCTCACGCATGCACGCACGCACGCACGCACGACGCACACACACATAGTCCTGACGGATGTATGACTAGCAAGTATTCGACTCTGTCTGTCTGTCTGTCTGTCTGTCTGTCTGTCTGTCTGTCTGTCTCTTTCTCTCTCTCTCTCACACACACACACACACACACACACACACACACACACACACACACACACACACACACACACACACACATCATTCTGACGGACGCGTGTGACTGGCAAATACCCCTCTCCCAGAACATGCAACTCAATATGCGTGGACATACAACCGCACTAGCGTTCTATACTCCATTGTTGAAGTGTCACCACAAATCGCATTCAGTGAGGAGCACGCATTGGATTAATCACTGAATAGTCAGCCGCTCGAGTCCTTCTTCATATTCCTGGTTCCTCACGCAATGCAGGCGCTATAGGTCATGATGGTCTGACATTGCCACAGTACGGAGCACTGAACACATTTTCGTCCGGGTGTTTGACGCACAGCTGTGACAGGGTTTGTGTAAAGTTGGTGTCTGTTCTCTACTGTCTGAGAACAATAGGACGTTTCAACATTGATCAACCCAGTGATCCGTGTCCAGCATGTTCGCCCGTGTGCGTTCCTGCTGTTTCCGGTGACGTGTGTGTAAATTTCAAATAGTTACGTTGTAGGGGATTTGCCTTTCTGAGGTCGCGTAATCATATTCGTACATGCGCGGTGGTGTATGGTTTTCTACAGACTGACTTAGCACAGAACGTATCCTTGAAGTATGCCCAACTTGACAGAGCGAGCGAAAATTTCAAATCGTTAAATTGCAGGGAATTTACCTTTCTCGTATAGCATGATCATGTTCGTACATATGCGGTCGGTGTTGTATTGTTCTCTTACAGACTGGAAATAATAGGACGTTTCAGCATTGAACATATCCATGATCGATTTCCAACTTGACAGTGTGAGTGACAATTTGAAAGTATCAAGCTGTAGGGTTTTCAGATTTCTTTCGTCGGTAGCGTTTCGTCACGCTCCTACCGGTCTTCAGCCGAAGCTTTCTACTGTTGGCACTCGAGCATTCTCCTACGCTGGTCCTTCAGCCTGGAAGTCTGTCCCTCATTCTCTCCGCCAGTCACCCTCCTTGGAGACTTTCAAGAACAATCTTAAAACCCACCTGTTTTCAGCCCTGAGCAAACAATGTCTGCATCATGCGCGCGCGCGCGCGCGCGTGTGTGTGTGTGTGTGTTTTCCTCGTTGCCCCGTCTTTGATATCACCCATAGTTGGTGGAAAAGGGCGTTAAACTCCCAAACACCCACCCATGCATCCTTCCTTTTCACTTATTTTATTTTCAACCGCTTAGAACTAGTATTCATTAATAGGTTACAGCGCTGTGTAAGCGTCATCATTATTTATTTATTATTCATTTCAGCTTTGCTGTACTCATTATTGGCAGCCAACTTCGTCCACTCAGCGGTTCGTTGTCGTTTGAACTTACACGCGCAGGATCCACGTGCCTTGGGTGTCTGGCCGGTAACAATGGAACCGCCAGGTTGATAGACTTGCCCACCAGATTAGTCTCGCTATTGCGTGATAGGAGAAATGGATTTTCGAGTATTCGCCCTCCGGCCACAGTGTCACATATTCTGACTTTCCAGAACGAAAGGCGACGCTTTGACAGTCAATATTGTTTTACATGGAGCAAGATCAAAGGACCGTGTTCGTCCATTTTGTTGATTGTCGAACAGCTGGTCTTTGGGTTTGTGTTGATAGTGTTCATGAATATTCACATCAGTCTGCGCGTGCTTGCATGATAATGAGTTTCAACGCTCACTCTGCTTCTCACCTGCAGGGACCTGTGCTGCACTCTGTGCAAAATTCAAAAGACACGAAGTAACAATTTTCAAACACGTTTTTGGAGTTGCTCCGCCTAGGTTAGGCCACCTCTTTGGCAACACATAGCGATGTATCTGGAAGCCTAGTTTTGATAGGGCTTTGGCATCTCACCCCCCCCCCCCCCCCCTTTGTTCCCAGACGATAGTAGATAATATTAAAATCTGATTGGCCACAGCACAAGGAGTGAAAACCATGATCTCTTCCTTCCTTCCATTGGAGCCAAACATTGTGCTGACATTTTTGTGGTTGCCCCGTATTTGACACCACCCTTGAGTGGTGGAAAAGGACGTTAAACGTGGGAACAACAACAACAACTACCCAACCAGTCGCCCATCCTGTACGCCAAACTCGCTTTGTCCACTGAAGATCTCACTCATTTTCCCAGTAATTGGTCAGCAAGAATGGAATCCGGCCACAGCCTTCCCTTTATCAAACCATGGACACCAGCTTGACACATTGTCCGCGCTGGCCCAAAGCCTTTTGTCGTGCGGTCAGGCAAAGGATTTGCCCGGTCTCTGCGCTTATCTCCCAAATATGAAAACTTCCCTGCCGATGAGCCAGCAGTTTCTACGGGACCTGTTTTGTTATGCCGCGTGCTGATCTTCCGCGACCCTGAGAGGGGGTTGTGTGGATGACTCGAGATACAAGCTAAATCTGGCCTTCGTCGGTGGCCTCACAGGGGTGCATTGAAGATGGCGGCTTTTAAAAAAATAACCCCCCCCCCCCCGGTGCTACTTCTAATCAAACAGCATAAAACCACGATGTTTGAAAAATGAGCACGCACATGTCCTTACATTGTGTAAGTCGTTTTTGAAGCTGACTTTTTGAAGCGAAGTCAGTAGCACTGGGGGAACTTACCACCGTCTTGATTACCATCCGGAGAGAATGCTGAGTATGGCCTTTATCTCGACTCATCCACGTAACTTCCTTAGGGTCGCGAGTTATTTCAGTTCGCAGTAGCACCAGGAACACCCACCCCTCAACTCGATTATACCCCGTGTTTCCCGGCCTGTGTGGAATGCGGCGACAGGTCTCTCCTGTTATTTATCCCTGTTTGATTGTTGACGGGGTTTGATTGGTCGGCGTGGCGCGAAGGATGCTCGTGTTGTCTGGAGACAGGGGTTACTGTCATTATTCACGTCCCCAGCAGATGAACTTCATTCCAGCGTAAGGTCAAGTGTTGGTGAGTGTCCAGCCGGACTAACGGTAAGGTTAACTTTCTAGTGTGAGTTCAGTTTTAATGCAAGGTGATTAGGAAACAAGTCCAGAGGACAAACTGTGTCATGTTCCAGAGCAATGTTTTTTTTTACTACTTTATTATCCCTTTCGGGAAATTCGGGAAGATGGACCAGTGGGTGTTCGGCGTATTCTATCAACTGAAATGGCGATAGTTCTAAGACGGAGGCACTCGAAACAGCCTGCAACAAATTTGACCCTGTTGGGATTCGAACGCACGGCCTTACGGGTCCGACGAACAACCGGTTAAAGCCAGTACCGCGAAGCAGCTAGCCCACACAATTGCCGCTGATTAACTTTAAATTCAGACAGGCTGCTGTGCTAACAACAGATGCATTGACTATGACATCGTCAGGTGACAAACCCCGCCTCGTCGTTACAGTCAGCGATAATGGCTTGATTTGTCTTTTCTTTTGGGGAAGAACGGAGTATTCGCTGTGGTCGTCAGAGAATCAGTGAGATTTGAGTAGTGTGTTCTGTTTGTTTCTGTGTGAGCCCTCCTAAATCATTTCAGCTGTTGTTGAATTGAGATGGAGATGTTCGGCTTTTCCAGAATAGCTTTCATCACGAAAGACTCCCAGTTTTCGCCATTTGTCTGAGATAATGGGGTACTTGGTTTCTGCCTCTTGACAGAGCGAAGAAGACAGAGGTAGAGAAGTTCACACTATGAAATAATTTCGCTCTTGGTATTATTCTGAAACTGTTAGATATAATGGGGGTATCCAGAAAAGGAATACTTCCGAATATTTTGCTTCACTTCATCTTTCAGGTCATCATTTGATTGGCTTCTTTACACAGCGACATCAACAACGAAAGCGGAAGCAGAGTATTTCTAATTGTTTTGGTTTGATTACAACGACCAAAACAGAGTGTTGAGAAGTACAATATTCCCACGCATTATGATTCAGTTCAGATAATCAGTCTGCATTGCTGGAATCTTCGCGACAACCACCTCAAAAAAATCTTTTTTTCAGGTGATATGATGAGAGAGTTCAGAACAATTTCAAAAGGTGTTCAGGTTTTCCCTCACTTTGTGCGTTTTTGTATGACGCTTATGGGTATCATGCATGTATTACGCGCGGACTAGTCGGGTGACAGTTCTACAGGGAAATGGGTCTCGTGTTCCCGGTGAATTATGGATGCATGCGGATATAAAGTCTTTGTCTTGTCCCCGTGATTTTTACTGGCTGACAGAATCGTAATATTATGCATTCTGACGCGTGGGGAAGGGGTTGGGACGATGACGTTTTAGGAAGTGGAGATCGGGGAAGGTTTTTATTGTTTGTTGTGCATGTGCGTGTGTGAATTATAGGGTCTTTGGATTTGGTGGAAGTTTTTGTTTTAGTTTTTTCTTCAAACGAGCCCGGCTGGGACCACATATTTGTGCTGGCTTTTTCATCGTTGCCCCGTCTTTGATATCACCCGTATGTGGTGGAAAAAACCCCAAACACCCACCCACCCTCTTCAAACGAGGTGAATAGCTCAGCTGGCTGAGCGTTGGGCTGTCAGTGCTCGGGGTCGTGGGTTCGAATCCTGGCTTGAAGTCAAATATTTGTGATTTATGTTTGCCTCGTTGCCCCGTCTTTGATATCACTCGTATGTGGTGGAAAGGACGCTGAACCCACACTCAATCAAACTTTGTTCACTCAAATGAGGTGCATGGTTAGAATCTTGATAAGTAATGCCATTTATATTTTTGCACTATCAAATGCAATGTTAGAATACATCTCTCTCTCTCTCTCTGGCTTTGTATCAGGTGGTATGTGTGTGTGCGCCCCCCCCCCCCTCTCTCTCTTTCTCCGTTTCTGTCGTTTGGTGGGGTTCCAATTTACCACGCAGATCATTTTTCAATGAAACGCTACTACAGGCACTTGTATCACGCTTTTTTGTGATTATTGGGCCATGAAGGGTACATTGTAAGCTCTCCGAGGGATGTATGACCTACTCGCGTCACTTCAAACTGCGCATTTAAGTGAGTAGGTATTACACCAAATACCAGTGCATAATTTAAACCCTTCTGCTGTGAATGGGTGTCAGCTGCGTACGATCTCCTACCACTACAACTGTCACTTATTTCCTTTTCGGCGCGTTTGCACGTGGGTGACCCTAGAGGTCGCCTGGTGCTAACAGGGTACTTCCCGCAACAGGGGGGAATGACAACGTTAAAGTAAAAAGGGTTCGTAAGAGTGACATTCCTGAAAACAGTTTAAAGATCTAAACTCTTAACAGAAAGCTTTCCGAGGTGTGAAAAAAATTTACAGAGTCGACCGTGCGAAACCCCAATAAAAGCCAAGGGCAGCCTGATTTCACAGCTCAGTTTGCGTTTTGACACTAAGCGAGAAAGATCGCGCAACACTCAACATCCGCTAGACACTGTAGCGATGTGTCTCGCTCACTGACCAAAAGCCAAATAATGTCACGGCAAACTCATGCTCTGGTTTTATAAGGGTCCCCGAAGCGCTGAAAACTCTGCAACTGTGACAGAGTTGCCTGGATAATACACAGTTGGAGTCGCAGTTTAAAAAAACCAAACAAACAAACAAACAAAAAACCCGCAATGTGTGCGGCGTTTTGCTGAGATTGCAGATCTTTAAGAATAAAAAAGCAGGTGATGTCCACGTGGTATCAGGGAAGCTAGGCTGCATTCACTGGTTGCTGTGCACACCTACAACTTGGCTGTGAGGTCAGCACATCGCTGAGACATTGAGTCACTCACCAAGGAAGATTTATGACTTTTCATTTCATGTCCACCACAACCTTTATCTGGCCCTGGGCTGCATCAAAAGAAACGGTGCTGAATGCAATCCTGCCGTCAAACAGTATAAGGGCCTAGGTGCTTTACAAAATCCAGAGGGCTTGGGCCTTTTTTCATTTTTTTTTAAAACCCAAAATGACAGTAAAATACACGTCGAGTGGAGTTCGTGGCGAGGGAGAAAAAAAGAAGAAAAAAAAAAAGAAGCAAAGCTGGGTGCAGTTTGGGGCTTTTATCTTCGCACACGTGATGCTGGCTTCCTACTGGGATGATAGGAAATGCCTTCCTTAATCCTATGGAAATACGAGGCAGGTGACATTGCAGTGAATAGAGATGCGCGTTCTGTCTTTTTCATACCTGCAAATATCAAAAAGAATTGAAAGGTAAATTAAACTTGTGTTGGGGTTTTTCCAAGGATAATGTTTCTCTTGCTTCCCTAGTAATGTTTACCAATGCTGTGGTTTGACGCGGTGCTGTGTGTGTGTTGGGGGGGGGAGTTAGAGGGGGGGGGGGCTGTGTTTGGCTGACGTAGAAAATTGAAATGAAATTCGACACATTTCTTTTATGGCTGGATGACGTTATCCGCATGAAAGGCGCCAAAAACTACCACTTCCTTGTCAAGCCATAAACTGGCTTCAGTAAACAAAAGCAAAGAACGTGTTTTAGTGTCAAGCCTGCACTGAGTCTACGGAAATGTAAAGTCAATTGGTGAAACGTGTCCCCGTTTTGCCTTGTGACGCATCAGTCATGACTGAGGTTCTTTAGCTCGGTAAAACTCGGTAACGGATTGTGTTCAGGCTAATTGCTAAACGCATGACTGTAAGTAATCTTTGCCGGTGAGACGAGTGTTTTGACGGTAGGTCAGTGGCAGACTTGCACAGTTGTAGAGGTAAATAACAAGTAATATTGCGCAGTAACACCTCCGTTAACACTACATGTTCTTCCCAACGTGGACAGTCAGCTGTAGCTTGGTTCTCGGCTCCTTTGTGATAAAAGGTTCACCTTATTTGCCTTTTTCGGAAATAGTATGTTCACTAGTTTTACTTGCGGGTTATTTTATGGAGAGCAGCAGCAACTGAACTCAGTGGTAGAGCGTCGGTGCTAACAAACCTGTGACCGGCTTGATATTTATGGTTGTCAGAGATGTTTCCCAAGGGTTTGGATGAAGGTATGCGTGTTCTGCTTGCCAAGGTCAGAAGGTGTTTACCGGGCAGCTGGAGCCAGCTCTGTAGACAACAATCGTCTGATGTCGTACAATACCGGTGTCTCCAACAACCTAGTCTATTGCGTTGTCTTTTCTTTGACTTTGAAATTCCTCGTAGGTATTTTACGACAGTTGGTGTCACACTCTGTACGAACACCTGACCACAAAGGACGATAATTTAGTAGAGATAAAACGTCCTCTTTTATCTGCCCCTGATCCAGCTCAGTCCTGGGGACAGCAAGCTTCTTTGAAACCTTTAAAATCTTTGCAGCGAAGGATTAGGAGACGCCGGCAGCCGAAGGTTTAGTGTATTTTAACGCTACGGGCATTCAAGGTTTTAAGCTTAATGCTTGGAGCGAAGAAAAGTTGACTGAGCGTCCGCACAGCCGCGGAAAGGCCGTTCAATAGTGGTGTATTTTAATTGTGCGGCCGTACATTCAGCTGTATGTACGGAGAGAAGACTTTGAAAAGTTGAGTGGCATAATTCGTGTGTCGGACAGATAAGCCAACCTGTTCGTTATCACGGGAGTAGGTGTATTTTTAGTTCGCCATGCCCCAACTGTCAGCAGGGGGCTGTAATAATTTTAAACACAGCTGTGTCGCGGATATATTGGCCAGCGAAGTGGGGGCGCCTTTCTCGCATACCTGGCTACCGTACACCTCCATTGCTGCTAGTTTAACTCGACATTCCGCTAATGCGCAAGCGTCGCTCAAAATATTTACGTGGGTCTCGAGACGGTGTCGTTTCTCATTGGCCTGTGGGTCTTTGTTCAGAGTGGGTAGCATTTTTCCTGTGTGAGGTATGCGTGGCTGTGATCATTGGATATCAAGACAGTCCTCAGTCGTGACAAGTTGTGTGCCATGTTAGATGGCGTAAGTTGTACAATTCTGGATACTGTGTCAGTGGTACACTGCCGTACTGTCATTGACATCTGTGGACCGTGAAGGTATAGGGAATACTGACGACGTGGACATGATTAATTTTAGTCATTTGTATCAGTCGCCTAAGGACCTTAAGGTAAGTCTGTCTGTAATAGTTTTTCATTGTCACACCGTGGTTTCTAGTCCTTGGTCAGTCCTGTATTCGAGTTGTAACTGATAAATACTGGATACTAATCTTGTGTGTGCCTGTGTGTGTGTGTGTGTGTGTGTGTGTGTGTGTGTGTGTGTGTGTGTGTGTGTGTGTGCGTGCGTGCGTGCGTGCGTGCGTGCGTGCGTGCGTGCGTGCGTGTGTGTGTGTGTGTGTGTGAGTGAGTGAGTGAGCGAGTGAGTGAGTGAGTGAGTGAGTGAGTGAGTGAGTGTGTGTGTGTGTGTGTGTGTGTGTGTGTGTGTGTGTGTGTGTGTGTGTGTGTGTGTGTGTGAGCAGTCGGAGAGAGAGAGAGAATGAATGACAATGACAATCCTAGTTTGTTTTCCAACGGTAGAAAATTTTGGCCAGAAGGCCAGTTTGCAACCTTGCCGTTGCTAGACTACAGTACGAGAGTAAAAGTAAGCTAAGGATTATACACATTATAGACATTAAAACTGAAATACAAGCCGGAAGCCGGAGAATAAGCATAATTCTGAGCTAAAATAGATGACAAAGATAACCAAGAAACTAACATGATTGTGTAAATATGTACATGTTGGGTGTTTATTAATGACTACGGTAATGATAAGTGAAGGCTGGTTTCTCTCGGAGAGAGAGAGAGAGAAAGAGAGGCAGGCTGAAAGCACTGCCGTCAGTGCCTGCGTGCAAGTCTATAACTAAATTTCGATTGGTGCCGTCGAATTCAAAAACTGTTGGTATAACTTTCGTTCAGTGACAGCGGCTCAGTGTACTGACAAAACTTTGTCAAGAGTCGACCGTAACAAACGTAAAGGTTTTCATAAGTTTTCTTCAGTGAATCGTGCATTAGGAAGCACGCTTATACTGTCACAGTTTCGCCTGTTAATTTCAACATTGACGTATCATTGACTGACTCAGTGACTTAGTGGCAGCACGGCCGGCCATTCTGTACAGTTCACCTTCAGTTCAACCGGATCAGTAGTGTTCAGCTGGCGCTTTTGACGAGCGGGTTCCCGGTAGTGTGATGTGTATTTGATGTCATATTGTCGTCAACACACTGACAGATGTCACGCTAATCCGCTTACGAGAGTGCAGTTAGTGTGGGGGGTTACTGCATATTGACCCTGTGACCTAAATTCAGGTTATCCGTGTCAGTACCGAATACCAAGTGTGGTTTGGTTTTTCTCAAAGGCTTTCTGTTACACTCCGATTGATATTTTTGAGGGATGCTCAGGTTTCAGTACCGTTCCTTTGTCAGCTGCCGGTGACCACTGAGTACGTGAGAATACAACCCTAAGACGAAGGGTGGACTGACATGAAAACTGACTGGATCTTGAAATACCGAAAGACGGTAGACTGTAGCTTTGTCAGTTGGCATCTCACACCACGCACTGCATCGGCCAGTGTCTCAGGTCTGTGTAAAATTGTAGTTGCATGTTTTGGCGGCGGTCGGTAGGTCCGTCTGCGGGGTCAGCCAGTATTTCAAGTATAAGCTTACTATACTTCACTCCAGGGCCGGATCCAGGGGGGGGTTCCACAGGTTCTGGAACCCCCCCCTGCAAATGACATGTACCTGTAGATGGACGTTTTTTTTTTTTTTTTTTTTTTAATCCATGTCAGCCGGGACCCAAATTTATTCATGGTCAAATCCGATGAGAAAAGTGGTACCCCCCCCCCCCCCGCCCTTCCGCCCTCGGAGCGCACCCATCCGATGCCGATAACAGAAAAGATTACAATCTTGTCTACAAACCTTGATAAACAGCTTAGACATAGGCTTTCAAGCTGTCCTGATGCCCCCTGCACCCCCATTGGGGGAGACCCCCAAACCCCCCCAAAAAATTTTGGAACCCCCCCTTCTATACCCCTTGATCCGGCCCTGCTTCACTCTACTGATCTCAGTCGTGTCCCAGCGCCGGGACTGATACCGTTTACAGGTTGATTCAAACTCCCAGCCACTAGTGACATCAGATAGCTGATTGACAAAACCAGTCGCGATCATGTAGTGATCCTCGAATTGTGACGTTACACTGTTTACCGACAATGTTTTATGATCTCAAATTGTCCGGCACTGAGTACGGAACTGTTGATGGGCCGGCAGACCGTGCCGTGGGGCCGTGTTGAATTTTGGTTGAACGCACATAGCATACGCACACACGCACACCCTGGCACACACACACACATGGCACACACACACACACATGGCACACACACACACACACACACGAGTGTCACAGTGCCCGGTACTAGTATTCCGGCAGTGTCGACTGATGCGGCATGTCCTGAATGAGTGGGAAAACCCACGACCCGACCAGCCCGCGCCTTATCAGTCAATCTATCTCTGTCAGGGGCTTCCTCGATTCTGAGTAGATAAGATTAACACACGCTCTTCTCGGCTCTCAGTGCTGACGACAATTGTAAAGGGCCGAGTCATTTGATCTTGCGCAATGGTTTTGAGCAGTAGTAATGGAGACAAACTGAAAAACTGATCTGAGCTCAGCGACAGGAAAACAAACTTGTAGGCTTACATGTAGACGCCGCTCTGTGGTGTGGACGCCGGTAACTCAACTGTGTGTGTGTGTGTGTGTGTGTGTGTCATTAGCCTAATAGGGACGGACTAAGAACTTGAAGCCTCAGTCAGGGGTAGTGACGCGGTAACCATGGTCACTTCTGCCCGTCCTAAACAAATAGGCGAAGCAAGCTTATTAACTCGTCTTTTCAGTTTCTGTGACGTTAAGCCGTCACTTAGCCAGTCAGTGACGCACCAACCATACTTCTCAGTGTCCTGCGTGTGTCCTTTGTCGTCAGTCGGTGCCAACTTCACCGACACTAATATTCGTGACCTGCAAACGCCGGTCACACCGGTCGCAGGTAACTTTAGGACGGAGGCAGTGTTGTCACACTTTTGTTCCAGTACCTGGCTACTAACGACTTGATAACGTCAGTCCCTCTTCCTCAGTACATGCCATTGACAGGAAAACACTATCCCGCTGTCCCGCTCGCTGACGGTGAAGGGGCGGTAAGCCTAGCTAGGCCGGTTGACGACCTGTGACGGTGGTCTGGAGTGGAGAGGGGGAAACAAAGCTATCTCAGTGTGTGTGTTTTCTGGGAGTGTGTCGAGGGACCGGAGGTGCATGCCAACAAACTCAGACTGTGACCTTTCCTTTGGAGTAAAGTTTTAATTTGGTTTTAAAGACTGTGGAGGTTTAACATTCTGACGTCAGTGACTTGAGTTCTGCTGTCACAGTGGTGTGCATGTTGGCACCGCAGTGTAAGCTGTGAGATTATTTCAGACATTAGTAGAAATAACAGTTGTTTACATTAAACAGTATCGCACTTAAGAGTTGGAACATGCTGTTAGTGTGAATACATGAGCATGATGAATTCAATGTGTTTTAATAGGCATACAGTACATGTTTGTATGCAGCTGAGAACTTGATCTGCACTGTCCAGAGTAACAGTGATGTCACCTCTATATTTTCACGCTTTCTTCTCCCATTACTTGCTTGTGATACTGAACACACACACACACACACACACACACAGGCGCACGCACACGCACACACACACACACACACAGGCGCACGCACACACACACACACACACACACACAGTGTTTACAGATGCCCTTTGCCAGAATCCCCCCTCTCATCCCACCCCACCCCAAGATTCAAACCTGACAACTGTGCTGATGATTCTCTGTTCCTGTGTTTCAGTGTGGGTAAATCCCATCCGCCACCCAGCCCATCTACAGCGGATCCACCCTGGAGCAGATCAAGTCCCCACTACAGCGAGCGTCCCAGTCCTCACGCAGCTCCTCGCTCCAGCTACCCAGACGTACGCGACTTCCAGCGGCCCTCGTCTGGCAAAGACAGGCGCTACTCAGACGCTCCACCGAGGGCGCGGACACGCCATGACAGGGACCCTCACCTGGCCTCAGCAAAGTCGTCCCCGAATCTTATAAAAACAGAGGCAAGTGAAGCTGGCAGTCAGGGAGCGGAGAGCTCCTATGTGAAACCGGTCAAGTCTAGCTCAGATATTCCTAATGAGCTGGAGAAAGAAAACCAAAGCTACCGCAAGAGGCCGTCCATGTACGAGCAGCAGATGCTGAACAAGTTGCCCCTGAACTATGGGAAGCGGCCATCTTCTGGTCGGTATGGTGGTGAGGAGGTCAGAGGTGACTACCAGGAGAAATCGAAACGGTACTCCGAGGACATGTACACTGCTGACATGAAAGCTGTCACTGAAACGCCAAGTCTATCATCTCATTCCTTACAGAAATACCAGCCTGATTATGAAAATGTTGCTATGCTGGTCTCAGGACCTCTCGGAAGCGAGAAAATTTCCGAGATAGACGATATTGAGGATGGTACAGAAGGGGACGCACCAGCGGTTCCCCCTCGGCCAACATGTTTGAACTATCGTGAAGACAACCACGGCCGCTTCATCCCAACACCTCCCGTGCGAGACCCGTCCAGTCTTAAGTACATCAAAGTCAATCAAAATCATGAGAAGTATCCGTCGTGGCCCGTCACTCAGCCCAGTGCCGCTGGCGACCAGGCGCAACCCATCAACGTGCGCGCACAGTCTTGGACGGATCACACCAACACCAGCAAAGAATTCCCGAGCAAGCAACGTTTGGCATACACGCCAGGTCTGCGGCCGCTTCTAGAAAAGAACTCCCCTGTGGCGGAGCGAAAGGGCGAGGACTCCTCAGGCAAGGCCCGCAACAGCAGTGACCCGGGCTTCAAAAACAAAATTGAATTTGTGTATAACAGACTTGGACAGGTTGTGCAGAAGAAAAAGGATGATGGCAAGAAGTTTGAGGAATTTTACGAGAACTCCAAACCTGGTTACTTGCCGCCGCCAGTGGACTCAGATGGCCACAGCTACGGAGACAAGGAGTATAATGCTCCGTCACCTCCCGAGCGTGACGTCGCTGGTGTAGATCAGCAGGTCTTGTCCCAAGTGAGTTCAGGGAATTTACTTTTCCACACTACACTGTTAGCCTCTTTGTGTGTGTGGATACTTTGTTGTAAGACTGTTTATGATGATGATGATGATAATTATTCTAAGTCCTTTCCTGTGGTCAAGTCGGGAAAATGGGGATCAGGATAGTAATGTGAATGTAGAATAAAACAAGCAGACTTTTCTTTGATTTTGGCCACTGTCTTCAAAGGGATTGGTGAGAATGAGTAGCACATTGATAACATCTTGAATTATTCAGTGACTTTAGCAAAACATGCAGTAATCCACGCAGTATGCATAAGGTTTCTACTTAACAGTTTAATTTCTCAATTTTTTCATTTGTCTTAGGCTCTTGGAGCTGCGGTGGGGGAGAGTCAGCAGCCACAACCCCAGGAACGCCGCGGACAGTCTAGTCACTTCTCCACCACCAGCCAGCAACCATCTCCACAGCATCCAACAGCTCCCAAACGACCCAGTTTCCTTGCCATGTCCGCTCACCCATTGTCACATGCCCAGCGGGTTGACATGGCGACCAGCCCTCTAGCAAGTCCCAGGGAGGTTGTCCCAAGTCCTCGAGAACATTCCAGAGGTCTTCCACTGTCTGTGTATAGTTCTCCTTTACATGGGAAAGACTCCATCACGGCACAGACAGTAGTAGCAAACAGACAGACGAGCAAAGCTTTCATTGTGAGGCAGACTCCATACTATAACACAAGCACGCAGACGGAGGTGCCTTCTGGAGGGATGAAAATGACAGACCCTCGGTCTCGCCAGTGTAATGTGGAGATTCAGGTCGGGGACATGAGCAGCCAGACATCACCATTCAAAGAGTACGAGGAGAAATCGATCCAGGCTAGAATGTCGAGGGAGTTCCAACCGTCTGATTTGGATTCCAGCCATGTCAGGCATTCTCCCGCTGTTCATTCTCCTGCAGATGATGCAGGGGGAAGAAATTATTTCCAGTATCAGTTTGAGGGCATGCAGAGCATCCAGGCAAAGTATGCCACCGATGAGGATCAAGCCGCAGACAGCAATTCTCCGGGCAATGTGTTCTCACCTCTCCACAGAGTGCCGGACGATCAGGCGTCCATCATGCGCAAACTTTCTGAGGAGTTTTATGGCAATAAGCTGGGGATGATGGGCGACAAACGCCACTCCTCAGCTTCTTCTCAAGAACACTCCCCCAAACCCATAGACTCCAGCAGTGTGTCCACAGTGTACAGTGGCACAATGAGCCAGGCAGAGTCGTACAGCAGTGTGGTGATACACCCGTCAGAAAGTGCGGGTCCGTTTGGTAGGGATGACTTTGGTTCCCAGTCCAGCATCGCTGCCTCTAACCATGACTTGCCGTCAATTGCGTCCAGCTCAAGGTCAAGCATGCGTGACTCTGCTCCGAGAGGACGAAACAGTCTGGATCCATCCTTCTTCTTGCACAAATCTCCTTCCCGCCCTCTGCAGGAATCCAAAAAGTTCAACTCCCTCACCTCAATTGGCCTCCACCACCACCACCGAGAGAACAGCGCGCCAGTAAGTGGCCATCATTCTGCGTCTCCCCAAGAGCCTGCACAGCAATCTAAGGATTCTCTGGTGGTTGACACCAGCTGGCGCCAGCCTGGTTCATACAGGACTGACTCCAGCTCGGCCTCAGAAGCATCATCCCCGTCCCAGCCGAAAAGCTCGCCTGATACACGCCTGTCAGGTAGCACCCAGTACAGCACCAGTAGCCACGGTGACTCTCCCTCAGACAAAATGCAGCCAATTTCAAGGCCTGTCAAGCACCATAAGAGGATGGAGTCGGCCGACTCCGTGTTCAGTGACAGAGGTAGTCAAAGGGAGAGAACTGCTCCAGCCAAAACTCCCAGTTTTGAGAGTGTCGGTGTTCAGGGTAGCAGTGTGGGAACGGGAAATTCCAGTACATCTGCAGTGCTGACAAGGAAAGCGTCAATGAAAAAGGCTTACGGTATTTATGATGAAACAGAAAAGGCCATGCGTGGCGCAAAGAAGGATGACCCTGGTGCAGCAGAGTCTCCATTCAAATCCCGCAGTCATTCTCAGTCCGACTCCAAACTGCTGGGTCAGATACAGGAGGTGAACGAGGGTGATCCATTGAGTGGTCAGGATGGCAGGCCCATGCCGGCTGGTGACCGTTCTCGGGGTGTGCGGCTCGACAGCTGGCGCGATGACCTGGAAAAGAGAACAGGCCGCATGCAGAGAACTGCTTCAGAGCAGATCACGGGTGGCCGAGATAGGAGCGCCAGGATCTATGAACCTTCTCGTCCACAGAGGATTTTCGACGGGAGTATTGACTCGGGTGTTGGTTCCGAAGTGTCGTCACGAGCTGATGGGCAGATGACCCCATCAGAGCCTTCCCAGCCTAGTTCTCTCACTTATGATCCAGGACGGGATACTGACTTGAGAAAGGTACAGCAGCAGGCTGTCTTGAATTTCGTACAGCGCAAGATGCCCAATGCATGTTCTGTTGAGCATTCACCCGAGTCGTCTCTGTACGAGTCGATCGGAACCCCACATTCACCACACTCGCCCACGTCAGAGTCTGTGTCTGACCTGATCTCAAAGACGAATGAAAATCTGGCTAAACGTGCAGACAGCATTCGTCGATCAGGGTCAACCTCATCTCGATCTTCGAGTGCTGATTATGTGGACATGTCCCGTCAGGAACGATCGAGGAAAGAGACTGAATGGAGCCGTTTACGGAGTTCTGGATCTTTCCATTACGGTGGTTCTAATCGTAGCTCGCTGTGCTCGGAGAATACTTACGAAGATATCAGTGTGTTTGCTACTCCAACCCCACGAGGATCTACCCAGGAGATGCCAAAGGATTCAGAGGTAAGATGTCAGAATATTACTGTAAAATGTGGCGAGCGCAGTTAACCCTGGTGATGCTGAGAAGGGAATATCCTGGGCTACCCCTGTGGCTCTTTCAGCGTGAGACAAATTAATTCAACAAGATCAGGGTTAATGAAAATTGTAAGGGCTTGGTAACACAGGATTTTCTTTGATTACCAAGCAGAGTTTTGTGAATCTCGCCTATCATTTGCAAACGGCATGTAGGTCTACAGAGACAGTCAGGTGTGGTGGTATTTCGAAAGCTGTTACCTCCCTTGCATTGACACTCTCACACACCAGTGAAACCCTGAAAGCACAGAGGGTAGCAGAGTTGTTCACTGCTACATTACAGTTTAGTCCAGGGCCTGCATGTAAAAGTCGAGGTTAGGGATTTTAGCCCAGGGTTAGAGTCTAACCTCACACTAAACTAGCTCTAGGGTTGAATTTTCAGGTGGGGGGGGGGGGGTGTTTAACCAGGAAGCGGGTCCGTTCCACCATGGTGCCTAAGCCATTGTGGAAGGATTTTTTGCTTCCTTTCTTTGGTTCCTTTTTTTAAATTTAATTTTGTTTTTGGGTTTCTTTTGTCCTAGTCTGGGTTAGGCAGGTAGCCGTGGGTTTAAATTAACCTTGTTTCACATGTGGGCCCTGGAAGATAGTGTGTGTGTGTGTGTGTGTGTGTGAGAGAGAGAGAGAGAGAGAGCCTTTATATTGTGTACACGTTGCTGCTTGTTACTGTTACAGATGCAGAATCAGGCATCAGAAAATATGGATGATGACAGGTAAGTCATTTGCTTCATTTGTTGGCGAGAAAATTTCAGTACTACTCACATTTTTTACAACTTTAGTAAATCTTTCAGTTACTTTTAGTTTTATGGAAAATCCAAAATGCATCAGGTGAATGACTGGTGCCATAGTGATGCCAGAACTGAAATTTGAAATAACACGCTCTAATGACGGACATGAATTGTAAGTGTGAAAATTCTTATAAAAATTCCTACCATGGATTGTGAATGTCACGTCTGGTCAGTCATGCGACATCTTCAAGAGGTCAACTGACATACTCTGTAGCTTCCCTTGTTGGGTATTTCCCCCTTACCTAAACACAAACAATGGCTCAGTTCCAGAGCCACCCCCCCCCCCCACCCCCACCTGTCACAGTTGAGGTAACATAAGGATTTACAGTTTTGTCCTGTGTACCTCGTCCCGAAGCAATGATGTGTTGACACAACTACTCTGTTACCTGTAGTTTTCTGTCTAGCGCTGGCTCAGGGGGGTCGCCCCGTTTCTTTCTTTCCTCGGGCAGATTCTGTGTCCATGTACTACGTAGGTGGAGTCTCTAAATCCTGCTGACTGAGTTCCAGACAGTTTCTGGAATTGGTTTCAGTATATGTATTCCCAGGGAAAGGCTGTGCAGTAACCAAAAAAAGTAACCATTAATCTGTTGGCGTGTTTGTCAGTCTGTTGTTTGGTTGGTTAGGTTGAGTTCAATGAATTGGCGTGAAGGGGCAGAGTCTCCTGCATGTCCTAGGTTTACACTGCCCCGTAGACCAGTTTGCAACATTTGTCCAGCGTTACGTTTTTGTTTTTTCATGTACTGCAGACAGACATAGCCAGGAATTAGTCTTTGGTGCTTGTGCGACTTAAAGCCTGAAAAACTCACTCACCCTTGAGTCCCAGTAACAAGAGGGATTGGAAATGGCCTTAATGCGCAGTTTATGAGGGGTAACAGACGAAGATGAATGAATTGTTGGATTTGACAAATAAGGAGAAGCTCATCAAAGTTGCCGAATCATGCTGAGTACATGCATGTCAAGAATCATGCTGAGTACATGCATGTCAAGAATCATGCTGAGTACATGCATGTCAAGAATCATGCTGAGTACATGCATGTCAAGAATCATGCTGAGTACATGCATGTCAAGATATAAAACCACAATTTTTCAGTGACCCCGCTGTAAAAACGATTTTCTTCAAATGCCAATACTTTTGATGTGGCCATTTTGTTTGATTTGATGGAACTTTCTGTACTGTGGTGTGCATACTGCTGCTACTGCTCTGTGTGTGTGTGTGTGTGTGATTGTGTGTTATCATTATGTTGGAACTACCAACTGAAGTTTATTTTCTGGCAATGTGTTGTATTTTCCATGTACCCCATTTAAAACCCACAACATAACACACACACACACACACACACACACACACACACACACAACTTGAACTTGACAACTACGAAAACTGGACAGTCCAGCTGAACAGTATTCAATTCAGACAAACTGCCACGTACATATTCATGAGTTGTCCGGCCATGACTGTGTTGGACAAGTTCAGGCCCAGTTCACACGGCCAGAGGAAACACTAGGAATAAGCCGAGGATTTTACGCTAACAGGCTGTCCAGGCTTCCACTGGCCACGGAAAAGCCGACCGACCATCTGTTGGTGTTTTAGTCCGGCGTTGTTTGGGTTGAGTACGGTACTTGCACCAGCGTGAGTTTACCCAACTCATTGTCCCACCACCACACGACCGCCACCACAATGACTCAAGCGCTACCAGCATTGTAACGCGCCTTACCATTGGCCCGCGCCCTAATTGTCCTAAAAATATTCAGTCCTTGGGGTAGAGGGGGATTCTCTCGGCTCTGTGCGCGTCATGTGTTGCACGGAAAGTGAACGCAAACCTGTGGGAAGGGATAGGCCGGGGACCGAAACAACAGAGAGAGTGAGTACGGAGCGTTTGTTGTGTAGGTTGGTAGGTAGGTCAACGAAAGGCCGGATTTCGCTCCTGCCGGCGGCCGCGCGCGCAGTTCAGGTGAAGTGTAGAGATCTTATCAGGCCACTTGTGGTCACCGGTTGCGACACGCTGGGTGAACTAGAATCAAAGACGATACACTGCGTGTATAGTCTTTGCTAGAATGGCCGCAGTTACTGACCAAAACACCACACAGGATACCTTTCGACGTGAGTAGCCGAACTGACTTCAGCCACAGACCTGGATCATCGTGGTTGGTCACAGCTGTGGTATGATTCCCGTTTTTCTTCGATCCTTCCCATGTGAGGCTTGTGCCATCGAGTTTTGCCCAAATCTGAGAGAAACAGACGACAGATGAGAAAGTCCCCCTGACGATCAAGTCTCGCGGTAAAAGACTGACCCGGGCTGAATGGACAGCCTGTTTACAAGGGGTCACACGATGGCGCACTGGGGCAGAAGTTCCGAATTTAGTTTCTTCAACGACAAGCCTCCAGTGACTCTAACAGGATACACATGGAAACCTGAGTAAGCCATATTAGTTCTGTGTTTTTTTTTATTTTTTATTTTTTGGTATTTGTTTTTTTCTTCAAGAATGCATTATGAAGGCAACAATTTTGTGTGGAAAATAAGTTATTAGTGACCTTTGCAGGATTGTCATTTGTGACTGACAAATTAAGTTCACTGAATGATTCAGTGTTCATTAGCATTTAAGCTTTTAACAGCTTAACCACTGAGTTGTGTTTCAGTTTAGTTTTCCTTGTTGGACAATAGACAACTTTGGAAGATGAAACCTGAAATTAATGTGCTATCATGGTCTGCATTTGAAGTGTTGGTGAAAGGAACTTGTCCAACCAGTTTGCTTGCATCCTGCGTTGACAGCTTTAAGTGTGTGATTTTCAGAGGGTCACACCAGAGACATACATGTCACTGGCCACACACATTAGAAAGTTTCCTTTAGGTAGGCCTATATATAATACACATGTCAAGTACTCGTAGGTGTATACACATGTCAAGTACTGGTGTAAGTGGAGACTGTTGTAGTTCACTATTTTCTCACCTTTGTGAATGCTATCAGAAATGGCTTATCTGCCAGCCTTCATCAATCAGACTTATCTCTTTCCCTTACAATTTGTCAAGGAAAATTTGTAGAGCTTGAATTCCTACCACTGGCAGTATCAGAACTTTCCTTATACAACCTGAACAAGCCATATCCTTCCACCAGTGGCCCCCCACCCACCTACCCACCCCAAAAACAACAACAACAAAATCAACCACAACTACCCCTACTACAGATTTGCTTGGAGTGGGGGATAGAGCATTGGGCATTAGTGCTGGGGTTGTGAGTTCAAATCCCAGCTGAGAGCCGAAACATTGTGGCTGTGTCAGACTTTTTTCTTGTTTCCGAATGTGGTGGAAAAGGACGTTACACCACCAACTGACCAGCCATTCCCACCGTACCCAAAATCTACACAGCAGTGTACAAAGAATCTTGTCACTACTACACAGCATGTAGTACCACTAATTCCGCATAATACTGTAAGTGATGAGTAATCCGATAGGACTGACAAATGGGCAGTCCTGATAGTACTAAGCTCCTAAAGACTGATGTAGACCAGGTGTCTACATGTACACAACACACGGACTCTCAATTAGCGGCTAGTCCGTCCGTTGTTTGCGCTGGGGACTGCAGCACAGGTGATGCTTCAGGGCGAGTCTTTGTGTAAACGAATCCCCCCTATCCCTCCACCGAGTGATGCCCTTTTTCTCCTGTTGACAAAAGGGTGTCTGTTGTGTACTGTATCTGGGGGCCTTCTAGTCTTCAGCAGTAAGCCAGCGTCTGGTAGAGGGATACAAGAGACAGAACTGATGCGCTTATAATGTATGCCGCGGTGGATGAATGTTCTTATGACGTGGATGGAATGTTTGTGGAACGCTCACTTTCCTCGTTTAACAGTTATCTGGAAAAGGGGCGTAAGCGCCATGGAATTGAAAGGCGCGTGGGTTTTTTTTTCCCCCGCAGATGACGGCATCATTGCACCTGTACGTTCTGGCTTTGCTTCTAGTTTTTTCTCGCGTGTGTGTTTGTCTGTTGTCTGCCCGTCGCTTATCCTGCACGCCTCTCTCTCTCTCTCTCTCTCTCTCTCTCTCTCTCCGTGTCTTTCTACCACTCCTCTGGTGAAATTTGTACAGGGTAAGGAACTCGTAACCTTCACACAAAACATGCAGAAAAGGCTTTGGAAGTGTTGAGGAAATGCGCGAGTTGAGAACTTTTGGCTTTGAAAGGGATGACCCTCCGGGATGAGTAAGGCGCTGTTCAGTTTTGAGGTCTGTCTTCTTTCCGGCCGGCCCAGGTCAACTTTTCTAGGTGGTAACTTGATTTGTCTGCTTATCAGAGTCGGTGAATATTCATTGGACTAACCGGCCGCTAGGATATAAACTTACAGATTCCGCGAAGGTGTGCTGTATGTTTATCGCTAATCGGAACACAATCTTGGCAGGTGTCATTATCACAGTCTTATTGATGCATGACGGCTTTGTGCTAGTTGTGATGACACCTTTTGATAACAGCTTTGAGTCGAACCGGGTGTTATTGTGTTCGGTAGTAGTTAGGGGGCGTTGCTGTTGATTTACTCCAGGGGGTGTTTCGTTTGCTGGTCCGATTAATGAAGATTGTCATCAGGGATCATTTGCCAAACCATTGTCGGGCTTGCTCTTTGGTCGTGATCAGAGCCATTGTGTAGTCTAAGCTTACAACAGGTTAAACTCTTCTCGGTCAGTGTCAGCTGAGGGTTGTGTGAAAAGTCTGTGATAACATGCTGGATAGTTTTAGGCCAAGTCATTTTATTTTTCCACCGTCTCGGGGCATAGGAACCTCACCACCTCCCTCCCTCCCCCCCCCAACACCACCACCGCCACCACCACCACCCCCCCCCCCAAAAAAAAAGGGAAAAGAAGAAAAAAAAAGGAACAAGAAAAATTGCCGCATGGCCGGTTGGACATGTCAAGAAATAATGCTCGACAAAATTTCACAGTAAATTCACACCAAGAACACTTCAACTGGATAATTAAAAAATTGTGAAAGTGCCATGAACGTCCCTGACGTGTTTGTCTAAAGATGTCATTCATAGATCGGTGAGTGTATCGCATGCTAGTTCAGTTTACCCAGGTATACCAGTATGTGGACAGCAAGTTTTCTTCTTTTTCTTTTTCGATCCCTTGAGTTGTTTAATCTTGGATAACTAGGTTCACAGCAGGCTGGTGGTTGTGGTAAAGTCTGTGGTCTCCAGCAGGTCCTTCTTGACTCAAGTTTCTGCACCATTGCGCCATCGCTGTGTCAGTCCTTGCACTGTAGAGATACTACATGCAGCAAGTAAAACTATGATACTTTGCGCATGAAACTTGATTTCCTGTCAGTCTAATCTAAATTTGTTTAGTTTGGACAGAGAATATATATATTATATGTATGATTGTGAACATGAATGCACACCCACTATAGACCCGCAAAGATGAGTATAGTACTCTGACTCTCGTTTCTATTTTTGCTGTTGTAACTTGTATGGATGGCAAGAACAATCGCACTGACTGAGTTCCTACATCACGCCCAGCTACCGGCGTATGTTATCAATGAGTTCCTCCCGGGGATTTCCCCTGTTCACTCTGTGAGTGCTTAGTGTACCTCAACTGTGTGTAGAATGCGCCCCACCCACCCCGGCTGCCAGCAGCCTATGGCGCCTCTCGGTCATTCAGTAGACTCATCTTCTCAGTCCCACAGGTGTGGCGTCCTGGCCGGCAGTACGTTGTAGATTGTTGAAGGGATCCAGCAGCCTATCGCGCCTCTCGGTCATTCAGTAGACTCATCTTCTTCCCACAGGTGTGGCGTCCTGGCCGGCAGTACGTTGTAGATTGTTGAATGGGTCCAGCAGTGGAAGCCGCCGCCGTAGCTCGTGTGTTTATTTTGGCAAAAGTTCCAGAACTTGAACTGTGGCCAGTAAAGAGATTTCGACCTGAACTGAAGTGAATGCCACGCCTGTTTAGAAGCACTGACGAGCATTTTTAATTGTCTGATATTTCGGACTGTTCAGAGTGCCGCCGCAGTGATACTGATAAGAGCTTGGTTTCAACGGTTTTCCTTATTTTCGTCCTGTGGGGGGGGGGGGGGGGGGGGGGGGGGGGGGGGGGAGGGGGGGCGGCAATACAGTGTATTTTGCGACCTTAGTGATCTTAAATCGTTTCAGTTGTGACTCTGAAAGATAGCCGTATGCCCACACTCCCTTATTGCATTGTAACAAGGTATAACCAAGTTTTATTCAAACTAAAATACGAGTGTGTGCAATCAAGTCCCGTCAGTGTTGTGGGTTTGAAAATGAAATACACTGCGAGTTTACGGTCTGGTTCAACTGGATAGCTTGACTGACCCTCCAGCATGATGTTTTTTTTTTGTTTGTTTTTTGTGGCGGCTGGAAGTGCGCATCACAGATTCCTGGTATGGTGATGTTTTGGAATCTTATCACCTCTTGATGGCTACAACGGTCGTGCGGACACGTGCTCCACGCGCGTGCTGGTAGACGTGATACTTTACTTACTGTCTTATCGTGCCGGCTCAGCATGTGGCCATCTTTTTTTAGGCTGAAGGCCCATCAGCTAGTACGTACCAACCTCGGGATCACCAGTTCGTTCTTGACTGACGTTCTGGTCTGCTGGTGGCTCACTGGGGAATTGGAGAGTACAATTCATTTCGGCCAGAAGGTGTAGTCAACGGAGGTTGTGCGGTCTTTTCTATTGTCAGCTGAGTTTTTTTTAGGTTAATAATAATAGTTCCCAAACAGATTGAACAATGGATGTTGATAACTTCGCCTACAGAACAGTTCAAGAAATAAGGTGAGTCAGTTATAAGTTATTGGTTTTGGATATATTTGAATATATAATGTATGTGTGTGTGTGTGTGTGTGTGTGTGTGTGTGTGTGTGTGTGGTGTGTGAGAGCCCATCAGTGGCCATCAGTGACGGCTCAGTCATTTGAGTTGTACTTGTAGATTGTAGTCTCCGGCTGTGAGATCCGACCCGGGTAGTGTTAAATTTAATTCACATTCCTGCCCGCTGCTCAGTGAGCTTTCAGCTTTCATTCCGTGTTGCGCAGAAGCCGCATCTTCTGTTCCCAGACGACATCGTGCGTAAGTTTTTCCTAAACGGAAGATCCCCATCTCCAGGTCTTGCAAATCACCCTCGTGGGTGGTGGACCAAAGTCGGTAAACCCCCCACAACACCACAACCAATCGTAAAGACGTCTCTACATCTTACAACAGCTGCGTCCCCGTGATATCGATCCCGCCTCTTTCCCAGGATCAGCTTCAGCACCATTTCTTGCTGGAACACGGTGCCAAGAAGAAATGGAAGGCGACTGTTCGGTGTAATGTCTTTTTACATCCGCTGGTCCCTACGGAGTTTTTATTCGGGCGCTGGACGATTGTGCTAGACATCCCGCAGACTTGGTCCACATTTTCCTTTATCGATCGGTTTGTGTTTTGTCAGTGTGGATACTGTGGCGATTAGTTCCCCAGATGCTGACTTTCAGCGGTTCGCGGCTACCAGTTCCGTCTGGAATAAAATACTTTGCCACTACCGTTCTGCAGGACCGTGGCTTTCGGAAGCGTATTCAAATGAGACCTAGTTAGGGAGTAAGAGGGCTGCTTTTCTGGATTTTCTAAGTGCATTAATTTTGTCTGATCAGTATTTGGGAAGGGCTAAGAGAGGCATGTTCGGTGTGTTGTACATTATACTGACAGCCTGCTTGACGGGTGGCCTGTTTTTCACCTTATCCTTCGGCATTTGCAGAGAATGAACACGCTTAAGAGAGTGCACCGTTTTCAGCTTCTTGTTTGTGTGTGTGTGTGTGGGGGGGGGGGGGATGCGTGGCATCACCAGAGTGCGAAAATTACGCTCACCTGACTTTATTTTCTTGCAAGCTGTCAGTAGACATTTCTTGCTGTTGGAAACCGTTTTCTGTTCTGGTCGAAAACATCATTATTTGAAGGAAGTGCTCCTCCTGGCATTTGCAAAGGTCACAGTATAGAATTCAGTGTGCTTCTGAGCCCTACATCTGATCAGTGGAAGTTTGAAGTCTCACGCATTTTAGCTGCACGATTTCGTTTGGCAGGTTTCCCAGCTAATGTTTAGAGTTTAGCTCGACCCGCCCAGATTAGCGCACGGCTCTAGTGGAGATTAGGAATCGCTTAGATATCATAAGTATTCAAAAACAAATTTCTGATTTGGAACACCTGTGTATGTTTTGCAGAGCTAGACATAAGAGGTTTTCTTTCACATACCTTGATAAGTTCATTATAGTTTTCATCCCTCTGAACATATTTTCCTTTTGTATTGTATTACTGTACAAAGTTCGTGTTGTTTTATTCCCTATAACTTGATGTCCACATTGGCTGTAAAATTAGGGGAGTAGGGTGGCCTAACCAGCTGAGACTCGAGATCGGAATTAAGGTCACAGCAAGGCCAAAATCCCTGCAGGCTTTTCTCAGTGCCCTCCGTCCTTGAAACCACCCTCGCGGTAGGCAGCCTGCGACGTTAGATCCACCGCTACCATTTTTAGGCTCAAAGACCGTTTTGAGATGTTTTGGTGGTGTGTAGCATCACACCACTTAGACAAATAATAATAATAATAATGGGTATTGTATAGGCGCTTTACCCAATTGCATGAATCGGCTCAAGGCGTTGCGAATTGAACCCAACACGCACGCTCACGTGAATCACAGGCATTCTCTCACACGCAGGACATTAAACACATTACAATCACGTAGTGCGATGGGTCAACTCAGCTATTTAAATTTCGGAATTTAGATTTGCTTTTATTTTTCGATTTTGGTGGGTTGAACATTTCCAAAGCAGAGGACGGGCAGAGGCAGCCCTTAGCGCAACTGTTCCAAAACAGAATTCTCCCGATAAAGCCTTGTAGTGGTAGCAATGGTTGCTTTAAACGCCCACCCAGCTTTCGGGTCAGAATCATTTTCATTCGCAGTGTGTGTGTGTGTGTGTGTGTAATTGTACACGTTTCTTTTATTAGACTGTCTGTTTGCTGTGTCTCATTTGCTCAGACTCTTAACAAATGTATGCGACATATGGCAGTTTCACGTTCTGTATGAGTGATTCGATGAGGGGGGGGGGGGGGGGAGCACAAAAATCGCCGTTTTGCATGTTATCGCGTGACGCACACGGGAGGATTGCTTTCACCTGGCGGGTGGTTGGAATGTCAGGAATGTGGTTTCTATCGATCCGCTCCAGGAGGGGGAGACAGAGATGAGCTAGGCCCAAGTAGATCATCCATTTTTACCTGCCTGCAGGGCGGTTGCTGCTGCTGCTGCTGCTGCCGCCCGTGGCCACAGCTGGGACGTTCGCTTATTGGGGTCCAAGCGTCAGAGTAATGATACATCGATCTTGCATAGGTGGTTGTTGTGAGGGTCGTGCTTGTATGGAGGACATTGTATATATATATATATATATATTGGTTTGGGTTTTACCAGCATACTCCTTTAACCCTTTTTTCTTTTTATTTTCTTTTTTTCTTTTTTGCTGCCCCAACTCTTTTGCCAGTTGCAGCGGTTTCCTCCCAGATAATGGGTGGAATCCACGGAGTGCTGGAAAGCTGGGGCAATTTCTTATTATGCATGATGATGGAGATGAGGATGATGGTAAGATAATGCTATGGAGGTCCGTTTGCCTTTAACCCTTTCTATACTGACGCTACCATCGTACATCTGGCACCAGATGCCTGGACTCCCGTGGTGATATTGCACCATGCGGGGCCAAATGATTTTATATTTAGGGACTCACAAGGGATAGCGTTTATATTTTCATAGTCATACACTGGAACTGCACATTATTTCTTCGCTCTTGAAATTACGGTTTTAATGTCCTGTACATATTGTTTGTCTTTTTATAACGAGTTGTTAAATTTCTAGTGTGGGCGGACTCTGTTAAACTGCTTATTTCTTAGTGATATATTGTAACAAGTGAATGATCAGACGTATATTATTAACTTGAGGCAGTGGAGGACCCAGCAATATCAGACACGAACTCTTGTGAAATAAGAAAATAGTCTAACCTTCCTTGCTTGATCGAATTGAATTTTCGCCAAGTATAACTTCTTTGCAACGGATGCATACTTCTCCATGATTATGTCAAAAAGGTCAGATCAGCTGTGGTTTTATAATTTAAGGGAAGTGTTGCTTATATGTTGTACTTTACCTTGACATTGCCTTCAGCGGGTTGCAAATGAAACCCGACAGCAGACATCTGAAAATGGAGGTGAAATGCAAATAAACTGTTACGACTGTCGTTACAGCTCGGGAAGAATGAGTTAAATTGTGACTGGTCTTACACAGATTACGGACGCGTAAGGAAGACAACAGGCAGTGTCATAATCGATCTTGCAAAGGTTGTTGTCGCCATGTTGTGCTTGTATAGAGGACACATTATATTGGTTTGGGTTTTTTCCAGTATCCAGTGTTGGCATACTCTTGTAAATCGTTTCTGGTCTTACACACGTACACCTAGTGTTTATAAATGCTTGGAATACTCCAGACACGGGGGAGGGTTGGTGTGTTTCAGTTCAATTCAAAATTCAAAGTACCTTATTGTCTGTTTAAGAAATGAAATCTAGAACAGAAAATTGTTTTTTTGACTCACATAATGCTCTGTCACAACAGTGAGTGAGTCCAGGGTCTGCAACAGAGTCACGCCCCCCCCCCCCCCCTTTCCACCCAATAAAGACAGGGCAACGAGAAAGAAGCTAGCACGAAGATTCTGTTCCCAGCCACGAGGAATGCTGCACACAAGGGAAGGGTGGGTGGGTGCTCTGTCACATATTTTTAAAAAAAGGAAAAGGAAAAAAAAAAAAAGAAGAAGAACATAAAAACAGTGAGTGAGTCCAGGGTCTGCAACAGAATCACGCCCCCCTTTCCACCCAATAAAGACAGGGCAACGAGAAAGAAGCTAGCACGAAGATTCTGTTCCCAGCCACGAGGAATGCTGCACACAAGGGAAGGATTTTGTACTCGGTCCTGTAAAATACAAACCCATGTCTTCTTGGTGTATGAATTCCCTTTCACTTTACCTCAGTCGTTCTAGTGTATGTGAGACGTATGCTTTAGTTCACGCGAAGATGTCTTTCCTGAGAAAGGTTTGAATGACGTCATGCATAATGTCATGTATAAGGAAATACGTGTCAGCTCGTCCGGTCTACATAATGCTTTATTCAGACTGATTGAGTGTTGTAGAATGTTTCCATTCTTATAAATAGAAAATGACTCGGGACCTTTGGTGGTTGACTCAGACTCAGAGCGGTTCTGCCAGGACAGGATGCAGTGTGGTGCTCTCTCTCTCTCTCTCTCTGCCCTTTAGCTTTTTGAGCCACCAGATCAATGTGTGGGCATCTCCTCTTTTATCTCCAGACCCCGCCCCCCATTTTCTTGCCCGGAAACCGTTTTTCTTTGCCTTGCTGTTGCCCCTACACCCAGAAGTCGAGTGTCTCAAGGAGGTGATATCTCCATGGAAATGAGTCAGCTCCCTGCAGGGAATCGCATTATTGTCCAACATTGGACCAGCGGTCCCAAAATTGGACCAGCGGTTCAAAATTGGGAGTACGCTGGGTTCGTTATCCGCCGTTTTGCTGCCAGATCCGGAGGGTCCCCTGAGAGTGGGGGGGGGGGGGAGGGGGAGGGGTGTCGGCGAGATTGCGTTCACTTGCTGCTGGAATTGTGTGAATGAAGCGTCTCATTTGCCTGCTAATGAAACCCGATCAGAAGTTCATCGAGCGCTTCCCTTGGAGAACTGTTTACATCAAACTTGGTTACTCCTGAAGTGCCGAGGGGCACTTGCAAGCGAACGCCTGTTGGTGCGTGTGGGACACTGTCACTTGTTGAGTGTACGTGTATTCATTGCAATGTAGATGTCTCAAAGCCTTGTCTTTGTTGATGACGAAAAGACAAAATAAGCATTGGTTTAGAAACTAAATGAAAGTTCTAATAAATCCTTTGCTTTGGCTTTCGGCGTGCCACATCATCTCTTTCGGTTTATGAACAGCTCAAAATACCTTGTAGCATTACATTTATGTGCTGAACGTCAAAGACGGTTCAATATCGAGATCTTTGAAGGTTTTCAACAAAAACTGCTGTTGTTCTGTTTGCTTTCTTCCAAAAACAACAACAACAACAAAAACTTTAAAGGTTCAGTCGATCTACATGCGATATTTGTTTAATATTGTGCTATAGAGCGCGACTGATTTGTGTGGGAAGGTGCATTTTTCTGCCAAATATTTTTTCATTATTGTATTTTTAAAATTTGTGCGCCATAGGAGACAACAAAAAATGTAAACCAGATTCAGCCCAAAGAAAAACGAGGGAAGGAGATGGGGGGGAAAATGAGGGGGAAATCCACATATTAGTTTTTGCTCTACTCCCTCTCGACCGCTGGAGGGCATCCTCCATTGACAGACTATCAACCTGTATTTGCAGCCAGTATTTGACTGTCAAATCAGGAAAACCGCCCTCGCCCCGCGGTAATGGAACTAACGCAATTGTGGAGACCAGCTCGCTTGGAAGATGAGGCCGGGCAATCAAATCGCGGCCCCCATCTCCATTTATACGTTGCTGTCACTGCGCTGGCCGACCCGTGCGGGTTGTTTTCGGGTTCTCTGGGTTCGGATGACGGGGGCTTGATATGCTCTTTTCCCTGCCCTGGAGGGTTGGGAGGAGGCTTGGGGGTATGGTGCGATAAGGTAGCGTGTGGTTTGAGCTGGAATTGGCACAGTTAGGTTATGTTCCCCCCCCCCTGTGTGTGTGTGTGTGTGTGTGTGTGTGTGTGTGTGTGGTGATTGTTTCTTTCCTTTTACAGTTTGTTCTTTTTATATTTGTCTGTTTGTAGTCGCATCGTCAAGTTCTGAAACCCACTGTTGCGTCAAAACGTCAGCCGTTGACAAATAAAAAGAGTCATTGTCATTGCCCCTCCTCCCCCCCCCCCTCTCTCTCTCTCTCTCTCTCTGTAGCGACTTGAGATGACAATGGGAAGGCTCAACTTGGTTTTCAAAGTCACCCATCCGTAATACCGGGGCAAAAGATACGTGAAGACACTTACTGATACAGTTCGATAAGATTGGACAGTACGGGCTTGTCAGCCGGTTAGGCCAGAATTATCTGCAACACTATACAGGCAGCTGATGAAAAAGATAGACCTGTATGCAGTCACAACATAGTAGGAGTCTGAAAAGGTCTTTCGCGGCTGGCACAGGATGGGATTGGGTATGACATCGTTGTGGTTCTATTTCAGACGAAGTTTGCTACCTACAGTGGCGCCAATCTTCGCCGGTTCGTCGTCAACGTTGGGTTCTTGTCATCTGTTTGGTGTTTTCTCTAGGCAGTCCAGCCATCCTAGTCTTTTGGTCCCTTTCTGTCGCCCCTCTCCCATTCCCAACGACCGTAACCTAACAGCCGAGGGGCGATCTCATTTGCCGCAACAGTTGGTCATCATCCCCAGCAGCAGCAGCAGCAGCCAGCCGAAGTGGCGGACTAGCTGGAGGTGGATGACTCACACGTCGTCTACTTTATTGCGCTGATTGAACTTGGAAGGTGGCGGCACCTGTTGGATCGGTGCCGACGCGGGCGGGCGCTGAGAAGATTGACCTGCCCGTCTTTTCACGCTGCAAGCGACGTCTGCGGACTACCACCGCGGCTTGGCTCCTGGCTGGTCATGACAGAGGTTTGAACGGATATGAGTCCAAAACTGGTGCTGTGACACCAAGCTGAGTGGTACTCGAAGTAGTGAGTCAAGAATACTTCGTCACAAATAATGTGAGTGATGCCGTGTTTACTTCTGTGTCATCTGCCACATTCTGCCGAGAAATACTTTTTTATGTGGAGATGAAATTGGTCCTTTCTTGCTATCTGTTTGAACCGATTACAGGCCCCTGATTGGACTGCAGACACTTTGGGTCTCAGTTGCTGCTTTTTTCAGCGCCGGGTGTGTGTGGTGCCATGCCGGCCTGTGTTCAATGTTTCTTCACTGGCTGTGCATTTGAGACAGAGAGAGAAATCGCTGCTATTCTGCCATCCGGGATGCTCGACTGTTGGAGAATTAAAGTCAGGACACAGGCAAGAGAAAAGCGAGTTTTCAGTCAGTGCAAAGAGCGTAGGGCGAGCATTGGAGTTCCACTTCGATCTTAGACAGATTAATCACAGAGCCGGAAGACGCCCGTAGGAAATTACTGTTCGGAGTGAGCGGTCGTGAAGGTGAGAAAGTGTTGTGGTCAGTGAGAGATTTTTGTATTGCATACACATGTATTATTTTGTGTCAAGTATTCGGTGCGCGTGTCCGTTCAGTTGAGATGCTGCTAGTTTCTTCGCGGAACCGCTTTACTTTCCTTTCGCGCGCTTTGGAATTTGTAGAAGCGTTAAATTGTTTGCTTCTCTTGGACCCGACACGGATTGGGTGTAAGCGTTCTGTCAGCGCCTCCAGTTCAAACATCAGCCCAAAATGACGGTAAGCTTACCATCTGCCTGATTACTTTGTCCTCCACGGATTCCACTGTACTAGTTGAACGAGGTAGGTTTAAGTGTAACCACTTGTTACACCCCGAGTTTACGGAGAGTTGTGAATTGCATTCTTCTGCTGTCTGACCTCTTTTGTCGCCCTAGTGAGGAATGCCCTCAGGTGTTCTGTTGTTTGTTTTGTTCAGCGTCAGACTCTTTCGGCTTCTCGTGTGTAGAGCTTGGGCCTTGTGCCTGTGTACCAGCGGTTCGCTCCAAGTGCTTTGTGCAAGATTTGCCAATTTACACCTTGAAACTAATTGAAGGGAACTGGTTCGGATCCGATACGGGTGGCTGGCTCGGCAGAATCTTTGTTGGGTGCAAATGAGCGGTGATTGGTGGCGCTGATTTTCGTCTTTGTGTAATAACCTATTTTTCAAGAAGGTGAGAGTGTTTTGGAGTGCAGTTACTGTCTGTGCAGGCTCTTCAGGGGTTTCACCTATAAATATTTTGCCCTTCCTTGATGCATCGCTTGGTCTGATTACAGAGGAACGTATTTCAGCCCAGACATTTCTCATAGGTTTTCAGTGTAGGCACTGTTTTACGTCTTTGTGTAAATTCCCTGTATTGGAAGGTGTAAGTGGTTTGGATGGAGACCCCGTCCTGGCAGGCCCTCAGTGTAGAGGTTTATTTGCGGGACAACTTGAAGACTAATTCAGTCCAGACACTTACCGGTTGCCATGTTGGTTTAGTTAGCCTCCGATAGAGCAATGGTTTAGAAGATGCTGTTGATTGGTTGTGTGTGATTAATGACGTGTGTAGAGTGTACCACGTGACAGCCTGTCTGCGCCATTACTTGAAGAGGCCAAACCCCAGTTCTAGCGTTATCTGTGTTTCTAGTCTAACGACTGAGATGCTCCCTCTGGCAACCCGCCAGAGCTCGAACAGAAGATCGGTGCTTGTAAGTTTGTCCGTATGCATTAAAAGGTCTTTATTGTGTATGTTCCACTTCGACTTCTCGCTTTTAAACAGTTTACTTACAGCTCCTTCGCAGTTCCATTAGACGAATTTTGTGAGAGCATTTTTGGCAGTGTTCACAGAGCGGGCAGGTAAGTTTACTTGGAGCTGCTAGTGTTGCCAGAGGCACTGTTTAGGTTTGATCTGCATTCGTTTTAGTTTCGGTAAGGAAGACTTTAATACTTTTGAGCATGGTTGTTGAGCTCGAGGTGTTCCGAGTTCTAATCCCGGCTGGTAGCCAAGCCGGAACTGAACTTGTGTTGGTTTCTTTCTCCGGCTGTCCCATCTGTGAGATAACCCTTAAATGGTGGAGAAGGACGTTAATCCCGCAATCAGTCAGACAGCCATTGTTGTTGAGGGCGTACGTGCGTGCTTGTCTCTTTACGTTCGTCCATTCAGCTTACAATGTTGACCTTAACACGCTTGACTCTAGCGGCAAATTGCCTTTGATATATCGTTTGATCTGCGCGTGAACCAGTCAGGTAGCGAACATACCGTAGGAATGGCGAGCCTTTGTCGAGTGGCTTCTTGTGACCTCAATCCATCACTTGACGGCCCAGACGAGTGGACGATTGTGTCATAGAAGGCGACTGTTCTCTTGTGTCTCTGGTCCCCTTTACCTTCTGTTCACGTTTTCCTCCCTGGTCCGAGGCGCGCTGCGCAACGTTGCGTCAGTGGCAGGTATTGGAATGTGGTCCGAGACCTGACTCGCAGCTTGTTATTGTTGTTTTGGATCTCTTGTGGAAATTCTCTTCGCCGGACACTCAATCCGTGATGAAACGTAGACCTGTAGATTCGCACGTACGCACGCCTGCACACACACACACACACACACACACACACACACACACACACACACACACACACACACACACACACACACACACACACACACACACGGCAAAGAGAGAGAGGGGGGGGGACTGCTTATTTGGTAGGACGGCTGCATGTTAGTTGAATTTATTTGTGACACCACCATGTTTTTGTTGTTTTTTGTGGTTTGTGTGTGTGTGTGTGTGTGGGGGGGGGGGGGTCAAGAGACAGGAGATCTTCCATTCTGCACACCATTAAGTTCCATTGGTGGTGGTCTATTCATTACAATCAGTGTATAGGGAATGTCCGCAAGAGAATCGGCCCATCTGGCGGCTTACACACGACAGTCGTGTGATGACCACCGCTGTATGCAAAGTAGCATTGTGAATCCTGTACACCAATGCCAGGAATGCAAGTCGTCTGTAAAGACGTTGTAGAGTGCCATTCTCCGGCTGCCGAATGCCGTCATCTGTCGCACGTAGTGACACACGGTCGCGCGGTAGACGGAGTTTGCTGGGGACACTGGGAGACTGTTGGCATGCTGTGTGAGTGATTGCCTGTCTTGAAGGATTGTGGTCGGTGAGAAGGGGGGTGGGGGGGGGGGGCAGAACGAAGGGGGTGGTTGGTAGGGGCTGTCTGCGGCAGTCTTCAGAAACCCGAGTGTGCTCAAGCCCAACGGTGTAGGAGTCTTGTAAAGGGACCAGACAGATTTGTTTCGTGTCATGTAAGTGCGGCATAGGACAGTTGCCACACAACCACAACGATGGACCAGAGCTTTGTCTTTGTGCCGATGAGCAATGGCGTTGCATCACTAATAACTGAGGATTGTTTGATGAAACCGAGAATTTGGGGTTGCCAGTAAGTACAGCAGCTTGTATTTTTGGTTTATTCCCCTTTGTATCTCAGGAAGGTATCGAATAGCCTACTGTGCACCTTTTCCTAAACTTGAGGAGTTTAATATTGAGGTGATTAACCCTTTCACTGCCAGACGCGTTTCGGTTCAGCCAGGGATAACATCTCTTCACGTCACTCCGCTGTCAACAGGAATCAGAACCTATACTGCATCCAGACAGCTTTTTTCCCCAAACTACTGCAAAGTCTAGTTTTACCATTTTAAAATAATTTGACAGCGAGGCTGCTGGTGCGATTCATCAAGTGCTGCAGTGAAAGGGTTAAGTTTGAGTTACATGGTTGAGACACACTGTTTGCTGTGTTGAGTGACCAGAAGCCCTTAAACTTACTTAATATATTAACTTTCTTTCAGAGTCATTTTTTTATGTAAAAAGTTACGTGAGACATTGACACAGTTGAAAACCTGCCAAGTTGGTGTCATCTTGCTTGTTTTGTTGCAGCGAAAGAGTTGCTCACGTCACTTGTGTGGGGTGTCGTATTTTCCAATCTGTACCCTGGTATATTCAGCCGTCGGGCATAGGGTTTCCTACAGCTATTACGTTGCACAAGAAAGGTTTCACACTGGCATCTCGTGTTCCTGAGAGCGTTAACCGCGTATCAGGTTCAACACTGCAAGCCTGGTGGTCTGACTTTGCGAAAAGCCGTCTGCATCAGAACTTTGGGTGGGGGGGGGGGGCATATTTTGTGTCCAAAACGACGATTGATTGTTGTGCAGTCTGGTGGCCCAGCCATCCGCAGAGCAGTCGGCATCAGAACTGGGGGACATTTTGTTATGGCCAAAGAGATTTTTTAGTCGTTCGGATGTCCTTCGGGGCTTCAGCACGGTGTTTTCGATTTCAGTTTTGTGGTGTCTGCAGGACATAGACTGAGTGGATTACATGTTGAGGTATTTGGTCACCTGACTGCTTGAGCCAAGTCATGCGTCAAGGAGAGGTTGTAGACACATCGCGTGGAAACATGAAATCTCTTACTTTCTGTAACGCGTTCGAAGGTATGTACTTGCGTAAATGTCCTGCGAAAATATGTCTTTGTATAGCGAGATCGCGTTGTGTTTCTTAATGCTGGCAGCACGAGATCTCCGGTTACTGTAATCCGTGTGAGGACTCGAAGCTGCAGGTTTGAACACAGGGAATGAGACCAGAAGAACCAGCTCTTGGCTCGCAGAATGTGTGTTGAGCCGAAAAGACAACAGCGAAGGAGAGAGACTGAGTCGTGGTGGTTCAAAAAGACTGTTTTGACTGGAGACCAGAAGAAACAACGCAAGGCGAAGAAGAAAGTGTCGGTCTTCTAGGCATGCGGCGTACGTGTATGAATATGGTCCAGTAGTGAGGACAAGTACTGACGTTGTTTCGTTGCTCATGGCGTTTCAAGTTAGTGTATTGAATTGAATTGAAAATGCTCCATTCATCCCGAAGAAGGAAATAGCCGGGGTGGCCGAATGATAGATCGTTGGACTTTCAATGCTCGGGTCGTGAGTTCGAATCCCGGCTGGGGCCAAATATTTGTGCTGGCCTTTTTCTCGTTGCCCGTCTTTGATATCACCCTTATGTGGTGGAAAAGGACGTTAAACTCCCAAAACACCCACCCTAAGAAGGAAATTGCTTCTACCAGCTTGCTTGCGTACGTTTCCGGTTCAGTCATCCAGACAGGCAAACTGACATTTTTTTTTTTTTTTTTTTTTGTTCCTTTGGATTTGGGGCACAGAAACTTTCCTGGATCGTCTATCTCCCTCCCAACCACCCTCTCCCCACCCTCTTTGTCCCGCCCTTCACCTCTTTAAAAGGGAAGTGGAGTTCAGAACAAGGTTATAAATTGTGAGAGGGTCATTATGAAGCTACGCACTGCGTGTTTGGTGTAAGTATTGACGTCTGTTGTTCACGCATATAAGAGTCCTACCACGCCATTGAAGACCTTTCATGATTTACAATCTCATAACTCCCAACTACTGCGGCCCTACTTATACAGTATTGCACAGAAAATCGTGAATATTACCGCAGGCAGTAGCAGTGTTGGGTAGCTCGCTCTCAGGCTGTTCAGTGGTCCCCTACAGCGGTTTTTCGTTTCTTAAGTCTGCTTTGGATACCAAGTTGAAAAACATGTCGATGTTTCCAGCGTGGACATCTGAACGGAAGACATCGCGGGCCGTGTCTTTGAACAGGTCGTGTTCGTGGTCGTGGAGCAGACATCTTCATGTGAACGGTAGCAGAGATATGGCTACTGTCGACACCTTCAGGTAACTAGCTCAAGCGATAGGACAAAGCGAAGAACTTGTCCCCTCGACATCCAAACATTTGACGAGATTTGGCAGGTATCTCGGAGTTTTTCATCGTGTCATTGGCCGCGTTCCTAGACAGCCAGGGTATTCATGTAGCTGTAAGTTGCTTAGGGACAAGGTGGGACCAAAATATTTCTATAAAGGCAGCAGTCTGCTTGCCTTGCTGCTGGCAGCTTTTCCAGCTTTGACGAATTCTTTTGGACAGAGAAGCAGCGAGTTCTAAGCAGACCTCCGGGAAACAAAAATCCTCGTGACCATGATTGTTTTGCTTAGTCATTATTGTTTACATTCAACCCTTTGTTGCCTTCATCAGTTCATGGCATTTGCCGAATTTCTCGCACCGGCCTGTTCACGTCGTATCTTTGATCAGAGGAATGCTTCATTACAAGGTCAAGCAAGTCAAGAACGTTGGCAAACCCCCCAAGCCCAGGTTAGCTGGTGTTTTCTCACAGGCAGTCACCTTCTTCAGGCTTCTTGTCTTTGGCTATCTGTTATGGCCATCTGCTGTCCGCCTATTGCTTGTCCTGGGACGAGTCTAGTGGCCCGTAATGAGCTCGTGGGATTTCTCCGGTCATCGTGTACGGGGAGGTCTCTCGGGTAGTCACGGTGTCAAACCGTCTGGCCCAGATCCGTCAGCGGTGTTGGGAAATACCATTCAATAGTTGATGAAGACCTCGACATGTTTTGTATCAGTAACAACGGAATTCAAAGGAATTGTCTTTGTAACCTAGTTCTTTACCCTCCGCAGGACACACATTTTGAGCTCATTTGTTCGTTTTGCCGTAGTTGATTTCGGCCATAATTTGACTCCGTGACATTGGAAACAGTGCCTGTAATGTCTGTTGTTACTTTTTTTTTTTGGGGGGGGGGGGGTATCTTTGTGGTTTTTTTTTTCCCTGTTGTTGGTTTCTTCTTGTATTTTACGCGGCGTTTTTTTATTTATTTATTTATTTTTTAAGATGGCTGAGAATTGAATTGAATGGGAAATACTTTATCATTTCAATTCAAATTAACTCAAGTTGTTCTGCCCGGCAGTAGGTATACCTAAGCATGGCCCCTCTACAGGGTTTAGCCTTTGGACAGTCAGTGCAGGCCAGTAAATGCCCACTTAACGTGGTCAGCAAAAAGGCCACAGTATGTAAAGCTACCGAAGCCAGCCGAGTCAGCGTGGCACATGTCTACAGGTAGTGTCGGGGTGATAACGGTCAGTCAGGTACGCGCCTGGTCAGTTTGGAGCCGGCGGCAGCTGCTGTTGGGCGGACACCTCCGACAGGTAGAGGCTTGAAGGCGGCGGGGTGGAATCCTAGGAATTCTTTAATGTTTGTGTGTGATAGAGTGCGGTGTTTTGTTGGTCTGATGATATATTCATAGCTTGTACCCTGAGGTCTATGCATGGCGCGTGTTGTTGTCAGTCATTTATGACCGGGGTTGATGTCTCTGCTAGTACCGAATCAGTTGGGCCAAACTAGTGTACTTGCTCTGACCTTTTTCTCGTTGCCCCGTCTTTGATATCACCCATAATTGGCTGAGAAAGACGTTAAACCGTCAAACAGCTTGCCTACCCACCCTCGTGTCTTTCGGCTCTAGTTAACCCGTCAGCGGCAGACTAAATGTAAGGATGTCACTTGTCGCAGTGGAAACCGTGACGCTAGTTTGCGGGGAGAGTGAATCATCTAGTGTTGCGTCAGCATCCTGATGTAACAGACGCAACTCCGTGTCTACCTTGTGCCCTCGCGGCTGTGTCAGTCACTGTATTAGTGTTTCCGGTCAAACAGCCGTAAGGAGAAAGTGATGTCACCGGGAAAGCTAGGTAACGGCCAACCCTGTTCCGGGTCCGTCGATAACCCTAGGCCCCTACGACGACGGCCAAGTCGGGCTAACCGAGACCGAGCCGAGCTGAGTGATACCTAGGAAGGGAAAAACAGAACTACTCGGTGACAAGGAAAATGGACATTTGCCAACAACTTTGAGGTCACCGTGTTATTTCACAGTGTGCACAGAAGCGGTGAACACTGTCGGTTTCACCAGCACAATACATTCTCAGCCTGTTTCGAGATTATTGGCTGCAGAGTTGTCTCCCTTGCCGCAACAAGCACGCATTTTTTATGACAGAGGACAAAAAATGCATGCGTGCTGCGGGTCTCATGCAGGCAATAATCTGGAAACTCCAGAATGCACTGTGCTTGTGAATGTACTGTGCTGGCGACAGTTTTCACCGCTTCTGTGCACACTGTGAATAACACAGGGAGCTCAGAGTTTTTCCTTCTTAGGTATCACTCAGCTCGGCTCGGTCTCGGTTAGCCCGACTTGGCCGTCGTCGCAGGGGTTTGGGGTTATCGACGGGCCCGGAACAGGGTTGTTAGGGGAAAGTGATGTCAGCGGGAAAGCTTGGTTTCGGCACTAACAGCGGAAAAGGTGTACCACTACTAACCACACTAGGAGGATCAGCTGGCTCAGGTGTCCCTTGTCTTCACCCCCCGCTGCGCAGCGCCGCCACACAGATCGGATTAACGGCCCTTGTGGAAAACCCAGTCACCGGCTTAGTTATCGGACTATTTGTATTTGTGTCAGATGTGAGGAGACTGGGTAATTCACAGTGAATCAGGTCTTTGACTTGACACAGTTTCTGCTGTACGGGTGGCCTAGTTTGGTTCAACTGCCTGTGGCCGGACAAAGCTTGTTCGGAGATAATAATTATTCATTGTACGGTACGGGCAGACAAAGCTTGGTAATAATCGTACAGTAGTTAGCTGGTGTATGGATGGTTTACCTAGGAAAACAGCCTTAAACGTTTTGAAATCGTATTCAATTATATAGAGAATCGAATGTTGCTGGATTCCGACTGCAAATCACTATGCAGGTGTCACTGTTTTGTAAAAAGTTAACACTGAATACATAGAGCCGCGAGAGCTAGTCAGCAGAGAAAAACTTCTCATTCAACTCGTAGTTATTTCTTTTACAGTTTCAGAACTCTTTGAGCATTTCATAAAACTACAGGCATAGTTTGCGCACACTGATTTCTCAGCTGGAAGCATCCTGTGTGAAGAAAGGTACACTTAGAAAGATGCACTGGTGTCGCAGTCTTGGTTTTTGGTTCAGTGAATTCGTTTGTTTTATGCTAGGACAGGGGGTGTGTAGTTGTGGGCGTTGCTGCAGTCTTGCTGTGCTGTCCTCTCGCTGTGCTTTCGCGTTTTTGCCTCCAGTAACTGGGTGAGTGGGAGATCGGTCTACATTCTGACAACAGGACCATGTACAACCAGACTTGACTGGCTAAGGAATAGCGGTGTGTTGTGCATGGGCAGAGGCGATGAATATTTAATGTTGTCTTCAGAAATAATGTGTGAGTTTGAGGGGGAGAGGGGGGGGGGGAGAAGCATAGGAATGACGATGATACGTTTTTATTCAGGGTAATATTCAGAGCATTGTATAGGCATTGAGAGAGAGGGGGAGGTGGGGGGGGGAGGTTAACGTCCTTTTCCATCATATACGGGTGATATCAAAGACGGGGCAACAACGAAAAAGGCAGCACAAATATTTGGCCCCAGCCGGGATACGAACTCACGACCCGAGCATTAGAAGTCCAACGCTCAACCATTCGGCCACCCCGGCTCCCAGAGAGAGAGAGGAGATGATGATGATGATGATGGTTATAATGAGTTATGACACCGGACACGTATATCTCAGGATAAGCTAGCAATATAGAGTAATAATAATAGGCATCGAAGCCTGATATACTATCTTGCAACATCACTAGCCTACACACAGAAGGGGCGGGGGGGGGGGGGGGTGGCGAGCAAACTGATTACCATTGTGCAGCGGCAGACTGTCTTGCGAATTTCGATGATGTCATGAACCGTGTGTGGAACTAAAGGCATGACACACAGACCCCTCTATGAATAATTAACGTCTCCTTCCTGACCCCCTAATGAGAGAACGACAGGGCACTGCTGGGCGTGAGCGTGTCCACGAGACAGTCGACAATAGAACCGACCCGGCCTGCACCGCAACTCTCAAGGAAAATGTTGGGAAGGGTGGATGTCTCCATGGTACCGCTGACATATTTCCTGGTTCGTGCGTTCGCTGAAGGCTTTTGTGCCGATTGTTGTGTGTGTAACAGTTGTCTGGAGTGCCCCTGTTTCCTCAACCTTTGTAGATAACCTCACAAAGTTATGCCTGTCTGCTGGCATAGCCGCGCAAGAACACACAATGTACGGACTTCTTATTGGAGTGTAGCTGCCTTGTACACCGCGAGAGAAAAGTGATACGTGTACTGCACTCCCGCTCTGTAAAACGCGTTGGTGGTGAGCAGTAGTGGCGTTAGTGTATCTGCAAGGGGAATGGTCATACCTTCTAACATGAACAAATTGTGCTTCGTCCTGATATACTCGGGCTATGTGTTGTACCGTCTGGTTGCCCGTCAGTTTGGGGCTCGGGGGGAAAACTGACGTCTGTTAACGATTTGGCAATGCGCAGTGCTGTGTTTTATGGAGAGAATTTGTGACATTTATAAATGCGCGTACGCACATAGGCGGGTTTTAACTTAAAACAATTGACAGAGGTGCTTACGAGATGCTGGACGTCTGTTGCGCATTTGGCACTGCGCAGTGTTGTGTTTCATATAGAGAATTGCGTGACATTTCGTGCATAGGCGTATGCATGCAGGGGTTTAGTTCAGACAATTGAAAGAATTGCTGAAGAGCGGCTGCTGCACATCTGTCACCCATTTGGCTACCCATGCTGATTGTAGTATTGTATGGAGTGAATTCTGTGACAGTTTGTAAAGTGTGCATACATGTCTACACTACACAGTTATCTTTGTTGGAAGAGCCGCGTGCTTTCATTTACACACATGTTTCTTATATCAAACGTTCGAAGCTGAAGGCCGGATGGAGGGAGTCTGGCCATGTAAATTGTGTGATAAGATCGACTCTCAGCGTTGAATACGACAATGGTGTTTTTCGTGGAGAAGAGTCTTGTCGTAGCTTGGTTTGGCTTTGATCGGCTCGTTGCACTGACGACATTAGACCGGCGAGGAAATAGTTCCTCAAGATAGTTAAACATCGTGATCATCAGTGAGATCTCGTAGCAATATCACAGACATCCATACCGGACATTAACATACAGGGTAAAAGGTCAGTTCGGTCTGGTCCAGTCTGGTGTTAGTTAGCGTGGCTAGTACGTGTCACATGTCACACCTTAACATTCCCACGTCAAGTTTAATCATTTCCTTGATAGGCAGGATGATCTCAGTGCTGTAGGATTCTGTACTGACGCAGGAGATGGAAGCCGACCGTTGGCTTCCTTTGCATTGTTAGGCCGCCGGATTCTGCAACGGATACTAGCGGTTGTCCATGATTATACAGGAATTGTTCACCCACAGCTCAGTATAGTGCAGCGAAGGAGCGTCGTGCATGACAGCAGCTGTTGTAAGGCAAGTAACATTGTAGTACTGATGAGAAGGGAGCGTGCTTTGACGGTACAGTAATCTCTACAATAGTCAATAATTCTAGATGAAAATTATGTGATTTTACCGCAACACGCATCTCAGTGGCTATCGTTATCGTGTAGTTGCTGGAAGAAAAGTGCTTGGGCCACCCAGAATTCTTTCGGTTTTTATCCCGTTAACAGAAGGCCTTGGTTGTTCATTTTAACTTTTGCAGGCAGGCACTTGAGCGTGAGAACTTTAATTAATCAAACTTCAGTATAACTGTAGTCGATTCACGGGTCTTTGATAGAAGAATCGGAGACATGCATGTTATTTATCACAGTTTGCCTCTGGGGAGAATTGAACGCCTCTTTTACTGGGGTCGAGGGTCTGCGGATGTTAAAAGGAGACTGGAGCATTTATTACTTAAAATCCGGCTTACTCATAGCCACTGCACAGTCCTATGTCGCGGAAAAGGACGTTAAACTCCCACACACCCGCCCATCCTTTGCAGTGTCGGTTCTACGGCATGAAGAGCTGAACACCTACTGACGTGTTCAATCACACTTGTAGCTGGGAGAGACACAGAACAACAGTCACTCTTTCCAGTGATAGTCCGGCCACGACCGTGACTATACTTTGCGAGGCGGTTGAGTGGCAAAGCATGACTAACCTTGTTCCTCCCATGTTGCGGTTAAAGTTTACGGCTGAGCGGGCGCCAGTCATGCGTATCCCGCTATTCGCCCGCCGGCTGATGAAGACTAACAATGGTGCTGATGACAGCGACACACGGCAAAGACATGGGGAATATCCGGCCCGTACGTCATACTGAATGCAGTCGGTGGGTTTATGTATTGGCACGCACTGCGGAGGATATGACGATTGAGTCTCGAAGTTATTTATAGGTAAATGCTTTCTCTCTTGTAGGAATGAGCATGTGTAGTAGTTCGGTAAGTAGATCGAGGAACAGTCTTTGTGAAGTGGTGGTGTGGCGTAGTTCGTGATACGGCATCACTGACTTTCAAGTTCCCGGCCACGAGTCTTTTCTTCAGCTGTCAAGTTCATAAGTGTGGTCATTGTGTGTTGGCAGAAGTGAGGACTTGATTGGAAGCTTTAAAAAACAAAAATCATTGTGTGGATGTAGTCAGTCGAATAATTATATGAATACAGAGTATGTGAACAGCTTTTAGACCGCAACGTGTAGTGACCGAGCAACTTGGACAGCGTTCTACTTCCCTAGTAAACTGAATACAGCTTACTACAACTACCTGGTCATGGGATCACTGACTACCTCATTTTCAGATTATTAGATGGCTATTTCCGTCGCATGTCAACCGCAGACATTCTGTCTAAACCGTCAGATGAATCCTTTCCTCAACCAGCACGACATTGTGATTGTACATCCGTATCTCCTGGTAGTGGAAATCGGCTTGCTTCCCCTGAATGTGAATAGGCTCGGAGGAGTTGTATCCCCTAGGTACACAGGCCATCATGGAACACCCGCTTTCCTGTTGTGCCGACGCCAGATTTTTGGAGTGAACTTTACCGTAGCTTTATGCATCAGTGTAACTCATGACATGTCCCAGGTTAGAGAATTATTCCTGTTCCTTTTTTGAAAATATGTAGGACGTTTGTGTGTGTGTAATACATTTAGCATGCCATATGTTGACCTGTTCAATTTTGTGATTGCTTTTATTCAAGTACCATTCATTACTAATGATGTTCCTGTTTTTGTGTGTGGTTACAGAGCTAGCATGGAGTCTGGCATGATGGCGTCCACACAAAGCCACTACCAGAATTTAGCCGCAGCACGACGGCGACCTCCTCCGCCTCCTCCTCGCACTCCGAGCCCTGAGGCACACCCCCCGCCTGCGTTGCCTCCTCGCAACTATCAGCGGAAACCGCAGGACGAGCCGTCACCCACCACTGAGGAGGACGGGAATAAAGAAGACGCCAAGATCGACTTCAAAAGTCTGGTGAATCAGTGGGAGCACAGCTCGCCTCGCGAGGACACATACGCCGCCCAGCTGCGGAGGCAGGCTATGAAATTTTCGGGTCAGCAGCGCAGCGGATCGAGCAGCGGGGCAGCACCTACGAGCATGAGCGTCATGGTCTCCCGTACGCCAGTGGGGATGTCCACGTCGTACTCGCGGGAGCCGATGATCGCCCAGGAGGCCACGCAGCCTACCACAGCATCGACACAAGCGTCGGGTTCGACATCATCTTCATCATCCATCTCCAGCCAGGCTGCGTTGGCCCCATCGGCTCATCGCAACTCCGGGTCTGCTGTTCCGTCCGCGTCGGACTTTTACGCCCCGTCTCCATCCTTCTCTCAGACCAAAGACTCAAACCACCCGCCTGCTGCCTTTGTTGACAGAGACACAAAACCAACTGTGAGTGCAGTGCCTGTGGCAGTGTCGAGGCCTCCGCAGCTTCCTGAAAGAACGGTTTTGCCTCCCAGGGGAGATAACCTTCCCCCTAGGGGAGACAATCTCCCACCTAGGGGAGATGCTTTCTCTTCTCGTGACCGGAGCGGTTCAGATGCCAACATTTTGCAGCAGAAAGACTCCGCATTTTCGCCTTTATCGCCCCCAGAAATCAGTCGTGATCGGAGTGCGTCAGACACTCGAGCTCTCGCAAAACAGGATTTACGCACTTCTGTCTCGGAAGAAAAGTCTCCACAAAGACATGTGGGCAGAGAGAGTGAGTTGCCTCTTCCGTCTCCGCCCAAAGTTAGCCAGCAGGAAGTGGTCGTGGACAGTGGAGATTTGCCTCCCCCTCCCCCAGAGCTTCTGGACGACAGTGGAAGCAGTTTGGGCAAGGGAGACCATCAGGCAGATGAAGTGTAAGTACCGGTAGTCGTTTGCATTTTTGAAACATCACTCTCATTTTGGGAAGGCAGAGAAGCAAACTGACGCATCACCAAAAGTTTTGCATAGACTTCTTAGTCACAGCAATGTTAGAGGGGCAGGACTGATGAAATTTTTTTTTTTTTTTTTTAAATTAAGGGGCGGGGGGGGGGGGGGGGGGGGGGGGGCTGAGGTGATACTAGATAGCTGTTCAAATCGTCTTTCAAAGTATGTGAGGATGTGTGGGATATACGCACTTAATTACTCCTGTTTGCCTTGTACATGGCGTTGGACTCTCAATGCTCAGGTTGTGAGTTCGAATCCCGGCTGGGGCCAGATATTTCAAATTTGTACTGGCCTTTTTCTTATTGTCCCGTCTTTGATATCACCCTTACGTGGTGGAAAAGGACGTTAAACTCATAAACACCCACCCACCCATGCCTTGTACATGTGTATGCACTTACGTATGAAAAAGACCAGCACAAATATCTACAAATGTACATTCCGTTTGATGGTGCAAGGGAAGTAACCCCTCTTAGCTTACCACTTTGCTCTTGGTGGATTCTGTCCCTTGCATTCAGTACACCTGTCTGTTCTCCCTCCTCCTCCCGCCCCTCTCTAAGCAAAGAATAATTATAATGGTCAAACAACTGACAGAGGTTTTGATGATGCAGATAATGAAAAACAGACAGGGTGGTCACACAGAGAGGTGTGAAACCAATCTCTGTGTTTGCATGATGGTGAATGAGCAAACTTCCTGTCCAATCGATTGACACTTTGTCCCGCTGTTTACTTTCACTTGTGCCTGCATGCACACAGTACTTTGAATCGGAGTGTGCTGAACATCATCTGGTGAAACAGAAGTTTCATTCTGCCAGTCAGTGACATACATGTATCTTCCTGGCGGCTTCAGTCCCTCACAAAACAGAAACAAGAAAACTGACGAAAGCATAACAAGAACACAACAACAAAGACTAAACAAAAGCAACAAAAAACCTGAACACACACACACACACACACACACACACACACACACACACACACACACACACACACACACACAAACTCGCACATGAAAATATTCCCATGAGCCAGGACAGTAATTCAGATTCTATGTTCTCTTTCCTTCACCCTCTAACCCTCCCCCCCCCCTTCCTTCCCCCTCCCCCACCCGCTACCACCGCACACTTGCACTCTTCTTGACTGATCGTCCGGTGTCCATTGTCTTCATACCTTTCCATGGACTAATGCCTTTTCTACATTTGCTATGTGAGCGAGTGGCCGGGTTGTCAGTGGTATACATCAGTTACACGTGTACAGTCACACAGCCATCTTCATCATCTGCCAAGTGTTTGCATACAACCTTCAACACAGTGCACAGGTCCCAGAGAGAGGCGGTCAGACAGGGCATGAGATAACAGCCAGGAAAACTGCGAGTTTGGCGGGAAAAACAGCCAGCGGCGGTTAGTGTCTGTGATCATATCCAAAAGCTTGGTGGCATGGGAGGTAGTGAAGATGGCGACCAGTGTTTTTTGTGCTACTCGGATTCAAAAATTCTCAGTGGTGATGATTGCTCTCAATCCGTAATAAATGAAATATCAGCGCGGGGTGGCATGTGCACAACTTTACTGACATTGTAGTAATGTGTTAGAAAAGGTAATTTCTGGTCTATAGGCCTACCAAACTGAACTCAAAACCGGAGTACTTCCGGCTGTGCCGTCTGCGGCATCAGTTAATGATTTTCAAAATTGAAACACTTGATGCTGCCCGATTTCACTGGATCAGTTTGGTTTGTCTGTATTTACTAAGATTGAAAGCAGCTGTTTATCAACTTAATTTAAAACAACTTCTGCTTACATTTCAAACATCACTGTTACCAAACTAACAGAGCAATCATGAAAACTTGAATTGTACCGCTGAGTACGAAGCAGCACGTCACAGTGAGAACATTTTTCCACGTCAGTTTTCCGCCGGGTAGCATCAGAAATACTCTAAGCAATTTTGAACTAACCCCTGTGGCGCCCTAAACCTTGGGTCTGTTCCCTCTGTTGTGGTGCCCACAGAGGATGTAAGCACTCAGTTGAAACAACGAGAAATAATCCGCGCTGGCCGCTCGCACCGTCGGCGGGAAAAATAAGTTTAGTTTCGGAGGAGGTGTAGCAATCAGTGCGGCGGTGCTTCAGCAGTGGTGGTAATTACATTTTTGGCCGGCTTTGCCACAAAGAAGAGGATTAGAGGTGGGAACTTTGTACAAGAGCAGTAAATTGGTTGGGCGGTGGGTTTGGGATTCACTGAGTAAAAAGGACCGTGACAGCACTTCGCATTAGTTCAAACAACCGAGAAGACGGATGCTGCAGACTGAAAGACTTCTACAGATGATTTTATAGGCGTGCTCTTCCAGCTCTTCGTCTGTAAACAGAAGCTGAACCACTTCATACCGGGGCGTTCATCAGCTGCCACTCGGTTGCAACGGCTGTGTGGCGATTTGAATTTGAGGGCAGCCTATTTACATAAGGTGTTTGCCAATAATCATCGCACGTCACAGTGTGGTAGGGCAGGGCGGTTTTGTGTGTGCGGGCAGAAAGTGGACCGGCTGCTGTTGAAATTCTTGTTTGAAGTTTTGTAGCATCTGGTCAGTGACATCAGCGAATACACGGTGTACTGGGTTCAAGAGGACTTTTACCTGACCGTCACTGTGACATGCACACGACGGTTCACTGAACGTCAGTGACTTTTTGTCATCATTGCCGTCGGGCAGTGAAGTTTCACTCGTCACTGAGCAGACTTGTCAAGTTTGTTGCATCAATGTCTCGTTTGGCGATGTTCGCATGCATTCCGGGCTCTACTGAATCAGTGGGGTACCGTCCACACGGCACTGTGACTGAGCTTCAAAGTGTCTAGTCAGTTGTTTTTTTTTTAAATTTTATTTTGTGTGATAATCTGACTACCACGGCGGTCTCTCAGCTGATTACTGAGTCTGTGTGAGAACCGACCAGGGAACTGATGTGTTGTGCGTTGCTAAATTTTTGTTCTGGTGTCAGGCGTGAGACACGTGCGTGAGTGGTTGATGTTACTTTGGCAGCGCGCCTCAAGTCAGTTCAGACACTTCTGACCGGTCAGACACAGGTGGTTATCAGCCCCTGGAGAGGTGACCGTTATTCCAGGTGCTGCATGTCTATAGATGCCGCTGTGTGCAGACACTGACACGGTGCCTGGAAAGACTTGGAATGCCAGACAGCCCTGATCAAGGTGTAACTAACTTCATGTGTACGGTCAGTCGGACCACAAGACAGGCAGACAGCAGAACTTGTTTTGTCTTTACGGCCAAGGACTTTGTGGCTATTATTAATGATAATAATCGCATTGATGGAGGCGCTTTATCCCATGTTGCTGTAAGCGCCACGAGCTAAACCCAAACACGCACGCTGACGTAACGCCGGGAATCACACGCATTCTCTCAGAAACTGAGAGACATGAACACATAACAGCCGCTTGCTGCGAAGGGCCAGCTAAGCAATTTTAAGTTCCGGAATTTTAGAATTGTATTTATTTGTTAATTTTGTTGGCGGAACATTTACAAAGCAGCTCAGAGAGGAGGAAGCCGGAGTACCCGGAGAGAACTCCTGAGGGTTGGCCCGAATGAACGGTGCCACATACGAGAAAAAAAGATTCAGTCTTCGTCCCGAGTCCCAGCTTTTCAAACAAACTCCAGACAGACAGGAAGGCGATGTCTATTGGCATTTATTAATTACTGGTGCTTATACGTAACGCATCCTAGTCCTGCTGAGGTCGGATCTGGTTTTGTGATCCTTATGGTGTGTGAAGAGCATGCTGCGTGATTTCTCAACGGCCCAAGAGAATGTCCATGAAGCCGGCTACGAGTGTGCGTTAGTGTGAATTTTGTCTGCCGGCTTTGGAAAGTGAAATTGACAGTGACGACCGTCTGCGGTAGCAAGGAAAAAAAAAATTATTCAGTCTGCCAAAATGTGCGCGTTCCAGTTCACGACTTGGCCTTTTCACACTGTTTCACTAGGTCACTGGCACCTCAATTCGTCACCAGGAGCGCAAATCGTGTTGGTGAATGCGAACTGAATGTAATGTCAAGGTGTCCACACGGGTTGCCATTGTCTTCAGACTTGCAAGCATTTGCAAGTACTTGTACACTGTCGTTGCAGGCCAGCTGAGGCCCGGCTAACCTTGAACCGGCTTACGTACTTCTTCTACCCCGAAAACTGAACACAATAGGATTGTTTTGTCCCTGTAGTAACAACAAACTCCTGTCTGCAGTACCACTGTCAGCCTTCCGTTTCACAAACCCAAGCCTGCGACAGATGCTGGTGTGCAATGCCTAATAGACGTCAGCTGTTGTCCTCGTGGCTGAGGAAAAGGAAACTGGTAGCACGTGCAGGAGGAAAGGAGGACGGAACTTTACCTGTGTAACAACCGTCACGTGTACCAGCAGGGTTAACGTTATCATAACAACAGTCTTGGCCGTGACTGCTGTAGGCCGGCTTGCGTAGCTTGTAAGCGTCAGTCGGACGGTCTGAATTTGGAGGGGTGGGGGATGGAGGGAGTACCGTTATAACAACCGCCGTGACGTCTAGATGTTGCCTGGAAGTTGCGTAGCTTGAAGTAAGCCAGAAAACTGGTCTGGACTGGCCAGCATACACTGACTGGAGTGGTTTGGAGTTCGGACTGTCAGTCATTAGGCGGGAGGTCTGGTGGTACTTGAACCTAGTGAAAGCTAGCACTAGTCTGAACTGAGAAGAGGCTGGGAAGCGGACAGGTCCGAGAAGGTTCACCAGGGGTCAGGTAGGTCACCCAGCACGCCGAGAGCATCAGGTCTCGCAGAGCGGGCGATGACAGCGAGAGAGCTCTGACGATCCTATCACAGCTCCCCACGTGACGCCTTGTCTTGTGCAGTACAGTTTCCTGCTGAGACAGTGAACAAAGCAGGCCGAGGCCCGGCCAGAAGTGCCAGAGACCTTCCTCGCCATTCTTCTGTTGTGCGGGGAGACTGGTGCATTATTTTGAGGGCACTATTCATCTGACGTTTGACAGCAATCTCGATGGCCGATGGTTTTCAGTGAAGCTTCAAGTTACTGGTCAGTGTTTCAAATACAGTCCGATCTCTTCAGCGATCCCGTTTCGTCAGGTTGTGTGAATATGAAGTGAAGTTGAACTGAAATCATTGCAGTGAGAAAGTGACAGAGAACCCTCTCGTTAAACAGCCACATGCGAGGCGCTAGTTGTTTTCAGTAGCGCCAGCGGTCTACGTAATCGCTGTGACATTTAGACACGAGCCTCGAGCTGTGGCGCAACTGTTGCAACGGCCGACACACCGCTTGCTCGCCATATGAAAAGAGGGAAAGGCATTCATCAAGACGTGACTACCTGAAGACTCTCAGTGACTTGCCTAAACATCTACTTTCGCGCTTGGCCGACGACGAATAACGACAAGTCATTAATTGCTTTAGAGATTACAGGTTACACGAAAGAAAACCTGCACTATTTTCCAACCTTGACGACCGTACTTGTGCATACATGGATGCAGTCGGATGGCAGTGAGTTGACACGGCAGTGTGCATGTCGCTTGATGGCTTGAATCAGTCCCTTTACGACAAACTTTCTTCCTAGCTTTCGCTGGCTGAGCGGTCCGTGTCTGTTTGGTGTGAGCAAATCTGACATTTTACCGCGCGGTCTCTGCTCCTACTTGATCCTCTGTTCGCTAGCTTCGCTCTCCGCCTCTGTTGAACTCTCTGCTCGCACACTGTGGAGAGAGGGAGAGAAAGTTGGTGGCATCTTGCGACTGACTCGGATCTCTTTGAGTAGCTGGACTCGTGCAGGCGATTATGACCTGTGTATGTATACATGTACATCCCTGCGCGTTGCAGTGTTTTCATCGACATCTGTTTGTGTCGGTCTTGAAGGATCTGTTCGTGAGCGCAGTAGAATGTGGACGAAGTCAGGCTGGTAGCGGTGTGCGGTCTCCATCAGTGGACTGGATTAGTCCGAGTTTTGTTGAATCAGTCGGGTTTAGGCCGTGTACTGCATTCTGACGGAGTAACCCGGCCGTGAAGAGAGGACAAGATTCATGTGTGTCGACTGAGTGGGCGGGAATTTAATTTATGATTCATCGTCATTGAAACTCGTTCGCTTTTTGAGATACATCTGTGGGAAGACAGTGTTGCCTGCAACTGCCTGGATTTGTCAAATTTCACAGCTGCTTTAGCTCAGTGTGGTGAATAACTGGACTGGACTGGACTGGGTCGTATCATCTCTCTAAGTGCAACACTGAGGCTGCCAGGGCAGTACTCTGGTGAGACTGAGATTTTCCTAGCAATATTTATCTAAAGGAGCGATCGATTTCATTCTATTTCCGTTCAGCCTGAAGGCGTAACTGCACGTGACTATCGCTTCAAATCTCCCCATTCTTCTTTGTATTGGAAAGTTCACTTTGTACCCGTGCCGCTCTCTCCGGGGTTACGGCATTACGAGCTCTTCACTCAAGCAGCATCCGGCCTTTACTCTCTTGAAAAACAGCTGCTCAGCCCACACTGTCGGCAGTTTATGAATTGAACATTCCTCCACGTGAGTGAAAACTGCAGACGCTGGTCGCACGGCAGAGCTAGCTGCGAGTTGGGTGTGTGAGTGTGTGTGTAAATAGCTGAATGGTGAACAAGGTTCTTCATGGGCAAGCAAGAGGAGGGAAGGCGTCGTGAGGTAGACTGTAGCCAGCGTAACAATACAAGTGCTTCGTCACGGAGATGTTCTGAGGATCCGAAGCATCTTCAACATCACTACTCAAGCGGTTCCTTCGCCAACCCCATGGTGATGTATGCATGTCAGCGCTGGGGACTCAAGTGAGTATACAAAGTGCGGCACCCCGCTGTCACAGTGCAAAGCTGTTCAGCTGCTTGTCCTTAAAAAAAGAAAGAAAAGTGTATTTTATTTACGTAGGAAAGAAACACTTTGCGATCGCTGAACATTTCTTGTCAGGCTTATTTGTATCGTCAGGGAGGATGTATGACGAAGTATTCATGCTTTCTGCTGTAGAATGGGGATGATTCAACGTGATGTGAAAGGCGGCAGTCACTCCATTCCTGTTGGATTTTTCAGTGTCTGTCTGATCACCCTTTCTCTGCGCACACACACACACACACACACACACACACACACACACACACACACACACACACACACACACACACACGCACGCACGCACGCACGCACGCACGCACGCACGCACGCACACGCGCGCGCGCACACACACACACACACACACACACACACACACACACACACACACACAGAGGAGTCTTGGCAGCCGCAAATTACCCTGGGATCGACTGGATTTTTTTGTGCCGTCCCACTTCGCAACCTTTCTTTCTTTTTCTTCTTCATTTTCTTTTTCATCCACCCCCACTCCCGTTACCCCCTCGTGTTCTCCATTCCGTGCCAGTGAGCGGTTGAGAGATGTACGGTTAGATGCATCACTCGGCGCAAGGCCTATCTTTGCGACATCACGTTCCGAAAACGGTTAAATTGCAGAGATAGCTACTACGGAGGTTACCCAGTGTTTATGTCAAACCCGGGCCATAACCCTGCGTCTCAGTGGACGCTGTGTTCTCGTAAATGATGCGTATTTCAAGCCACTTGAGGGGCTTCACGATAAGATGCAAAAATAGACACCCCCCCCCCCTTCCTCCCCTCCCCCTCCTTCCCTTGTTTATGAGACATTGGGGGAGACGGCACAGAGTCGCAGAAAATTTGGAGTTCACAGAACTGGGTATCTCGGGGAGAGGGGGGGGGGTTAGGGGGAGGACGACACGGTGTTAAATATGCAGCAAAGTCTCCCCCATCATTATTTATAGTTTTCAGCCAGCAATGAAACAGAATAGTGCGCAAAGATACACGCGTATAGGTCACCGCATCCGGCACTGACTCCATAACCATCTGCATTTTTTCCCCCCTTCATGTCCTTACAAAACCTGTACCTCAGCTAAGTGCCATGAGCATTCAGGATTGAACCGTGCGCTGTATCAAGCCATCATCATCATCATCATCATCATCATCCACTTAGGGAAATATGGACACACATTGGTTAGTAAGAAAATCACAGCCTGACATTCCTCCTCTTCTAAGCTCGACGTGGGCGTCAATGGGTGATGATGGAATCACCACAGCAGGCTGTTGTTTTGTCAGATAACTTGAGGAAAACTCCTACGAGTCGAAAAATAGACAATCATGTCACAGAAGGACCTCTGTCGGTGCTCGCCGCCCGGGGTGTGAACTGGCTGACCACCGCAAATTATGACTTCAGGGCGTTCTTCAGGAGCGGGACTCGTGACAGAAAGAAACAGGACATAAAGGATAGAAGACAGATGATCGGAAGACCAGGAAACGAAGTTACAATGCCCGCCAGTACTCGAGTCAGTCTCCTGCTTTTCGGGGCTAGAGACTGAGGGGGGAAAACATGGTGGTATGGCGCCTGGGATCGGTAATGAAATTGCCGAGAGATGAAGCAGCCTAAAGAGAAGTCATTACTGGTACTTGGGGGACCATCCATCTTTTTTGGGGGGTGGGGAGGCCGCCACGTCGTTTCATCATCTCGGGTCACGCCCAGCAGATGGTGGTCATGTCATTTGACGTGGCTATCTGTATCTATCAGTATCACTGAGATGGAGTGGTGGGTGTAGAGACATTCCTTGTGGCTTTTGGACGTGCGTGAACACACACACACACACACACGCACGCACACACACACACACACACACACACACACACACACACACACACACACACACACACACACACACACACACACACACAGAATGACAATGACCGTTTGTTTGAACATGGTAACGGACTTTGGTCAAATACTGTCGCTAAAGTCGGCTACTTTTCAGCTAGCGAGCTGGAGAGAGTGAGATAGATGTATGCCAGTTCATTCCGTCAAATTCTATCAACGACCTTTAGCTCTGCTCCGTATTTTACCAAGTTTTTTCAAGTCTCCAAAACACCAACACCGTCCACAGTGATAAATAAACGCGCTACTCTTCAGTCTCGCCTTTTCACGTGTGATTAGCGAGACTTTCTACCTCACCTTGCGGTTGGTCAGAATAACGTCGGCATCTGTTGCCATGATTCGCCGCCCTTCTTCACCAAAACACGTCACTAGGACTGACAGTAACTGCCCGAAAGCGGGGGTAAAACACGGTGCTAATGGCCAACCTGATGAATCCTGCAGATCAAACAACTGGTTCCACAGTCGCTCTCGTATCTTACGATGTGCGGTGAATGAGTTCAGAAATGGACGAAAACCTCTTGCACATGTACATAAATCAGGAGGCAGCAGCTGCACCGCGCAGTTTTGTGAATTTATGGGTTTCTTTAGGTAGGTACTGTGTTAAAAAATACATACGCATGGGGTTAATAGGTTGCGGCATTTGAGTTCTTAGTGTTCCGAGGGCTGAGCTGCAGAATGGAGGCTTATTTCATTTCATTTCATTTCCCAGGAGCCCATGTTAGTTGACGACAGTATCTGCTCTTACTAATGATTTGCTAAAATTCGAATCCATACCCTGTGCCCAAACTGAGGGGGGAGTCGGTGGCTCAACGGTTTGAGTGTTGGACTCGAGATCGAAAGGTTCCCTGGTTCGAATCCCGACAGGGTCAAAATTTGTACAGGCCTTTTTCACGTTGCCCCGTTTCCACTGACTGTGAACTGGATCTGTTTGTGTAACTTGTCCATTACAGACAAGGATACATAAAATGTGGCCGACCTGGCAGTCTGACTGGATTGAAAAAGTGTTCAGCTGGACTGAACAGTTAGGGTAGCTATCTCCATCCCCCCATAACCTGTCCCCTAGGGCCGTCTGCAATCACCTCGTTGTGGCGTGGACGATAAACCTCAGCAAACCAACCAACCTGTGCCCAAGACACAATTGCTTACCAGACCCAATGGGTGGTTGATGTGGGCCTGAAGAACCCGAAGAATTGGTCCTTGATTTTGTTTTTCTCTTGCTTGTCAGTCGGTATTGGTACGGTGTTTATTCACGGTGCTGGTCGATTCGGCCCGAATACGATTATTCAAATGAAGGGGCAGACGAAGCGCAGACGACGGGGAGAAAACATTCAGTAGGTTCATTGGACCAGAACTTTTATCCCCGTGACTGCTGCTTGTTTGGGGAAGACATCGACCAAGTGGTAGACGTTCCGCTGAGACAACAGGCCATTAGGGCGTTTCCGGTTTTGAACGCAATCCGGTAATGGTCCCTTCCTTAGGTTGCGTCCCTTTGAGAACGTTCCTTCGGTAATGGCCCCTTCCTTGGATTGTGCCCCTTTTGAGGCTGGAACCTCCCAGAGCTCTCTGCGTCGCTCACCAGAAACCTCAAGTCAGGAGAGAGGCTTTTTTATGTGGTCTGGAGTTGGACGTAGGTTTAGTGGCAAGGACGTATTCCGCAAATATGGATCTTCCCCCCACTTCCGTCTGGTAATGTAATGGCTTGTAATTGCGTGCTGTAGGCCTCTCGATGGACGCTATAGCCATCTGGTTCCATTTGCCGCTGTCTTGAAAACTTTCACCGCATCTCCTTTCATCCTTCAAATTATATCTGACTTTTATTCTTGACGTATAGGGCTGTTGCATGCGATTGCGTTCTGAAACTAGGGGAGCCGGAATAGCCGAATGGTAGAGCGTTGGACTCTCAATGCTCGGATCGTGAGTTCGAATCCCGGCTGGGGCCAAATGTTCGTGTTGGCCTTTTTCTCGTTGGCCCGTCTTTGATATCACCCTAACGTGGTGAAAAAGGACGTTAAACTCCTAAACGCCCACCCACCCGCATTCTGAAACTGAAGTAAAACGCATAAAAAAAATAAAAAAAACTTTAACATTTTGCAGTCTTTCGGTTAATGATCAGATTACCGGAGGGCAAAAAAAAAAAAAAACAAGAAAAACAAAAAACCCACGCTTAGACGACAAAGAGACAAAACAAATTTTCTGTCAAATTCCTGGCTAGACTGAAATCGTTCCTCAGTAGACAAACTGATAAACACGCTTGCATTGTCTATTTGTTCGTTAGGATAACTGTTGATCAAAGTTGCTCGTGGCTTTTACATAAAATCATGCAAATGAAGAGTACATACGCATCCATTTTTTAATATTTTTATTTATTTATTGGGGGGGGGGGGGGGGTCAAATTTAAGAGAACTCCCGTATGCGTTAGCGAAATCTAGAGAAGTTACAGACAAGAAACTGGTTCGCACCTGACTCCAACACCTATCATCGGTACGCGGTAATCGTAACACCTGTCACGGTGCGAAATGGGTAATTGGTTTCAGTTGAGTGGTATAACACTTGTAGACAGAATGGGGTGACTGTGTTTCGGTGTTCACCAGGACAGTAATTCGCTGTCAGTGTTCTTGCAATGATGGACGGATTCCCCCTTGTAAAATATCAACTTGTTAACTAGTCTTTTGCATTATTAGTCAGCCAAGTCGGCCGTACACCCGTCGTGTTTGCTATGTAGCAGGTATGCCTGTGCTATTACTTGCAATTACTTACTGCCTGGGTTGTGAGAGATTTTGTGCTAACTTGTGATAGAAGCGGTGATTGTTGTTTGTTTGTGGGTTTAATGTCCTTTTCCATCATGTAACAGCGATATTAAAGACGGGGCAATAAGGAAGGGGGGGGGGGGGGGTGATAGTGCATCTTACTGGCTCCCTGCCTGGATACGAACTCATGACCCGGAGGCCGGACCCCGTGCTCGGCCCTCAACCAGTTCGGTTTGAGTATGCATGTCACCAAAATGATAGCGTAATTACTATACCTGATTTGCTCATTCTTTGTCTTCCTTCGCTCCTTTTGTTGCTTGAAATTGATAACTTACAACAGAAGTTGCAGACTTGGGCGGAGACCTGTGTCAGTCGATCGCATCATTCAAGGCTGCAGTCAGCGGTGTTTCTTTTTCTCAAATGACGCACACTGAGTATCGCTCTGCGGACCTTCCGCTTTCTAGCTTCCGCTGGAGAAATTCCCGTACTGCTTCACACATAGTTCAGCTCTTTCTGTTGACATCTGCACGGCACTGATTAGAAATTATTACGCATACATATATCCCATCCTATCCGGGTAAGCGTTGTGTGTTTATTGTTGCGATTCCCTCGAAATAACACTAAAGGTGAGACTGGTTTGGCAGCGACGACCGAGATAGTGCCGAAAGCTAGAAGAAATGTTTTGGGAAAGCACCGGAGTAGTTTGTTTTGTAAGGAAACAGCAACCGCAGCACAGTGTTTACGAGGGGGAAACCTTGACTGTGATGGATCGGTTTCTGATAAGGTTCACCCTCTGGTCCCCTGCCATCAGCCCCAGGACTTCTGAAATGTCCCCCCTTCCGGTCAAAGGTTAACCGTGTCCGTATGTCTGGGTGAGGGTTCATCTCAAAGTTATCGCTGTCTGCTTTTGGGTAGTGGTGTGTGTGTGTGTGTGTGTGTGTGTGTGTGTGTGTGTGTGTGTGTGTGTGTGTGTGTGTGTGTGTGCTAGAATCACTGTCTTCAAGCATGTGGAACTTTGAATCACCTAATGCTCCCTTGTGTCTCGGTTGTCGAACTTTGCATGAACTTGATTTTGGCGTGGTTTGCCCTCTTGCTTAGTTTTGGCACAGACGGTGTATGCAGTTTTTGGAGGGAAAAATGTAACTGTTAAACGTCAAGTAGCGCTCGTGTTATTTATAGTTTTACAGAAACCTAGGGTCCGCAAAAACGTCATACGTGATCGAAAAGGACGTTAAAACTCCCACCCGCCCGTAAAAATGTGCAGCCGAGATACTCGCGCGTTAGGGCGTTGGTTTTGCAATGGTAGGGTCGTGAGTTCAAATCCTGGCTGCGGCAAAATATTTGTGTCTGCCTGTTTCTCGTTGCCCCGTCCTTTATATCAACCGTAAGTGGTGGAAAAGGACGTTAAACCCTCCAACACCCACCCCGGCTCACAACGGTCAAAAACGGTTTCGTGCAGATTTCAGGGGAAACGTGTTTTGTCTGTACCGTTATTGGACGACTGAAGGGCGATTGCATCGCGTGGGTGGTGTGTTTGGGAGTTTAACGTCCTTTTCCACCACATAAAGGTGATATCAAAGACGGGGCAACGAGAAAAAAAGTCCAGCACAAATATTTGGCCCCAGCCGGCGGGATTCGAACTCACGACCCGAGCATTGAGAGTCCAACGCTCTACCATTCGGCTACCCCGGCTTCCCGATTGCATCGCGTACCGGCGTTTCACTTTCTCTCGTTCAGTGTCTGTGTGTTCAACGAGTTCTGACGTTTGAGTGGGATGGAACGCAAAGCGCGTGTTCAAATCACGGAGAAGTAATTAGAAAACAAGATTTGGACTGGGGAGAAACAGTTCCCCTAGTGTCTGGAACATTGCCAGCTCGGTTCTCAATCCCTCCTCCTCCCTCCCACCCTCCCCCATTTCTACAATTACCTGCTTACCTGATTCTGACAGACAGAACATTTTCTACACCTGGTCTTGATTAGTTCACGTGTATCGTGGCGCACCCGTACTCCTCAGCTTTTCTTACACCTGCCGTTGTCGCGCGACATTTCAGTTCACAGGATGTTAGGGATTCACCGTGGGGAAGTTGATGGTAAAAAGCTTTGCTCTTTCTGTCCGTGATGTCCCGGTGAACCTAGTGTAAGCTTTTAAGTTTATGTGGAGGTTTACCTATGTAACCGTTTTATGTGCGTTTTAAACGTAACGCCGTTTCTTCTCCTCCTCCTCCTCCTCCTTGCCCCCCCCCCCCACTCTCTCTCTCTTTTGAAAACTATGGAAAGCGAGTTTACTTAGCGGAGTGTTCAGCATATAGATGTAGTAAAGTGCATGATCATACATCTTCAGATGTTCTGTTTATTTTTTTGTTGGCGAAAATGTCAGTGTTTTCTGTTTATTGTGCCTAGTGCATTACATATACGCTTAATATAGATTAAAATGTGACTTCATAATTATCATGTTGTGAGGAGAACTACCAAGTCGTGGATACTGATCCAGGGGGAACAGGGAGGGGGGGGGGAGGGGGGATGTTAGCAGTACATGTACCTGTAGTTGAGGTTTTCTCACACTGTACTGGCCCTGAACCTAAGGCAGTTTGTAGGCGCGCTTAATAACTACTGTCTATTTCGGGAAGGACGTCGGATACAAGAAACTGTCGCCCATAAATAATAGTTCTGCTTTCGGCGTCCCCACTTTGGCTGACATCGTCGCAGTCTACAAGAACACGCAGTCCGTGCAGGGATCGATCAGATACTGAGGTTTTCAACTGAGTGGCTGATAAAATGATATTGTCTATCTGGGGAACGCGTGCAGACTGTACGTGCAGGCCCCACCATGATCGGCTTACTGTCACAGCTGTCTACACTGAACTGCATCAGAATAATTCTGCTCCAGAGGGGGGAAAGAGTACCAAAAAAGGAAAAGTCTCTCCAGTTGATTGATCGTCATGATTTGGATTGTCTGCTTAAGTCGACTCTTGCCATTTTGGCCTTTGATACAAGTATCGAGCTAAGGTAGAGAAGGAAATTGCAAAGCAATTCTGCGACGGTAAAGTGTGTGTGTGTGTGGAGAGAGAGAGAGAGAGAGAGTTTGCAGTGTTTGCCGCCCGCCCGCCCCCCCCCCCACCCACCCCCTCCCGCCTTTACGCACACCCCATTCTCTCTCTCTCTCTCTCTCTGGCTTTGGCCTACAGTTCGTGGTTCCAGCGAAAACTTACCTGCCCTCAGATCGTACTTGAGTTGATGGTAATCTACTACCCCTTTTGGTTAAGGGCGGTAGATACCAAAAGATATCACCCACCTAGTGCGCTCAGATCTGGTCTCTCACACTTACTAGCACCTGTATGATTACAGGTGGGGCCGCACAGTGCCAAAGATACTTTGCTGGAGATGTTTTCTTGTGTATTCCCGTCCTTCCCCTCCCACTTCAGGGGGCTTACCGCTAGCCATCCGATCATACTCACAGCGTGATCTTTGGCATTTCACCTCACAGAGGAGGCAGGGAGGTTTGTGTTGCGGCACAAGGTTCTATTCCACGACACCATCTCTCAACAAGCTCTTCTCTCAACAAGCTCTCGTCTGTAGCGTGTAGGCTGCTTCCATTTGTGAGCCTCTTTTCATCAGGATCGCCGCGCCGATTGTTAGTAAGTAGTGATGGAGTGGCTGTGTATCATATCTTGGGCCGGGATTCCGCAGGCTGTTGTTGTCTTGTGGCGTTTTCGTCTGGCAAAGCTAGCCCGCTGTGGGGGTTATACTGTGAAAGAGTTATAATGTCAGAGGTCCTGAGATTTACACTGACGCCGGCTACGAACGGTTTTGCATGAATTTGTGGGGGATAGTGTTTGGACCTGATTTTTGAGTCCCCAGCAGTTTTATACGACCTTCATTTCTGTACAGCGACACAAAGCAAAGTGGACTTTTTCAGCATACTAGATGTGATACATGCAAGAGTCACAAGTCTGCTTGTAGGGCAAAATCAGTCCCCTCCCAGATCCTCAGAAACAGACACTTGCAGAAATGCTCTTATTTGTTGAAATAAGAAAGTTGTGTTTTGTTGTGTTTTGGTTTTTTTTTCACTCCCCCATCCATGTAGTGCAGGCACACTCAGCCGCGAATTAGTCTTTGTGGCTTGCGCGGCTTTAAGCCCTAAAAACTCACTCACTCACTCCCCCATCCATTGTAGATTAAGTTGGAATGTAAGGTAAGAATGTGTAATTATAAAATCATTTTTGGCAGGGGATACTGATGTTGTATTTTACGCCTGCTATGTCGCTCTCTTCATCATGCACATGCAGAGAAGACACGGGATGCAACAGACATACAACTCCAATACTTTATTAACAGAAGATGCGCGGAGAACAAATTCATGAAAGGAGAAGAACCCAGAACGCTGTGCAGGGCTGCTTAACACTAACAATAACAGGTCAGATCTAGAACATTCCTCAACTTACTGGCAAGTTGGAAATCTTTTCAAGGTGACGTAATCTTCTGACGTTACTGCACCAGCATGTTCTGGGATGGTTTAGAAATTTCCATGGAAATGCAGTGGCTTTTCGCGATCTCTACAACAGGATAAAAGACATGTTTGTGGAGCAGTGTTCAGGAAAGAAGCCGACAGGAGATCTTACATTTTGGTATGCAGGTGAAACAGGTTCCTAAATCTTCCAGCTGTATCTTCCTGGCGTTATTCTTAACGAATCTCATTAACAGTGGCCCAGTAACCAAACTTCTCGTCTTTGGTAGCCACCATCCGGTTCCCTAGCGTTCAGTAACTGCAAGTTAACGTGACATAAAAAGAACACCCCAGGCATGTTTCCTTCGGCATCCACAAATTACTCTCCCAGCGGGGAATGACGAAAATACCTCATCGGAAGCCAAAAAGGGCACCGCTGGATTGACCGTTCGTCAACAAGGGATAATGAAAATATCCCCCTCCCCCAAGTTCTCCGACATCCCACACAACCGCCCGCCCCCTCACCACCACCATACTACCCCTCCACCCCACCACCTCCACCTATCCTGTTTTTCTCTTGGTGCCAGCGACCTCTACTGGTCGGAATGTTTTTGATGCTTGTCTGTGCCAAGGGGGTGGTCAGATTCAGTGATCAGCTCCAGCTAATTGATCTCGCTCTGTGTGTGTGTGTGTGTGTGTGTGTGTGTGTGTGTGTGTGTGTGTGTGTGTGTGTGTGTACTTGCTTGATCTCGCATACCGGTTGCCTTCACTGAAAAGCTGTGTGCAGTTATTTTGTCTGTGTTAGAGTCTGCAGGTGGCCGTTGCACTTGCAGTCAGAATTTAAACTTCCAGCTCTACATCACCGATCAATAAAATTGCCACTTGTTGTTTTGGCACCACTTGTTGTTTTGGCATGTGTCAGGATTTCATGAAAGCATCTGTTTGTGCATCACTGCTGATCTAGCTCCGCACCCAGTGCAGACTGTTTATGTGCTTTGTGGGCACGTCATTAAGTTGTAAGGAATGTTACATCCCATTGGATTGTGTTCTGCGGCCCTAAAACCGCCTTGTTCTAGAGCAGGGAGTGGGGAAAAGGTACAAAGACAACTACAGTAGCAACAGAAAGCCCAGCGAGAGAGAGAGAGAGAGGAGAGAAATGAAATGAGCATTTGTTTTGCACGAATAACATTTTCTAATCTGCAGGTAGAATCTCTCTCTCTCTCTCTCTCTCTCTCAGAGCGCAATCTGGGTATGTGTGTGTGTGGGTGGGGGGGGGGGGGGATACCAGTAATATGTACAAACTGGGCAACTGATCACATAGAACACTACATGTACAGTCACCTATAATGTATAATGAAGTACTGGCATACCTATTCTTGTTGACATTGACTGCGCCAAGTTACTCCCACACCACTGACAACACTTTCACTCTGGAGGTTTGGCGTGTTTTTGAGGCCAGCCTGGACCTTGCTGACGGTACCAGTGAGTGCACATCGGCAGGAGATCAGTAGTAGGCCGCTCTCTGTGTTGTGACCCGACCCATCTCATGCTTTGTTAGCCGGTTGAGCACACAAACATCTGTAAGCAATGGTATCGGTGAAAGGGGGAAATTGTTGAAAACAATTCTGTGGCAGCTGTAGGGGAGGGAGGCAGGCATGGTGCCTGTAGTGTAGGTGGTGAGTGTTAGGCATGGTGCCTGTAGTGTAGGTGGTGAGTGTTAGGCATGGTGCCTGTAGTGTAGGTGGTGAGTGTTAGGCATGGTGCCTGTAGTGTAGGTGGTGAGTGTTAGGCATGGTGCCTGTAGTGTAGGTGGTGAGTGTTAGGCATGGTGCCTGTAGTGTAGGTGGTGAGTGTTAGGCATGGTGCCTGTAGTGTAGGTGGTGAGTGTTAGGCATGGTGCCTGTAGTGTAGGTGGTGAGTGTTAGGCATGGTGCCTGTAGTGTAGGTGGTGAGTGTTAGGCATGGTGCCTGTAGTGTAGGTGGTGAGTGTTTGGCATGGTGCCTGTAGTGTAGGTGGTGAGTGTTAGGCATGGTGCCTGTAGTGTAGGTGGTGAGTGTTAGGCATGGTGCCTGTAGTGTAGGTGGTGAGTGTTAGGCATGGTGCCTGTAGTGTAGGTGGTGAGTGTTAGACATGGTGCCTGTAGTGTAGGTGGTGAGTGTTAGGCATGGTGCCTGTAGTGTAGGTGGTGAGTGTTAGGGAACAAACAACCGGTAAATGCGTCAGCAGGTACTGTTTAGTTACATAGTGTGGTGGTAAATGGTGCCAGTGTTTTGGGGACAGGTTCTTGGCCAAGATCTTTTGATTGAAGTTGCCTAGCAGTTGCTTAATAACCCACATTGTTTAGTTACATAGTGTGGTGGTAAATGGTGCCAGTGTTTTGGGGACAGGTTCTTGGCCAAGATCTTTTGATTGAAGTTGCCTAGCAGTTGCTTAATAACCCACATTGTTTAGTTACATAGTGTGGTGGTAAATGGTGCCAGTGTTTTGGGGACAGGTGCTTGGCCAAGATCTTCTGATTGAAGTTGCATAGCAGTTGCCTGATAACCTATATTGCACACCCATGCTACATAATCCAAACTACTTCATAATCGAGAGAATCTGCTTTTCCTCCCTGATTTGTGTCTTTCTGTTAAAAATAGCAATGCAACTGTTGGTATTCTGGCTTTTCATGTCTTCTCTCCCACATCCCCCATGCTTCCCTGTCCTCTGTTTCCCTGTTGACTCCAAAGACTGATGGGTTGGGTGCTGACATTTCACTTCATGTGTAGAATAGACAAACTGAAAATCATTTTCAGCTGCATTGCATCTGCCCCGCAGCAGATTGTTGACATCTCAACAGCTGTTTTATATGTCAGCCTGCACCTTTCGTCCAGAGACACTAAAAAATAAAAGAACATGTATGCGCACACGCACGCACGCGCGCACGCACACGCACACACACACACACACACACACACACACACTCACTCTGACAATTTTCCAACTTTGTTTCTTTACGTTTTGTTTTCGCACTGTGTGTTACAGATTTGCGGATGATTCGTATGGGGCCTACAAGAATCGCAGCAATCGTCAGGTGGGCACCTACAAACGATCAGCCTCCGCTGCCATCATCCGCCCTGACAACAACAATGTCAAGGCCGCCACAGATGCCAATGCCGTCTTCACAGACCGCAAACTCGGCAGCCACAAGCACTGGAACAGCGAGACGCAGCTTCTGCCGGGCGCTCGCCAAGACCTGCCTCACAGTAGAGATATTCACCAGAATGGCAGTGCCGGCACTCCACCAGAAAGACCACCAGAACGGCCTGGTAATGTTCCAGCATTCAAAGTGGACAGCCGGCCTGTCCACGGTGTGACCAAGGTCACTGGCGGGCCTCAACCACTTCAGTCTCGGAGAAGTCCTCAGGGACCCTCGCCATCAAATTCCAGGACAAATGTGAGCGAGGGAGGCACATACTCGGCCAGGCCGTACAATGCGGAGTCGGTTCACCACAGTAGGGAACGGTCTGATGAGGGACAGAAAGCAAACAGCATGCATTCGGCCAGGCCTTACAAGGTGGAACCGGTTCACCACAGTAGGGAACGGTCCGATCAGGGACAGAAGGCAAACAGCACGCACTCAGCCAGGCCATACAGTGTGGAACCGGTTCACCACAGTCGGGAACGGTCCAGTGAAGAACTGAAGGGGAACAGCTCTTCAGCGCCGGCTGCTCAGCAGCAACCTCGGTCTGTAAAGGAACGCATTAGCAACCTAGAGCGCAAGAGTTCCTTCACATCGCCCTCATCCACTCCCGTGACCTCCTCCCCATCTCACACATCCAACAGTCAGCGATGGGCAAATGCTGTTCCTTTCGAGGACACGCATCGTGGAGGTGGGGAGAACATGAAACCGAGGAGTAACAGTGAGTGGGTGCCTAACACCCAAACCACGGTGCTACCAGACTCTCAGAGCGCTAGAGAGCGAGAGCGACCCCCTACTGGCACAGGGGACAGCTCTGCGCATGTGAGCAGTCGTCCGCGCTCTCAGTCAGAACGCGTCAAGCAGTATGACGTGTCTCCGTCTAGTTCAGAAACGCAGAGGGACCAAAGATATGCAGAGGTTCCCCCTCTGCCACCAGACCCCCGCCGCAGTGTTAGGAACTCCTCCCATGGGTCATCAGACAGTTACAGTTCGCGGACAGTTCCCAGTCCGTACAATCGCCGTGAGAGTGCACCGGCACCGCAGATATCCACCGACTCTATCGCCGTGGTTTCACCAAGGCGACAGTCAGAAGGTAACTTCCTGTCATCCCACCAGGAAGCCGACAAAGAACGGTCACCAGAACCAGGGGCGATAACTATTAGCCATGGGAGGCAACCCTCACAAGAAGAGCTGGAGTGTGATCAGAAGGCTCTCGAACTGGCCAAGGAGGTGGCGGGCAGCGAGAAAAAGCTGTCAGACGTTCTCAGAGAAGACGCCACCAAAAAACGCATGAAGTACATGGACGGTTTGTTTCCAAATGCAGTGGAGGTGGAGGTGCGGCCCTCGTCCAGCGTACGCAGGAGTGGCCAGTCACCAGTGTCAGGAAGGAGTACAGGAGGCCAGGTTCAACGGGACCAGTCACAGACGCAGGAGGACTCCACAGAAAATCACAAGTAAGTTACGCATGGACTTCTGTCCAGCTACTAACCACAGCGCTCAGAGAGTTCATTCTTACTAGAATTGAGGGTCAAAGGGACATGACAGGACTAAGCTGTCTGCAGGTGGGAAAGTTTTTGCCTGTTGCTTTTTTTTTTGGGGGGGTGGGGGGGGGGGGAGCTGGCTGCTGGTTGTCTGTGACCCCCCATTCAGGTATGTTTTTGGGTATTTTGGTGCACACAAAGCCAAAGATCCTGCCAGCATATGTTCTCCTTTCACCTTTCAAGGTGAGAAACTGTGTTGCTTTGTGAAACAGAAACCAGGCAGTGCATTCTCTGGGGGCTTTGTCAGTGTAAATCGCCTTCATCAGTTCTGACAGCATTGGCACAGAGACCGCAAAGTCTTTCTTACAGCTTAGGTATCTGCAGGTTAAATTTAGCCTCGCAAAATGCCGTAACTTGTTTTCGCAGACTTTCTGCAAGATTTCGTTTGGATGCATAGGTAAATGAGCCGACGCGTGTTTTCGAAGACGTAGGCTTTGTGGAAATGGCTATCGCAGACTGACAGACGTGGTTGATTGTGTAACTGTGCACACCTTTGTGAGCTGCCTGTAAACAATAATTGTTGATTCTCTGCGCGTGAGATGTTTCTGCGATTACGTTGAGAAAAGGGACTCGGCAGTCTAGCTAGCAAACCTCACAGACGTTTCTGCCTGGTAATGAAGCTTAGCTATGAAATAGTTGATAATTGGTGTACACTTGTGTGCAATGCTGTAACCAGCATGCCTATTGCTTTTGGCATTTGGGCTGATAATTTGTTTCATGGGGCTGCACTTAGCTTTGTGTGTCGACCCTGATGGATCAGGATGTGGTGATAAAAAATGTTAATGTTGAGGCAGTGTAAGCATGAATCTGATGATTGCATCTACACTGTTGAATTATTCAGAAATTGATGGATATTTACTGACTAGCAAAGATGCTGTAACTATATGAACTGATAATGTATGTCAGCGTGATAGAATTACAAAAAAAAAATTGTCTGCATTGTTGTAAGCAGTAAGTTTGGCTTCATGCGCTTGTAAGACAAAATTGGCTCTTCCACACAAGATGATATAAAGTGGAATTTTGAAAATCTTTGTTGTTTTGAAATGTAGTGATTGGTTGTAGAGATCTATAGCCTAGAGTACAGTGGACATTTTAAAGATTTAAATCTCAGTTTTGACTTTATGTCCATTGCAAAACGAATTATTAATGTCGGTGGAAGACATGTCGGTAACATATTGCTCATTCAGTCTAAAGTTAGGACCCTGCATCCAGTTGCCCCATCAGCAAATCTGTAGAGAGCACAAACAGTGTTCAGATTTGAAATTTTCAGAAAAGCTAAATAATGAAAAAAATTCAAAAGAGGAGAGAAAAAAAATCTGTGAAACATCAGGGAGCCTGCAGAATGTTGTATCATCCCTGCCGATTGCCCAAAGCTGCCTTATCATGGCCTGAAAACAAGAAAATCTGCTTCCCTGTCCCAGGCGCCGTGATTTATGAAGGGGCTGAGATGATACCAGAGTGTCTTATCTGCCTCAGATAGTGAAGAGACTATATAAATGAAGGTGATAGGAAAATCTGTGCCAAATGGGGTTTAGTGGTGGACAGTCTTGCGAGGATTCCAAGAGTGGTAACTTCAGCTCTTCCACTAGATCAGGAAACTTTTATGCTGTGCCTGGGAGCTTGATTTATTTTACTTCGTTTTTAACATGTAAGGGTTTTTTTCTTTTTGTGTTTTGCTTCAGCTTTCGAGGCAGGCATTTGAGATCTCCTTTCAGCATTTTTTTTCCCCAAAAGCGTTTCTTGATTTGAAAGACGAAATTTCAGAAAAAATCAAGAGCTGTAGGTTTAGCTTAGCATTCGTAAGTTGCAGCCTGCGAAAAAGTGTCCCTGGTCCACTTACAAGAGAATTTGGATGGCAGGAATGTGTGACCTTTTCATTCCTAACCACAGGAAGTTGTTAAACGCTGTCCTGTATGTGTAGAATGGCAGCTGCCTATTGTGTTACCGCTCTCTGTAGAGTACCCCATTCATAGTGGTGAAGTTGGTTGTATTCCTGTTCCCTTCCTCCCTAGCTTTCATCTGACAGATCAGAGAGATGTTTTGTTTTCTGCAGGCAGCTTTGGTGGCATCATTGTAAATTGCGCAGTTGTGGAAGACACTTATTGTGTGATGTGCCGTGTGTGTCTTTACAGGAATTCACTGCCAAGGGAATATTTTGTCTCCACGCCCAAGGCTGTGCTGGAAATGGAGTGGAGAAAAGACACAACATCCAAAGACTTCACCAAAAATATCCAGGACAACGAAGCCCTCATCAAGCAGAAGGTACAGTCAGAGATCATTTTACTTCATGTCCTGTGTACAGTTTAACTCTTAACAGCCCACGCCTGATCACCTCCTGCCCACTATATGATAAGACTGGTTTAAAAGAACAAGCCACTGCACACCAGTAGAGGCCACTGGTACACAAGGTCTGGGCCCAAGACTTCTGCAGATTGCATATTAGTGGCTTGAAGTGACTTCTAGTGATTTTAAGATTTCAAGTAAATTTGCTTGGGCTTATAAGAGTTAGCTATTCAGTTGTATGGCTGATTTTATTTTATTTTATTTTTTTTTACTGGCTAGACTATGATTGCATTATCAGCAGACTTAATTTACAATCCTGATGAAACTGAAAAGTAAAGTATCTTGGTCCAGTGGTTGGCAGGAAATGGATTGGGGATCTTTTTTCCTGGTCAGATTGAGTCAAAACCATCGACCGACTCATTTGTAGTGTCTGTCTCGCCTTAATGTATGAAGGCAGGCATAACTATCCATTGCCTATGCTAAAAATTCCCCTCCATCTTTTGAAGAAGAGTAGGCTGTGGATGGTGGTGTGTAAAACAGAGAAATATGGCATGCACCAGAGTAATATGTTGGGTGAAGGTTTGCGGATAAAGTAGTGTGTAGCAGCAGGAGAGACATAGATACACCATGGACAGTTTTTCATGGAGGTTTGCAGACAAAGTTGTATAGTGCGTAGCAGCAGGACAGACATTGATACACCATGGACAGTTTTTCATGGGGCTGTTGTTTGTTGTGGTGTGTAGGAGGAGCTGGTGGAGAAGCTGTACAAGAAGATGGATCTGCTGAAGGAAGAGAGACGCGAGCTGCAGCAGGAGATCAACGACAACGATGCGCTGGGCAAACAGGTATTGTTGATGCTTACTCTGATGTAAACATTGCTCTTTTTACATGCTAACCCAAATGGTGCTCAACAGCGCTAAGATCCTGGTTGTCTCTGTCACTTGTTTAGTCCGTAAAACAAGCAACAGCAGTGACAACTGAAGCATGGTTGATCAGATTAAGAGGTACTAGGTGCGCAGCAGGAGCCAGTGTTCCTTACAGCTTTCAAAACTGAGGATCACTTTGACCCTGTCTGTCAAATTCAGAGGGTAATTTTGTCAAATCAAAGAGTCAGACCCAAGTACGAAATTCTTGGTTCGACCATACCCATTGTTTACAAGATTGTCGGAGACTTTATGCATCGGAAAACCCAGCACTAGGGCACATAATTCTCTGTTGTTTCCAATTCCAGCAACCGTCTGAGGTGTGTTGTTTTACTTTCTGTTTTCAAGTCACGAAAACCATGCTTCACAATGACAAAACCTCTGCGATAGATTCTGAAATCTCTGTGTAAACGAAGCACTACAAGACCATTTGAAAGTGGGCGTTTGATCCCCTGTGGCTTAATTCTGTTGTGCCATGAAATGTGTTTGCAAAGAAAATTTTGTGTGAAAACCTCTCATCCAACTTTGTATTGACGATGCAGGTGTTTGACACTGTAGAAGCGAAATGCCAGAGCACCAGCGAGCGTGACAAGTTCCGCACCTACATCGACGACCTTGAGAAGATTGTGCGTCTGCTGCTCAACCTCTCTGGTCAGCTGGCTCGCGCTGAAAACGCTGTCCAGGGACTGGCAGAAAATGCTGATCCCAAACTGAAGGTAAGTACAAAGTTTTTGTATTGTAACCATTACTGTTACATTATTCATAGTTAATTATTACTGCAGTCAGTAGGTGTTGACGTGTACTGACTTGGTCACATGCAATGGAAATGAGAGCAATACTAGAACATTCATTGGCATCAGTTGTACGTCACCGTTGGGGGTGTTTATGTTTTTGTGAGAAAGGGGAGGCAACCATTGTTTTCCCTGCCTAAAAGAGAGTTTATACTGGTAGATCTTGATACTCCCAATGAATTTCTAATTTCTTGCCCAAAATATAATCCCTCTTTATGGAATCCTAAATAAATTATTATCGTACCTTAACCCAGGTGGTGCTGAAAACTGAACATTCCAGACTAATTCTATGGCTTTTTTCAGCATAAGACAAATGAATTCAGAGAGACCAGGGTTAATTTAGCTAAATTAATGTCTTTATCTAACTGTCCTTTTCACATCTGACTTGCAGAAGATGACGCTGGACAAGCGTGAACGTCTCCAGGTGAAACACGCGGAGGCCAAGCAGCTGAAGGAGGATATCGACAAGCGTTCAGACAACGTCACCGCCTTCCTGCGCCAGTCGCTCACTGCCGACGAGCTGAAGGACTACAGTTTGTTCGTCAAGATGAAGTCCAAGCTGATGATCGACCTTCAGGAGCTGGAGGATAGGATCACGCTCGGCCAGGAACAGATTCAGGAGCTGAAGAAGAGTATTCCGGAACACACCGTCCCACCTGCTGATGTTTCGTCGGTGTCTTCTTCATCGCCGCCAGCATCGCCCGTTCCATCATCTTGATGCTTGGATGTGGCATTGCGTTGAAGATGGACAGACTTTTCTGTTGTCAGGGGCAAGTTTTTCAATGTTTCGTCGTCGTTCGCCCCTGCATCACATGTTCCGTTGTCATGATGCTTCTTTGGAGCGTTGAAGATGGACAGTTTAAAAAAATGATAAAAAAGAAAGAAGCTTGTCTCATTTTGGAGTTTTACCTGTGTTCTGTATGTCATGAGGTGAAGTACGAAATGTTGTGGACCAGCATTTCACAGGAAAGTGTTCGAGGTGCTGAGTCGGTGTCATGTGATATCTTGACTGCAGTGGACATTGACTGAAAAGTTTTCTGTTCCTGTTGAAAACAATTTAGCAAGCATAAGCATTATTTGTCTGTCAGTGTCATGCTTGCTTACGATGCTTTTGATAGGCACTGATATCCCTACCAAAATGGACTCCTCATTTCTTCAGAGTGATTTCGAACTTTGCCAGTCTTTGCAATCCTGCCTGGTACTGATCCTGAGGCTTACGACATGGACGTGACGTTTTGGTTCGAACAAACATAGAAAACGCTTAAAAACGTGCCGGAAAAAGTAGGACAGAGGCATGTTGTGTCACACACGCAAAACACGCAAAAACACCATGTTCGCTGTTTGTTCAGACTAAAAACACTCGAGTGATGTCAGCGTAAGTCTGACAAAAATTGCATGGTTGCGAGACTGTATGACTTGTCTTTCCAAGTGCCAGGCACTGCGCAGTTTTACTGTGCGGACAAGGGGCGACGTGGATTTTCACCTTCTGTTGCACACAACTTCTGCAGTTCTCAATGAGGGCAAAACAAAAAGGATTTGTCTGTCAGTGAGCAGAGCATTGGGCAGACGAAGATGCAGCATTCTCCGCAGACCACACGTTTCGAAATGAGCTGTATATTTTTTTGCACCATCTTTTGCTGTGGAATGTCGAGGAGGTGAATGTTGCAGTTTGCACTGTTGTATATTTGAATATTTTTACGGTTGTGATCTTAACAGCATTCGTTTGAAACAAAAATTGTATTTCATGAAAGCACCTGCTGCATCGAGCGACAGGTGCATGGCAATTTATTTTCTCAAAAGGGTGAACATACCAACAGAGAAGCTTACTGAAAACCAGAACTGCATTAAGTGGTGCATTTTAATCTGCCTTTGCAATATGAAGCTGCATTGCTGTAATGAGCGCAACATACACTGTATTTTTTTGGGTTTTTTTTTTTCAGCGTACTTACTTTACCAAATGACACGGTTTCCAGTGCCTTGCAGCGTTTGTGCTGCGTGAACACTGACGAACTTAGTACTTCCTGGGTGGTGTATGATTGTGCGATTCAGTGAGAGAAATAAGCTGGTATTTACTTTGCGTAATGTCAATTAATCAGAGTGCCAGTGACAGTCAATAGGCTGAAGAGAAATTCCTGTTTCAGTTAATGACAGATTATTGTGTTCAGGGTATGCGCGGAGAAGCAGGGTGTACTGTCTGGGTAAGGGGAGGTAAATTACTTTGAACATAAGTTAAGTCCCTTGCAGTCTGTTGGATTGAACAAAAGTGAAATATTTTCATAGTGGCTGGACAAAAACAATTCTGAATGTCCTGAAATTGCGCAAATAGAAAATTTCTATTTTGTATTTGGGTATTTTTAATTGTACTCGAGCACATACCTGATCGTACATAATTTTGGTCAGTGGGCGGTTTCAATCGATAACAGATCATGGGAAAACGTCATCCTTTCAAAACTGTTCGTTGGTTTTTTGTTTGTTTTTTACGATGACATGATACTTGAAGAAAAAGTGACTTCTTTTAATGTGTTCTGAAGTAGTGAATGAATGTCATGATGCAAAATCTATTCAAACCACTGACCGCCTATGGCGATGGAAGAAGTTTGTGTGTGTGTGTGTGTGTGTGTGTGTGTGTGTTTGTTTTATAAGACTACACAGCCATCAAAAAACTTAAGTAAATGTCACGATTTTGTGTGTACAATACTGCAAGTGTTTCTGTGTATTCCAGAATTGTGCTTGTAGATGATGTAATCCTGTGGAAGGCATGTTTGTACATGTAGCAACCCACGTGATGTGAAAAATGAGAAAGAAAAACAAATGTAAATGTGTAAATTGTGGTAATCACGCTAGCATGTTACGCATTGCATCTCATTATTCTGCCACTGTTAACAAGGATGCTTTTCCGAGACCTGCGTGTCTGCACAGTCAGAACATATTTAATCTACATTTCCAAAATTATATTACAGTGTTGTGGTTTGGTCCAGACAAGTTGCTTGGTCAACTTAGAAAGGGGTTGTGAAAAAAAATGGTCTTTGTACATGGTGTTGATAAGAATACAGGTGGTAAATTATGTTGATATTGTTTCTTGTGATAAAAAGATTGTCCTCAAAGTTGTGAGATAAAAGATGGTAGGTAAAAGGAGATTGGCTACAGCGATCTTGTAACAGAACGAAGCGGCCTGATGTGTAATATTTTTTCGCGAGGAAAATTTGACCGTAGGCTTTTTCCATCAAGCTTATGGATGATACTTGTATTTTGCTGCTTTTTTTTTTTTTTTTAAAATATCATAAACACAATTGATGCTTCATGTGTGTTCATTACTAACAATACTTGCATTGGACGTTTTCTGTATGGGAAAAGGGGATGGGGGAAGGGGGGGGGGGGTGATTCATGCAGTCTTTCTTCCTTTTGACATACACAACACGTAAAGTGTTTCTGTATGGTTCTGCATGTACCATCTGTACTGTGAAGTGTAGATCTGAAAACATTTCCAAATCATTCATACTGACAGTCAACAATCGACTTGCGTGTATATATAGATATATGTGTGAAACCCACGATTAATCATCTTGGTAAGCGATTTGAAAATAAACCTTTTCACTTGTAGCAAGTACGCTATTGTAAACTTCATCCTTAGCAACAGTTGCTGCAATTCGAACTAAACTGCCATTGGAAATACATCACTGAGTGACCGATACGTATACAGGATAGCGAGCTGTCCAAACGATGACACAGCGTGTACTTACGTAAACACAAAAAACGCATAGCAGTTGTTTTATTAAGTGTCTTGGAAACGCAAAAAGACAAATTCCTCCAGTACAAAGTAATATTTGTACATTTGGTGTCTGATACACACACATGCACTGTCAAAGTTTCTAGGTGCCACTTTACAGTGTTTGATTTTTTTTTATTTTTTTTTTAAGTTCTGTGAGTTTATATCTGCTCAAGGTGTTTCATATGTGACATGCATTGAACGATAACAATAAAAGGTGTGTGAAAGTAATAAAACGTGTTCTCGTGTGTGTGTGTGTGTTTGTGTGAGTCTGTGTGTGAGAGTTGTATTAAGCAGCGTTTGACATGGGGGTGATTCCAGGAATCACCTAAAGAAAACTCACAGTTATGTAGCATTTTATACGTGTACAGTTTTCAAGGCAGTATTTTATAAGCAAGATTGTAAAGTACATCTTCTGCAGTCAAAATGAATAGTAGCCATGCTGAGGTAAACATTCGTACATGCATGAATATGTACAGAATCTACAAAATCCATGCATAAATATACAATGCATACTAGGCAGCAAAAGCATAAAAGAAAACAACAAAACAGAAACAGCAGCAAAATCAAATGGAGCTATTTATAGCCTTTCCTCTGCTATACATGCATACAGGTAATGGCTTGTAGGCACTGAGTAAACATTAACTGCGTCATGTTCTCCTGCTGTATGTGACTGAGGTGTGCATTTACAATGTACACCTTTTTACTTGTTCAGTGACACGGTTTTGTTGTTGTTGTTCTTTGGTTTTTTTTGTTTGTTTTTTTTTAAAAATGATGTGCTCACAACAATGAATGCCCGCTGAAAGAAGTTGCGGAGATTACCATCTTAGAGTCTCCCCCCCCCCCCCCCCCCCCCCCCCCCCGTTGGTCAGAGATGAATGCTGACCGTGTTCACCTCATTCAAGGCGTCTCTGAGATCCAGGTAGAAATGGTCTGAACACTTCTTCCACGTATCTGTTGCCTTCAACACACTGTACGCCGTCTCTGAAAATGCAAACGGTGAAATGAAAGTCACACACACACACACACACACACACACACACACACACACAGAAAGTGAAATGTTCACGCACCACATTCAAAGATTCAAAGACTCTATTCCTTTCTCCCCATTTTGGGTATGGAGGAATGTCAAATAATGCATCACACATGATTCTCATACGTACAGAATTAGAAAAACACTTGTAGGGCGGAAGAAATCACAACAGTCCAAACTGCACATCGCATGTGTTACAAAAGAACAAACAAAAACAATAGTGCACGTGTGTAAGGTGAAACATGTCAACATAGTTACAAACATATCTACATGACATACAAGACGATCTTGCTATTAATTTTCTCGGTAACACTGAAATGCAGTACTGTAATACTGACCTGGTAGACCTACAACGAAGATCTGTATGTCAACTGTATTGAAGTCCTGTATGACCTGTTCGCAAAGAAACACGTGACAACGTTCACAACAGTATGATTTGAGAATACATATAATGGGGTGAGCGGTGGTCTAATAGGTAGCGCGTCGGATTTAGCCGCTGCGCTACTGAACGGCCGTCACCAATGTCACGACGATGAAGCGTGGGTTCGAGCCCAGGTCGAGCTTGTGGTATGTGATACCGGTTTTTCCTGGCTGCTGGGCTGCTCATCAGGGGTTTCTCACCGGGTTATCCGGCTTTCCTCCCCCCCGCAAAATTCCAAAATTGTACCCCCCCCCCCCCCCCCCCAAAAAAAAAAAATGTATAGGATAAGTATTGGGTGGCGCTGCACCGCAGCGACGCGCTTCCCCCTGGGGGAAGCAGCCCGAATTTCCTGAAAGGGACAATAAAGTAGAAACAAAATAATAATAATAATAGCAATAATATGATGGAACTAGTCTGCAGATATCTGCCCTGACAAACGCCCGTGAGTTGTGCAACTGACAACAGAAACGGCACCAGGCGGCAGTTGTCTGAAACAGAGGTGCCCACATTGCGGATCATGAAGTTCAAAGAGAGTGAGATGCTGAGAAAGGTGGACTACACGGAAAATGCAAAGTTTATTTTAGGATGCCCCCCACCCCCTCATACCCCCCTCCCCCACCCCCACTCACCTCATTCTCAACTGACCCCCCCCCCCCACCCCCCCACAACCCTCCTACCCTACCCCCTGCCTACCCTCCCCCCCGTGAGGTCAATACCTGTTGCAGTGTCTTGGCTCCTGTCATGTCCAGGAAGGTCGTCCCGGACATGTCCAGTATCACATGACGTAAATTACACGGATTGTCTGTCGTCCACGGTGTCTCGTTGGAAACTTCATTCACCTGTGACTGAAAATATATATGCTTTCTTATGTTTTGCCTGAATCTTTGCTACCGTCTTACTGATTTTTTTTTTCAGTTTCCCGTTTTAACCAAGCATAACAGTGTTGCTAAAAGTCTGATTGAATACCAAAGAGTATCAGTTTTGTTTGCACGTGTAAGCAAGGAAAGCAATGAAAACATTACAGAACGGTCAAATAACACGTAGAAGACAGAGTTACTGACTACCTGAAGGCGGCACATAAAAGACAATTATCTTTTTAAAATTGAGATACGGAAAGAATGAATTCTTCCATGCACGCATCCAAGATCGTCAAAAAATGTGTTTACCTCCATTGCTTTTTCATTCGTTTTCGACGAGGGAATTTCACGTGAGATGTTTCGTTTCATTTTCGCAATGTTTATTCCAAGTGTTTTGAAGATCTGGCTTTTGAAGATTTCTGCGTTAGCGAAGTACAACGGTGCACTAAACCGTATCACCCGCGTTGTGGACTTGCGGTTGGCCTGCAAAAAAAACAAACAAACAAAAAAACAACACACAACTGTGTGACCATCAGTTTTGAAGACAGCCACGAAAAGATTATACAAGGGAAATAACTTGTAAGATTTCGACCCTTCCGTACTCACACCCACGACGATTAGTAATAATTATTTTGCCTTGAATTTTTTTTTTTTTTTTTTTTACGAAATGATCATAGAAATTAATGCCGCTTGACAGACTAAGCACCAAGCCGGTTAGTCTGGGCAACCCTCGGCTTCGGTCCTTCCTCCTTGTCCAACAACCAAAAAGATATTCACGTTTCGAATAATTATTTCTCCCATGTGTCGAACTCCGGCCATCGAGGCTGAGAAAAACGGACAACAGATCGAACTGCGACACTGAGTGAAAACTGAATGAAGAAGAGGGACATGAGACACGTGGAAAGCGAGTGACGCCATCGGCAAAAATACCTTGTTGTAAAGAGTGACCGGTTTGTAGATGTCCAGGTTATCCACATCACCAAGCTCTGTGATATGCACCCTGTACCAACAACAGTACAACAGTATTGATAATGATCATGAGCATTGTATAGGCGCTTTACCCAGTTACATGAATCGGCTCAAAGCGCCGCGAACTGAACCCAATAATAATAATAATAATAATAATTTATTTATATAGCGCTGTAACCTACTTATAAGGCAGTTCTAAGCGCTAAAAGTACAAGGTGGAAGAGTCAAGGTTCAGGGCCAGGGCAACTGCATGTATCGTACTTAATAAGGAGATGGAGAAAGACGGAGGCAGGTTAGACGGTGCTTTGAGATGAAAACAGGTAGGTTTTTAGATTTGTTTTGAAGGTTTCGAGGGAGGTTGACTGGCGGAGCGAAAGAGGCAGGGAATTCCAGGCTTTTGGACCAGCGTAGGAGAAGGCTCAACCCAACACGCACACTCACGTGAATCACACGCATTCTCTCACACACTGGACATAAACACACTACAATCACGTTGTGTGAAGGGTCAGCTCGGCTATTTAAATTTCGGAATTTAGCATTGCATTTATTTTTCAAATTTGGTGGGCTGAACATTTCCAAAGCAGAGGGGGAGGAAGCCGGAGTACCCGGAGAGAACCCCCGACGATCGGCCCGAATGAACGGTGCCACATACTAGACGGAAAAATTCTTCGCCCCGAGTGGGACTCGACCCCCTGACCCCTCGCACTGGGTGGTCGAATGGTAGAGTGTTGGACTTCTAATGCTCGGGTCGTGAGTTCGATCCCCGCTGGGGCCAAATATTTGTGCTGGCTTTTTCATCGTTGCCCCGTCTTTGATATCACCCTATGTGGTGGAAAAGGACGTTAAACCCCCAAACACCTACCTACCTACCTACCCTCGCACTGGTGACAAGTCTCTTAACCACTAGACCACCGACCGCCCCAAATTGCATAGTGACTGTCAAACATAGGAGAAAGAAGGCTCAAAGTTGCAACGTGGGGAACACATCGCAACGGAACACACGAGAGCAGAACAGTCATCACTTCTCCACCACTGTCCTATGGCTATAGTAAAGTTTTAGTTTGTAGTCTTACTAAATGTGAAAGCGTGGGTCTTGTATGTCTGTAGTTATGTGATTCATTCTGTATAATGTTTGTTATTAATGTGATTCTGTATAATGTTTGTAATTGATGTGATTCTGTATACTGCTTGTTATTAATGTGATTCTGTATAATGTTCTCTATGCTACATTTCATGATTGTATGTGTGTGTACATAATTATGTATGTGTTGTATTATCTTTCATTTTATTTCCTTATGCTCTACAGGGTCTTTATTGGAACAAACAAACCAACTTGTTTTTTAAAAAAGTTGTAAAAAGAACAAAAGTTTAGGGAAAACAATCAAAACAAAAGAAACAAACAACGGCAGTATTCTTTGATAGCGATCACCTCAGTCAACTTACCGCTGAGTTCTGACGACCACGGAGAAGACAGCCACCGCAACACCCACACCAAGACCGATATCAACATCGATGATGAATACAGCCAGGTAGGTGGCCAGGAACACCACCTGCAACAAACAGGACAAAGGTAGTGACAAGCAGCACAAAGCACGGAATGTCAGAGTCAAAGTTAAAGTCAGTCTTTTATTTTATTTTATTTTTTTCCTGGCCCACTTTGGACACGGAAAGGAACGAGAAAGGAAAAAGAAAAGAAAAGAATCATACAGGAACAATAACATTTGTTAGAGGGTATAACACAACAGAACAACAGTCGCTGACACACGCGACTTTTAACCTATTAAGAAGCTAAGAATATACAATGGACAAGACCAAAACCAAAATAATAAACACACGCGCGCGCGCGCAAACACACACACACACACACACACACACACACACACACACACACACACACACACACACACTAGCGGCGGCACGCATACACTAGCGCGCGCGCGCAAACACACACACACACACACACACGCACACACACACACACAAGACAGAATCCCAGAACCTAAACACACGCCAGGTAGCAAAAACAAATGTACCAAATACCTCAGTGCCAAGCGGTTTCTAAGAAATCGTGTCCAATCAGTCACATGAGACAAATAGGGTGGGTTGGTGGGTGTTTGGGGGTTTAACGTCCTTATCCACCACATACGGGTGATATCAAAGACGGGGCAACGATGAAAAAGCCAGCACAAATATTTGGCCCCAGCCGGGATCGAACTCACGACCCGAGCATTAGAAGTCCAACGCTCTACCATACGACCACCCGGCTCCCCCATGAGACAAGAAGAAAGAGAAGAAAAGAAGAAGAAGAAGAAGAAACCAAAGACAAAAACAAAATGGAAAGACTGAAAAGGAGGCAAGCGAGCAAAAAGATACAAAGAGTATATTACGCACGAAATAATACACGAACTATGGCTGGAATCGGTGGAAATTGTCGTGTAGCTTTGGCAACAGCTCGGGTATGTCTGCTGGATGTCGAATCGATCATGAACAAATTCAGCCTGTATCTATCGTGAGAACATATACTCACAAAGTCTGTCTTGGACTGTCTCCAGTAGGGTTTCAGCAGCAGAAACTGTCGGAACATCCCCCTCAAGTTGACCACTATCACACTGGACAGGATGCACTGACGTACACAAACCAAAACAGGCTGTTTAACATTCAACCTGTTAATATCATTGCACCACATGTAAGGATATACATAACAATGCTAGTTTTATCGACCATGACACAAACCTTTGCAGCAACGCACAAAAAGAACTCAAAAGGGTAATCCTCAGATTTTCATGCTCACAGACCGTTCTGAGCTAATTTGGTGATGCCCAGCATCACATCACTCAGACACCTGCCCAGTGACACTGAGCCAACACAAGCGTACTCACTGACGTGGCTAATACACCAGCCGGACAGTCAGTGTCAGAATCTGAATGTTGGACGGCTCGCGCTAAAAACAAACAACACTGTATCGGGATAAGAGCTGTACTGATCATCAAGATCTTTTTACTGGGTGCTTACGTCGACGCCTGCTGTGACAGAGAGGGACTTTCAGCTTCAGTTTTATCCCGATACAGTGTTGTTTGCATTTCGGAACAGACTGAGGCACTGAAAAACAAACTCAGACCAGGCTTCTGAAAGCCAAGCAGAGATCCTCTGACGTTGCCCAAAGCTAAGCAAATCAGCCCACACTCACCCCAAAGACACTTGCCCAGCCAAGCAGCCAAAGACACATGCCAGGAACAACTTGTCCTTAAGGGCCAAAAGCCATAGGACGTAAAGCTAATGATGATGATGATTTGCATTTCGGCGCGAGCGGTCCAACATTCTGATTCGACTGACGACTGCTGTGCGCGACACTGATCAGACTGCGTACAGGCGCACTCACTAGCGAAACTGTTCCAAAACACAAACTTAGCAAACACGGAAGTAACCCGTTTAAACTGTCCTAGACACTTTCATAGTCTATGGCTCGACTGAATAACTGAAAGGCGACGTCCTTACCACGGGGAGCCGGAGTGGCCGAACGGCAGAACGTTGGACTTCCAATGCTCGAATTGTGAGTTCGAATCCCGGCTGGGGCCAAATATTTGTGCTGGCTTTTTCATCGTTGCCCCGTCTTTGATATCACCCGTATGTGGTGGAAAAGGACGTTAAACTCCCAAACACTCACCTTCCCGCCCACGTCCTTACCACAAAGGTTAGCATCCCGTAATTCCCTTTGACCGGTGACTGGACCTATGTAATTAGTAAAGGGCCTACGATCGACAGAGGGCCTAAAAATATACCACCGCCAACTCGCAACATGCCCACACCTCCACAGAGAATCTTATGACTCACGTAAGGCAAGTAGTAAAAGAGTGGTCCCAGGAAGAGGATGACCATCAACACGATGGCACAGCCGATCAGACTGGCAATCTGGAAGGATAACAACACAAAATAGACTTTTTAGAGATTTGAAGAGGCTATTTTTTTTTTATTTTTTTTTTTTTTTTACAATTTTGATGGGGGGGAGGGGGGGGGCGGATAACCCGGAGAGAAACCCCCGATGAGCAGCCCGGTAGCTGGGAAAAACCGGTATCACGTATCACAAGCTCGACCTGGGCTGGAACCCACGCTTCATTGCCATGACATTGGTGACGGCCGTTCAGTAGCGCAGCGGCTAAATCCGACGCGCTACCTATTAGACCGCCGCTCATGGCTCACCCCACCATTTTAATAATAATAATAATGAGTATTGTATAGGCGCTTTGCCCAATTTCATGAATCGGCTCAAAGCGCCGCTAACTGAACCCAACACGCACGCTCACGTGAATCACACGCATCCTCTCACACACCGGACAAAAACACATTACAATCACGTGGTGCGAAGGGTCAGCTCAGCTATTTCCGGCCCGATCGTCGGGGGGTTCTCTCCGGGTACTCCGGCTTCCTCCTTGTCTGCTTTGGAAATGTTCAGCCCACAAAATTTTTTTTTAAAGGCAATTCTACAAAATTACGAAACTTAAATTGCCAAGCTGGCCCTTCGCACCAAATGAATGTAATATGTTCATGTCCGGTGTGTGAGAGAATGCGTGTGATTCACGTAAGCGTGCGTGTTGGGTTCAGTTCGCGGCGTTTTGAGCCGATTCGTGAAACTGGGTAAAGCGCCTATACAATTATTATTATTATTATTATTATTATTATAGAGCTTATATTATAAATCTTGATATTGTCAACTTTGTGATATCGTTTGCATTGCACAGCGATGAGATCGAGAGATATGTTGTCGACCCTTCCGATCCAGAACCGGTTCATTGCGAGTGTTTGTTTGTGCGGGATGGGGGCGGGGGTGGGGGTGCGGGTGGGGGTGGGAGAAATGAGAGAGGGGGGGGGGAAGAGGGGCTTACCTGCGAAACTCCCCCAGTGCCGTCTTGCACTATACTGCGGGCCATGGAAGCTGCCGCATTGATTCCCGAGAAGAGCGAACTTGCAACTGTACACACACCGTACGCGAACATCTCCTGAACAAAAATGACATATATCAAGCAAGTGACTACTTCATAAGTTTCTGGCAAAATGTCCACCTGACAACGGATTAATAGTACGTAATCTCTTATACATCCTCCCCCCCCCCCCCCCAAAAAAAAAAACAAAACAAAAAAAACAAAACAAAGCAAAACACAAACAAACTAACAAACAAACCCCAAAAATACAACAAAACAAACAAACAAACAAACAAACACACTCCACCCCCACCCCCACCCCCCGCAAAACAAACCCCCCCCCAACCCCCCCCCCCAAAAAAAAAAATAAATAAATAAAAAATAAATAAAAAATAAAAAATCCGGGAAAACCTTGACCAACCAACTAAATTACAGCAACTTATGACAAAACTGTTTTCCCCGAGAAACCTTGAATACAGCGTTTTCAATTGAAAACAATCAAATTTTCGCATGTGTATTAACGTACTCGTTGTTAACATTGTATGGTAAGCTTAATACAATACACGTAACGCAAAACTCGCATCCAGGTATTCTAAACGTTCAAGCGAATGTAGACCTAGAACAGCGTGGATGCCTGGAGTGCGCATGTACCTGATCTGAGTCCACCTTGTACCCGTGTTTGAGTGCGAATGTCTTGGCCAGCGCCACCGACTGGGTGAAGGCCACGATAGCGATGACGAGTCCGTCCGTCACGCTTGACTTGGCTTTGTTCAGATCCGGGAACTTGGGTGCTGGAATTCTGTTGAACACCAAGAAATGAAGCCAGTATCACTACTGATGATGATGATGATGATGAATATGACGACGATGACGATGACGATGACGACGACGATGACGATGACGATGATGAACCAACCAATAACAAGCCAATCATCCTGCGAACTTTTAAAAACAAAGTATGAGATTCCGTCATCGAAAGTTGAATATGGATCAAACTTTGGTCCCGAGAACCACGTCATACCCAGTAGGGATGTCCCCGACTATTTTCAGATCGTAGTCTTCGGGGAGATCACAGAACTTGGAAATTACGATGCAGATGATCATCTGCAACAAGAAACGGTATGTTAAATATTAATTTCTTACCTTTAATTGACAATGCACATCAAAGGTACGTACGGGGGTGAACGGTGGTCTAACAGGTAGCGCGTCGGATTTAGCCGCTGCGCTACTGAACGGCCGTCACCAATGTCATGACGATGGAGCGTGGGTTCGAGCCCAGGTCGAGCTTGTGATATGTAATACCGGTATTTCCTGGCTGCCAGGCTGCTCATCGGGGTTTCTCTCCGGGTTATCCGGCTTTCCTCCCCCAGCAAACTTGTAAAAAATATAGGATAGGTATTGGGTGGCGCTGCACCGCGGCGACGCGCTTCCCCTGGGGGAAGCAGCCCGAATTTCCCGAAAGGGATAATAAAGGGATAATAAAGGGATATTAAAGTAAATAAATAAATAAAGTAAATGATGTCATACACCGCCTTGCAGTTCAAAACGATTTCGCACTCACCACTATCAGCTCTATAGGGATTGGGATCTTCAGCTTTTTGTTAAATCGCTGATTGACGTGAATTTTGATGACGTACATGATGACCATGGACACAAGGGAGATGACCAGAGTCATCCAATTGGTGTCGGGCACGTGTTTGCAAAGATCCACGATTGTCTGCAGGAAAAAAAAAATCAATATCAATAGTAAGCGCAAGGACGGTCAAGGAAAATTCCGGAAACTCTGAATATCAGCAAATTTTAATTCATCGTATTGTTTTGTTTTTAGCTGCTTGTATCCACATGACATCTGCCTTTTATCTGATTAGGCCATGTATAACATCCACAATTACAGACTGTAATGCTTAATGGTCTACAGTCTCAGGAAAAAAGCCGCAAACATTGCGTTTTATAAAACTGCGACTCCTTCGATTGTGCATAATCCAGGCAACGCTGTCACAGTTGCAGAGTTTCAGGGACGCTGAAAACTCTGCAACTGTGACAGAGTTGACTGTGCTTGCACGGTCGACTGTGTAAAAAAAAAGTTCACACTTCGGAAAGCTTTTTGTTTGGGAGCTTAGATCTTTAAAACAAGATTGAGCATGCATAAAAGCAGGCAGACAAAAGGCTTGTAATCCATATACTTGGCACTGTACCATTCGTCAGGGGAAATAAAGAAGAGTGGGTGGGTGTGTGTTTGGGAGTTTAACGTCCTTTTCCACCACATACGGGTGATATCAAAGACGGGGCAGCGAGAAAAAGGCCAGCACAAATATTTGGCCCCAGCCGGGATTCGAACTCACGACCCGAGCATTGAAAGTCGAAACAAAGAAAGAAAGAAAGGAGACGTACGTATAGTGCTTTTAGAGGCCCGCTGTGGCGAGGAATAGATATTCCAAGTAAACTGCTCATCTGACTGATGGCCACGTGGGTTGCCGCCCCTGTAGTAAAGCCCCGGATGAGCGGTTCCGGCATGTAGGTCGTCACAAAGCCACAGCCAAGTTTTCCCAAGCCAATCTGTTGAAGACAAAGCCGTGTTCGAGATAAGCGGTTTAGATATGACCGTATCAAGACTGTATTTATAAGCATTCCATTTTCATCCGCGAGGTTCGCTTGGCTTTTATAAGAAAGTACTGCAAAATTCAGAGAACTTCCGACAGCCGATTGGCGATTGACTCACCCGTGATTAGTGAAATCGTACACGAAACCTTTACCAGCATATGCTAAAAGGGCCTAGGTGTCTGTCTACCCCACGACGGTTAGGCCCTTGTGCCAAACAGCGCAAACAGCCTACGATATCACTGAACAGTTATCGTCCGGCCTAAATCACAGAAATTGCAAGCAGGGGTACGGTTTGAGCCAGATGCAGAAGTTCTCTGATCTTTGCGATAGTAATGATAAATGGTATTTCTAGGGCGCATTTCTTTAAATAAAACTCAATGCGCCTATCACTCACTCACACTCACGCACATTATACAACGATGAACAGACATACACTGGTGAAACTGACTAGTTGAAATAACTGGTGTTAGTAGTTTGTGGCCTCACGCCGCTCAAGCAACAAGGACCAGCACGCGGCTGAGGAAATTACTGATAGGCTTTGCGGAAGAGGAACGTTTTCAGACTGCTCTTGAAAACAGACAGCGTGGGCGCATTTCTCAGATCTGCAGGCAGAGAGTTTCAAACGGCTGGAGCGTCAAAACTGAAAGAGCGCTCACCGGAAGATTTCAGGTTGCGCTTGGGGATTTTGAGGAGCCCCTCGGACGACGACCGGAGGGTTCGCGACGGTGTATAGGTGACAAAAGTATGGATAAAAGTAACATGTACACATGGAATACACGATTTAGCAATGATCACCACCAACACATATAATCATAAAACAGCCCCTGCCCGAAAGATTGAAGTAAAATCACCGTCGTGGTGGTATAAATTTAAGGTGTTGACCTGGGTTAGCGTAATAAAACATGCCAAGAGCGGCCATCGTTGCAATTTTATCTACCGTAATAGCGTGGGCATAGGGACTGTAAAGTCTGACAAGTGCTTTGGGTACAAATCTACACGAACACACCAGTACTCTTATCCATACTTTTTCAATTCTCTGTAACTCCCCTCCCCCCCCCCTTCCGCCTTCTTCAGCCCCCTGCACCCCCCTTCCTGTACCCACCCCCGTAGGCCCTAAAACATGTTCGCAGCCATACAGTAGTTTTGGACATACCCAAAACCCACCATGAAGAGACCACCTATAAAAGACACAGCCCCGGCAAGTTGGAGTTTCTGAGCCTCGAAGTCAGCTTCTGACGTCACGTTTTGATTCGTGACGTTGTTGGCCAAAGCGCTGCTGTTGACGTCAGAGCTGTGGCCGCTGGTCTGACCGTTTCCTAGCTCCCTGTCCAGTACCGACCCCATCATAAGGCAGGTAATGGCGATCACACCTGTTGGGAAGAGAGACACTGACAGACAAATGGGGACAACAACGAACTACGTGAAAATTGTTGGGTCTATTTCGACTTCGAGTTTTTCATTTCACGTTTAGCACTACCAGTTATTTTTGTATTGTCTGTGTGTGTTTGTGCCTGCTTGTTTGTCTGTTTCAATTGAACCACCGTTCTTGACTTTGCTCTCTCCCCCCTCCCCCCCACCCCCCCCCCCCCCCAAAAAAAAATAAAAAATAAAAATAAAATAAAATAAATAAATAAAAAGAAAACAAAATAATACTCCTGACAATTCAATGGCTTGCTTGCACGCTTTCTCTTAGACTTACTTCTCGACTTTTCTATCAAAATATTCCCATTGTTGCTGTTTTCAAAACGACAAGTTCTCTCCAAAGTATACAAATCCTTTTCTCCGTCAATTTTCAATTCATACAGCATGAGTGTCTGCACATACCGAAGGAGGCCTGACGACACCCGCCGATGAAGAAGTAGACGAGAGAGGAGATGAAAGAGACGTAGAGACCGACGATGGGAGGGAGAGTAGCTAGCGCAGCGAAAGCCATGCCTGTAAGGAAAACAACGGTGCACTTACTCGACCCTAGGAAAGCACGAAAAGTCTTGAAGAATAAAAGTGATGTGGAGCCTGCCGTTCGGGCACCCTCCACGCTTTCGCGAAGAAAGGCACAAAACCAAACCAAACCAAACCAAACCTAAACACTGTATGAAGGAAAGATCGCCAGCCCGAGAGACGGACGGACAGACACACACACACACATGGAGGGTGGGGTGGGAGTTGGGGGGGTTAACGTCCTTTTCCACCACATACGGATGATATCAAAGACGGGGCAACGATGAAAAACCAGCACAAAATATTTGGCTCCAGCCAGGATACAAACTCACGACCCGAGCATTAGAAGTCCAACGCTCTACCATTCGGCCACCCCGGCTCCCCTACACACATGGACAGATACACTGACGGACAGCGACAGATATACGGACAGGCAAGTAGAAAGACGGACACACAGGCACTTGGACAGACACTCAGAGACAGGCACGCACACGACACAGCACGGAAAACAGCAACGACACCAATAAAGAGTCCCGCATACATTTGCGCGGGGAACCAACAAGCCAAGTAATTACCTTGAGGTATGTGCATCACCCCGACGGTTAGCCCCGATATGACGTCACCGGGCAGATCTTTCAAGGGGCGGTAAGTCCGCAGACTGTCGATAATGGGGAAATTGGTCAACAGCACCCGCCTGCACGTGCATTTCTTCCTCTGCTTCCTTATCCATGAAGTCACTAGTGACCTCAAAGTGACGTCATCTTCCGGTTTACAGTACTTCCGGTCGAACTCCACGACTTTGTGAAGCGGGCCATCCTGAACGTTCCCGTTTGGAGTTTGCACGTTTGGAGTTCCAAGTTCCATGTGAACGTTTTGTGTTTTGTTTTTACTGGAAAACGGAACTGAACCCACGTTCGACAGTGTTCGAGGTCTGCCTGTGAGATGCAGGGTCAGTCCTTGGCGCAGATCTGAAATCAAAGCAGATAACTTTCAGCACTGACACACACACACACACACACACACACACACACACACACACACACACACACACAGCAAGCACACATGACATGTATTGGACGCACAGTCAAATTACTACCCTCTGTAGTCATCTTCGCGGACTGTCGATCAACACAGATACTGCAGCAGCGAAGAACCAAATTAGCACATTACCTTTTCGCCTTGGAAAGAAATTCTTTCAGTCAGTCGCGCCAGTTGACTCAGTTGTGGCGTCAGTTGCGTGAGAGTCAGTGACCAGATGTAAAGGTCGTTGCAGTATTTATGCCATGAAACAATACTGAGTTTTAAAAAAGAAGCACTTGGCTTGTAGCAGAAACGAAAAGGACGACACCCGTCCACAACTGTAGACTACGAAAGAAGAAGAAGAAGGAGAAGAAAAAACCCTTCGTGCAGTCAAGAGCTGCCAAAGAACAGGACAAAGTACACGCGGAACAGCTAGGGCGATTGCCGTTATCACAGCCTCTATATAGCCCTGTCTTTCCAAGATTTATTGCAGTCATTCTCAAGATACAGGGTTGGGTGGGGTTTTTCTATGGTCCGAAGTGCTAACCACTGCAGTACGGGGGCCGGTCATACGAAATTTTAAACTGTGCATCGCTCGCGACTGCGGGTTCGTCGCAAACCAGTTTTGACGACTCAAATTCTTCTCCTCAGCCCTACAGCTCACGCCTTCAGTCCTTGATAGTTGCATCGCGGTATGAGCCTCATGTTGGCTCGCTACTAGCCTTTGAGATGCTGTCACCGTGCAGGCGTCTAAGTGGTACGATGAGAACACCACCCAAAACAACTCAGAGCCATCTGTGAGCCTCAAAATCACTTAAAAAGACAACACACACACGCACGCACGCACACACACACACACACACACACACACACACACACACACACACACACACACACACACACACACACACACACACACACACACACACACACACACCGGGCATTTAATAGTGCCACTGGAAGCCCAGATACGACCTAGATCGTCAACAATTGAAACGGGTTGAGACTGCCTTTGTGAAGCCTATAAGATTACATAAATCAGTAGGCGGTTGACAGTGGGCAGGCGGAACACGTCACGAGCAAACAAGAGTGCGACTGTGAACAAGCCATTGAGATTTAAGGAGACAGTATGGTGGCATGATAACGAGTTCCTGACATATGTTTATCGAACTTTGGGCAAATGTGGGTTAGTGGAACACACACGACACACGCCTTAAAAAAAGGATACCGCCAAGAACTGGAGCATTTTTTGTTTTAGATAACATAACAACTCGGCCGAGGGAGTGAGTTTGGGGGCTTAAAGATCTAAACTCCCAACAAAAAGCTTACCGAAGTGTGAAATATTTTTACAGAGTCGACCGTGCAAGCACAGTCAACTCTGTCACAGTTGCACAGTTTTCAGCGTCCCTGAAACCCAAATAAAAGCCAAGGGCAGCCTGATTTCACAGCTACAGTGTCTAACGGATGTTGAGTGCTGCACGATCTTTCTCGCTCAGTGTCAAAACGCAAACTGAGCTGTGAAATCAGGCTGCCCTTGGCATTTACTGGGCTTTCAGGGACGCTGAAAACTCTGCAGCTGTGACAGAGTTGACTGTGCTTGCACGGTCGACTGTGTAGAATTTTTTTTTTTCACACTTCGGAAAGCTTTTTTGTTGGGAGCTCAGATCTTTAACACCAAATGTCCTCCAGATCTAGATATGACCAGTTTTGTTCACCTGCGGGGACCGTACTTGGCTCAAAACGGGACTACATGTAGTGTACCGGCACTAGGGTGGATGGATGGGGTGGGTGTTTGGGTGTTTAACGTCCTTTTCCACCACATAGGGTGATATCAAAGACGGGGCAACGATGAAAAAGCCAGCACAAATATTTGGCCCCAGCCGGGATCGAACTCATGACCCGAGCATTAGAAGTCCAACGCTCTACCATTCGACCACCCCGGCTCCCCCCGGCACTGGGGAACAGCCGCAGACCCGACATGGACGTTCCAGTTCACTGCATCAACATGACTTATAGAGGGTGGGTGGGTGTTAGAGAGTTTAACGTCCTTTTCTCACCACGTAAAGGTGATATCAAAGACGGGGCAACGAGAAAAAGGCCAGCACAAATATCTGGCCCCAGCCGGGATTCGAACTCAGGACCCAAGCATTGAAAGTCCAACGCTCTACCATTCGGCTATCCCACCTCCCCATCCGTCGAACGATGAGGAGGAAGAAGAAGACCACAAGTTTTCTTTCGGTGCACAAAGCAATGGTACTGACGAAGGTATTGGGTGTTATGTTGCCTACTTTCAATTCATCCATTATACAGTTTTCATTGTGGAAAATCCATGACTGAACACGTGTACCAGTGAAAACTCACATACAAAGTGGAAAGGGGATGGGGGTGGAGGGGGGGGGGTAGGGACAGAATTCTTTAAACTTTGTCTCCATGTCAGCATTGAGTGACTGACCTGGTGCGGACTTAACAGCCGAAAACTTTATAACAACAACAACTACTACTACAACAATAACAACAACAAAAACAACAGATGTAACCACATGCCGTGACAGGGTGGGTGGGTGTTTGGGGGTTTAACGTCCTTTTCCACCACACACGGGTGATATCAAAGACGGGGCAACGATGAAAAAGCCAGCACGAATATTTGGCCCCAGCCGGGATACGAACTCACGACCCGAGCATTAGAAGTCCAACGCTCTACCATTCGGCCACCCCGGCTCCCCCACATGCTGTGACACAAGTACTAGAAATTGCCAGTCGTCAACCGTCACATCTACATTTACCTTCACCTACATGACGAAAATGCTCACTTAAATATTCACTCACCACTGTTGAAATTTATCCAGCACGGTGAGTACACGCCAAACACACACCACAATCATATAACATGCATCTCGAGAAACAAAGAAATATATACAAGCTTAAACGGAGCCCCCATCCCCCCCAACCCACCCCACCCCACCCTCTTACCGTCCCACCTCTATCCTGGCCCCCACGGGAGCCCCCTCCCCCCCAAAAAAAAAACAAAACAAAAAAAAACCCACGTTTGAGTTTCCACGTTTCCACGCTGGTCAGCAATTCATCTTTCTCTCGACAAACCCCCGAGACTTGTCAACGCTGGTATGTCAGCCGAAGTACGCCAGAGAAAATCCACTAGCTTGACTGAGAACTTTACAAAACTGGTTTGACTCCAGAAATCCGTCAGCGAGCGTAAGGTTTGTCGCGGTAACGTAAACATTATGAGTGACGTAACCAGCATAACATACTCACCAAGGCAGTTGACCCGGCGCGGGCAGCTGCATCACGTGTGTGTGTGTGAATCGGTGTCGCTCATATCAGTGTTGTACACGTGAGATAACGAAATAACGCATCTGAACTTCGGCGCTTATCACTATAAGCGCCGAAGTTCAGATGCGTTATTTCGTTAAAAAGCGTTTCAGTCCCGAGAAGACTTGAGGTTAAAGACGCTCTTTCCGACATTATAGGTTCACCGAGATTTCTGACCTGTTTTGGTGGTGTGTGGCGCCTTTCCAGTGACAGCATCTCAGCTTCCAGCTGGCAGCTTCCCTCCTCTTGCAACCCACTGTCGTGCACCTTGCCTTACAAAATACAAAAATCGCGAAAGTCACGCTTTTCTTGTGACAACAAAATCACTACAAACTAGCACAGGTGCAAGACCATGGTCCTTCAGACAAACTCCAAACCTGGGCCGCGTTTCTTACGCAAATGCGCTCGCGGGCGCTTGCGGAGGTCGCTTTGCCTCGTTGGGAAACGGCCAATTAGAACGAAGGCGCTGTCAAAATGGCGGCGGAATCACGAACACGGTTGTTGGCAAGGCTGAAAAGGAAGAAGAAAACTCTAGTGCTCGCAGCTATCAGTCATCTTTTGAGCGCAGAACACGACGTTTTTGAGGAGGAGCAATAATTACTGGCTTGGAGCATGATATACCGCTAGTATGCATGTTCTGCTCGATGCAAAACGGAGACGTAAGGCACCATTACGTACTCACTTTGACCACTCCTTCCCCACAAACACGCACAACATATCCCTGAATGACTGGCGACCACGGCCCGGTGCAATTAGCTCAAATTATTTTCGTATACTATTCTGCACAATTACAAGTTGGGACAGAAGGTCTCCATCCACCCGCAAATTCATTTTAAGCCATTTCTTAGTTCCACTTCAACGAAGCCTTCCGTGGGCGCCGCCATCTTTGTTTACATAGAAACTGACCACGTGACCTTTTGTTCGCGGCGAACTTGCTTCAGACTGCGCACGGCGAGCGCTTTTTTTCGCACAGCCGCGGGCAAGTTGCTTGCAAACGGTTTCATAGCAAAGCGCCCCGGAACGTTTCGGAACGCTCGCCTTAAGAAACGCGGCCCTGATCCCACGCTCAATTTGTATCATGACGCCTGTAAGACTGAAAATGTATGGTTACGGGTGGATGGGTGTTTGGGGTTTAACGTCCTTTTCCACCACATAGGGTGATATCAAAGACGGGGCAACGATGAAAAAGCCAGCACAAATATTTGGTTCCAGCTGGGATCGAACTCACGACCCGAGCATTAGAAGTCCAACGCTCTACCATTCGACCACCCCGGCTCCCCATGTATGGTTACCTTTCAATCCGTTTGGTCGCAAGGTCAGAACGATTTCGCCACACCGTTCCAAGGAAAGCTGTCTTCAGAAAACGCACGAGCACATCGCTCTATAGACACACGATGTCCATTCTAAGGAAAGAGCAGTCACTCGTCCTCCTTAGGTCAGCGACAGTCTGACATGTATGACGATTCCTGTGGTCACAAGATCAGAACATGGCACACGGCTGTGATGAAAGTTGTCTTGAGAAGAGGCACGGGTATACCTTCCTATAAGCATGCATTGTTAACCAACCTATGGTTGAAAATGAATGAATCCCGGGCCAGTCTAGGACTAAACCCGAGATATCACGTGCTCTTTGGTGCGCAGCATAAGTCACGGACAGTGCCTAGGCTACCTCAAGGCTGAGGTAGATTTTTTCGGGATACGTCCAAAACCGAACTCGTTGGGTCAAGGTTCAGAATAAGGCACATCATTCTGACAAAATTTCTCTTCAGTTGAACGATCGTTTACTTGTTCAGGCTCTTCAGTTTTGTTTGCAACCCTGGCCTGCGCTAACGTATTACGAATGACAAACACACACACACACACACACGCGCACCAGAAGGTGGCTGGTTTGTAGTCACCGATGAAATCCCCTCACCGGAGTGTTGAATATATCCACTCAACACATGGAAAGGCGCTTGGCTGTAAGTGTAACAGGGTTAGGACCAAGCCAATCAGGCCCTTTGTGTGCTTAGTTGATAACAGTTGAAGTAGGTTACACTGTTGTGTGCACAACTCCCTTGCAATGCTGGCCAGTTTAAATGCCCATCTTACGACCATAATTATGTAGCCTGACAAATCATTCTTTAACAAGACCGCACAACTGGTTTATTGCGCCTAGAAGATAATAAGTTGCAATATTTGAAAAAGAAGAAATCCGACCATATCGCACCCTTGCTGCGGCATCTTCACTGGCTGCCAGTGAAATTCCGCATTTATTGAAAATCTGCATACTTGTATTTCGCTTTTTTGAAGGAACTCTTCCGGTCTACCTCTCAAATTCCCTTACAGTCCACCAAACAGCACGCACTCTTCGTTCTTCATCTGAAAAGCTACTGAACGTTCCCCGTGGAAACCTCAAAACAGTTGGCGAGCGCACGTTTAGCTTTGCTGCCCCGTCACTCTGGAACGCACTACCTGCCGGCCTGAGAGACCAGTCGGACATAGATCGTTTCAAGTCTGACTTGAAAACGCATCTGTTCCGGCTGGCTTTCGACTAAGCCCACCTACTTCATCCTGATTCAGCTGCTCTCTCTCTCTCTCTCTCTCTCTGTGTGTGTGTGTGTGTGTGTGTGTGTGTGTGTGTGTGTGTGTGTGTTGGTATGAGTGCGGGAGTACGCGCATTGAGTCACTGTGAGGATTTTGCTCTATATAAGTACAATTCATTATTATTATTATTTGCTGTATATGCGCTTAGTATTTATCTTTGTTTTACCCATCTGTAATTGTTATCTGTTTTCTATGCTTTTTTGTAACCGGGAGTTCGATAAATTAGCGTGAAGGTGCAGCGTCTCATGCATGTCCTGGGTTTATATTGCCCCGTAGACCAGTTTGCATCCTTTGTCCAACGTTACATTTGTGTTTTTTTCCCATGTAGTGCAGGCACACTCAGCCGCGAATTAGTCTTTGTGGCTTGCGCGGCTTTCAGCCCTAAAAACTCACTCACTTAACAAGACCGCACACTGGTTCTTAGAGCTTCAAACGTGGCAGCCTTCCGTCTAAGCGGCGTTACAAACATAGAGGCGTTCACTGTGTGTAAGTGGTGCGATGTTGTTGTTTGTTTGTTTGTTTGTTTTCCCTGCCTCAACTCTTTTCCCAGCTGAAGTGGTGTTCCTCCCAGGTAATGGATGGAACAGACGGCAGGTTCGAAAGCTGGGGCAATTTTTATTACGCATGATGATGGAGATGAGGATGATGATGATGATATGGAGGTCCGTGTAATTTGGGATTGCTGGACGCGTTAACCAGGCCCTAGACCTACGGCACCTGCGGTACCGGCCGTGAAGTCCTCCACATCGTAAGACGTGTCATACCAAGGGAAGCGCCCCCAAAGTCGCACCCGGCAGGCATTTCATTGATGTATTGGGTTTCGATTTTGCCACAGACTCTCAGTAGAATAACGGAGTGAGAGCACATCACAGAGGTCAAACGCCGCGCGCGCGTCTGTGTGTGTGTGTGTGTGTGTGTGTGTGTGTGTGTGTGTGTGTGTGTGTGTGTGTGTGTGTGTGTGTGTGTGAGAGAGAGAGAGAGACTCTGCCGAAGTGTCTTACATGACATTGCAAAAGAACCACCGTGACGACAGTAGGTCCTTGAATGGAAACAACATACATGTATATGGTTAGTGACCGTTTTTGTTTAAATTTCAGAGGCCGTGTAACCGGCTGGAAGTCAGGCTAACTTCGCTGACATACTTGTTGTGCCATTGGTTGCAGATTGCGCTACACCGAACTCCACCATGATGGGACCCTACTCTGTGACACTGGCTGTCTTACCTGGCCTCGGGGATTGTTGTGCCATTGGTTGCAGATTGCGCTACACCGAACTCCACCATGATGGGACCCTACTCTGTGACACTGGCTGTCTTACCTGGCCTCGGGGATTTAACGCATGAGCAGTTTGTCATGGTCCATTCTATTATTGACACACAGGTTTTTTGTGTCGAAAGAGGCATGCTATCTGCTGTGTATTAACAACGGAGAACGCCTCGCGGCCTATATGATAAGCTTTCCTTTGGATGTCGAATGTAAGATTAACTACCGTACACCCCTTCCCAACCACCACCACCCCGAAGAATAAAGGGTAGGGTGTAATGGGTGGGTGTTTTGGGGGTTTAACGTCGTTTAACGTCCAAATATTTGGCCCCAGCGGGGATTCGAACTCACGATCCGAGTATTGGAAGTCCAACGCTCTACCATTCGGCCACCCCGGTTTAATAAACTAAAAACGACAGCTTTAAAGCAGTTTTGTACGTGCCAAACGCACAAACAATGCGGCGATACATGTACAGTTCAAGGAGCTTTAGCATCAGGCGCGCTTATTGCAAACGGCGCCTCGTAGATTTGCTTCTGTAAAGAAAGCTTGCAGGGAAAAGCTATTAACTGTTTGCGAAATATTGGTTTTAAGCTTTAGTTTTCAGAGATGGAAATGAAAACAAAACTATTACAGGCTGGTTTTCGGGGATAGGGCCGTAGATGTAGTTTTCGGGAGGTGACAGAGAAGAAACTTGTACCCCGAGGGCCTTGGGCTATAACTTTCTTCTCTGTCACCTAAATATTCGTTCTGGTCAAATTTTTGGTTCAGCGTCATTGTAAATCAGACACACATAATTTATTGACAGTTTTCAAGAGTTATTCGCTAATGACTGTTTTCGTCCATGTTTCAGCTGCAGAACGCGGTTGCACGCTCTTACGTTCTCTGGATGTGATCTTTACAGACAAGACGAGTGGAATGGACTTCTGCCAGAAAGCTTGCCAGTAGCGGGTTCCATATCCTCGCCGGGCGTCTGTCATGGACCGAGTCAATTTTGAAATGTCCCAGTACTTTCTCACACAAGCGGACGAGATATATGTATGTTCGCCCTCCGCCGCCTTCCCCCGATTTCCAGCAAACAATACACTTTTCTTCAACATGGTCAGATGAAAAACTGTTTTTGACTCAGAGACCCAAACAAATTCCATTATATAACTTTCCTTTTAACATTTCATACCCCAGCTTTGCTGAAGGTTAATAAACGCTATTGGTGGTCTTGGGATAGAACTGGATCTGTTTGTCTGGCTTTTTAGTCTGCTGCACAGTAAAAACTAATAATGGTGACGTTCCAGCCTGCTTAGTTTTTATGCACAGTAATTCAGTTCAATTCAATTCAATTCAATTCAATTCAATTCAGTTCAGTTCAATTCTATTCCTTCCCTGAGGGCAAGGAAGATGGGTCGTTGGGTCATTGAAGTAATGGTGATATTCTAGCCTGCTTAGTTTTTATGCACAGTAATTCAATTCAATTCAATTCAATTCAATTCAATTCAGTTCAGTTCAGTTCAATTCAATAATACTTTATTCATCCCCTGAGGGCAATTACGATGGGTCGTTGGGTCATTGAAGTAATGGTGATATTCTAGCCTGCTTAGTTTTTATGCACAGTAATTCAGTTCAATTCAATTCAATTCAATTCAGTTCAGTTCAATTCAATAATACTTTATTCATCCCCTGAGGGCAATTACGATGGGTCGTTGGGTCATTGAAGTAATGGTGATATTCTAGCCTGCTTAGTTTTTATGCACAGTAATTCAATTCAATTCAATTCAATTCAATTCAGTTCAGTTCAATTCAATAATACTTTATTCATCCCCTGAGGGCAATTACGATGGGTCGTTGGGTCATTGAAGTAATGGTGATATTCTAGCCTGCTTAGTTTTTATTCACAGTAATTCAATTCAGTTCAGTTCAGTTCAATTCTATTCCTCCCTTGAGGGCAATTACGATGGGTCGTTGGGTCATTGAAGTAATGGTGATATTCTAGCCTGCTTAGTTTTTATGCACAGTAATTCAGTTCAGTTCAGTTCAGTTCAATTCTATTCCTCCCTTGAGGGCAATTAAGATGGGTCGTTGGGTCATTGAAGTAATGGTGATATTCTAGCCTGCTTAGTTTTTATGCACAGTAATTCAGTTCAGTTCAGTTCAATTCTATTCCTCCCTTGAGGGCAATTAAGATGGGTCGTTGGGTCATTGAAGTAATGGTGATATTCTAGCCTGCTTAGTTTTTATTCACAGTAATTCAATTCAGTTCAGTTCAGTTCAATTCTATTCCTCCCTTGAGGGCAATTAAGATGGGTCGTTGGGTCATTGAAGTAATGGTGATATTCTAGCCTGCTTAGTTTTTATGCACAGTAATGGTGGTGTTCCAGTCTTGCTTTGCTTATATGCACAGTATCGGTGTTCTTGGGATGCAGTTTGAAAGTTTTCTGGCTTTTGTTTTATGATTGTTTCTTGAATCCTACAGTTTTGCGGTGAAATCAAGAGGATCGACTGATCAACACTAGAAGCACAGTCTAAATATCTTTAGAGTTTTAACGTTTGATGTTCCAGTGGTTAGTTTTCATGCAAATACTTGATGTTTTTATCTGGCTTTTGTTTTCTGGTTATTTTCTGTGTCTTCCAGTTTAGTGGTCAAATTTAGAAGATCGATTTCTGTGGACGCGAGAAACACAGCCTAAATATCTACTGAGTTTTGACGTTTGATGTTCCAGTTTTGCTTCATTTTCATGAAATTGCTTGGCATTTTGGGGATATAATTGGATAGTTTTGTCTGGCTTTTCTTTCTGTGTTATTTTTTTGTGGTTTTTTTTGGGGGGGGGCTCAAATTAGGAAGATCGACTCCTATCGACGTGAGAAACACAGCCTACTGAGTGTTAACCGGCAAACTGTTTTGCTAGACACTTGAGGTCAGTAGGTCAACTTCGAAGCTTCCGTCTGAGCAGAGAACTGGAACTCGGCTTACGCTTGTCACAAACACGACTGATCGTGGATAACACGCAGCAAAAGATCAACAATTTCACGTCAAGCGACAGGAAAAGCTCCTTCATCCCTATTCCCGCGTCATGTCGTGACGTAAATTACTCTTTAGCGCCCTTTGCGTCGTATCATGACGATAATCGTTTAGCCAGAACACAACGCTGGAACATTGCTAGGGATAGACTCCAGAGTGCAGTCCCTTTTCGGCGGGTCGTGAAAATGTGGCTACTTACAGCCAGCGCCATTTTCAAAAAATGGCGAATTTGTTTTTAGAAAAGCGAAGACCTGTGTGTCATATGAATCGATTTGAAACAAAGTCTTGAATATCCGACCACTTTTGGTTCGGGCAAAATCTTTGCGACTATATAAGCCTTGATGTCAGCGTTCCTATGCCCAAACCCTCAAGTCATCCCTATGCATGAGAGGATTGCGTGCCTGACTGTCAGTTTTCAAATGCCCCGCCAGATGGGATCTGCCACGCTCCTTGTTCGGAGGATTTTATCTTTGTTACCTCAGAGAGTGCCAGCTGTTATGCAAAGAGGTTACCACGGCAACACAATCCCCACTTAGCACATTACGTACCGCGCATGAGTATATCCCACGTTTTTACTCTTTTTAAGGTATGCGAAAATCAGGCAAGATTAACGGTTCCTCGAACCAAAGGATGTTTTTTTTTTTTTTTTTTTTTTTCCACACACAGTCCATGGTCTTTTGTCACCAAAGGATGGGTGTTGTGATATTTTTACTATTTTTTCTGGTCCTTTTCTCGCCCACCGTTTTTTTGTTTTTGTTTTTTTCCCCGCGCCGTGTATGTCAGTACGTCCGCAGAGTTACCTTTTGTTTGTTTGTTGAAGTTATGTCCCATTTGTTTATGTCATGAAGAAGGCGAAAGCCGAAACGTTAACCTGTGCCGTCCTTTGTCAAAGTTAAGTGGTTTCTGTCCCTTTTATGTCGTTTTTATTTGGTTCCTCGAAGGCTCTTCCTGCAGCAATCACGAGTAGAATAAGCGTGCAACACTCCCACAAAAGCCAGATTTTCAATCCATGCAGACATAAATTGATTATAACAATTTTAGTAAGGACACGGGTGCACAACACCAAAAGTTCTTGGTAGGAACCGAGTTTTAAAAAAAATAGCAGTGACAACAGTTTCCTGCAATAATTAGAGTCTAGGGTCGAGGCGACCCTCTGTTTTCAAACAAACAAACAAACAAACAAATAAAAAACAACAACAACAACAACAAAACCCCCAACAACAACAACGAAAAACCCCACAAAAACAAAAAACAACCAACCAACCAACCAACCAAACAAACAAACAAACAAAAAACCCTCACCACCACCAACAACAAACCCAAACAAATAAACAAACAAACAAACAAAAAACAAAAACAAACAAAAACAAACAGACACCACCACCACCAACAAACCCAAACAAACAAACAAACAAACAAACAAACAAACAAACAAACAGCAACAACAAACCAACAGACTTGATCGATGACAAACTGCCCCATCTATACGAATCCTGCTCGAAGCGCCAAGAGTACTCAGTGTATACAAAATCTCATCAACTTTCACTGTCACGCGCCGAGCGATATTTTCTGAGCCGAACTGAGCCGCCGTGCAAGATTTATGGTGATGCTGATTATCACCCGTACCGCCAACCGCTTTAACGCCTATTTGTCAAACACTTCCCGCGATTAGGCGGACTATCTTCGCGGAAGGGAGTGAAGTGGTGACGAAAGTGAGCAGAAAAATGATAGATGTACACGGGCAGCTCAGTCTTTTTTTGTGACTGTTTTCTGTACCGGCTCGCATCATCATCATCATCATCGTCGTCGTCATCATCATCATCGTCATCATCATCGTCGTCGTCGTCGTCATCATCATCATCGTCGTCGTCGTCGTCATCATCGTCGTCGTCATCATCATCATCATCATCAACAACAGCAACAACAACAACAACAACTACTACTACTACAACTACAATAACTACAACAACAACTACAACAACAACAACTACTACTACTAATACTGACGACGACGATGACAACAACAACAGCGACTTCAAGAAACACGTAACACGACACAACCGTTTTACGTTCCGGAGTATCCTCCACACAAGAGCGGTCGAGCACTGCACCTCAATGCTCGGGTCGTGAGTTCGATTCCTGGCTGGTAGCAGAACATTTGTGCTGGATTTCTCCTCGTTGCCCTGTCTTTGCTATCACTCTTGTGTGGTGGAAAAGGCCGTAAAACCACCATTCAGACGTTGAAAACATTCGTACCGTTCGACCAAGTGCGTATATAACATGTTCGATTCCTGCAAATGGGAAGTTTTGAGATCAATAGTGAATACGAACAATAGTACGTGGTACCTAAGTTTCGAGGCATAAAACGTGAAATTTGGACAAATACGTTTGACGTAGGGACTGGGCCTGTGTGTAAAAGTCGAGGTTAGGGCTTTTAGCCCCGGGCTAGAGTCTAACCTCGAACTAAACTCGCTCTAGGGTTAAATTTTCTGGGTTTTTTTGTTGTTGTTGTTGTTTTGTTTTGTGTTTTTTGTTTGTTGTTTGTTTGTTTGTTTTAAAGCAAGAAGGGGGACCATTCCAGCAAGGCGCCTAAGCCGTTATAGAAGGATTTTTGTCTTCCTTTCTTCGCTTCCGTTTTTAAATTTAATTTTGCTTTTGGGTTTCTTTTGTCCTGGTCTGGGTTAGGCCCGTAGCCGTGGGTAAATTAACCTCGACTTTTACATACGGGCTCTGATCACATAATCTTGAAAGCACTCGATATGTGTACTCATCATGGCATTGGGAAAGTGGTAAAATCAAAGATTGTCATCATGTCTTTGAAGGTAAGATCTTGTCGCTGCATGTTCGAAGTCTAGTCTGTGTTTAAGCCTCGCTCATGTTGTCGTAAATGTAACCTACAGTTTGTGCAGCATACATCTACCCAACAAAACCCCACAGGTTTACATTTAATCGCACGAAACTGCCTGCAGGACCACTGAATAATCTACAAATTGCAGTTTCAATCAGCTAATGCATTTAAATGTGAGGAACCTGGAGAGATCAGGTCAGCAGGGAACGTGATTTACGATCACAGGAGAGGCCGTTTAGGGGCAAATTGACAATGATGTCCACTGAGACACTTTCCAGGGACAGGCGCGGCTCGGTGATTTTCTCGGCAGAGGCAGTTGTTGCTTGAACACTGTCTGCATCAGTGACCCATTGCCTGCAGCGTGCATGTTGGCATTATTTGTTCTGTGCTGTGCACATGTGTACTTTGTAACTGCATAAGCATGTTTTCTGAAATCTGCTGCGGAACGCTGGCAGTGGAACAAAAATAATCATGATCATAACAGGGTTTTTACATTGTTGCATCTGTGACCCGTTGCCGGCGTGCGTGGTGGGAATATTGCTCGGTGCTGTGCATATCTGGACGTGTAGCTGAGCAAGGTGACTGAAACCTGTCATAAAACATTAGAGAGACAATCAACAACAAAATGAGATATTATAGCCGACTCGTGAGTACACCTGACGGAAAGGTTTGATGAGTCAAGACAACTGGAAAGGTTTGACTGAAGTCAGTGAAGACCATATGCACATTTGTACTTTCAAGCAGGATTACCGACATCTACAAAACACTGAAAGAGGAACAGATATTGCGAGTTATAAAAGACTCAGGAGTATATGTGACAGAAGATTCTGACGGTAAAAAAAACCCCTAAAAAAACTAAACACAAACAAACGGGAAAGGTTGGACAAAAGTGTGTATCTCGGTCTATGACTATCACGTTCATATTCTGAGTGTAAAGGCACTGAGCCTGTGCACTTAAGCACGAACTATTCTGCATTTTCCTCGCATGATGTCTCATTTACGAGCGCTTTTAGCGGTTACAATCTGCACGACGCAAATTATATCTGGACTGCTTCTGACAGCAGATGTCAATTCATCTTTGCCGCAACAATCAAATACTTCGCCTGCTCACACCACCGCAGAGCCGTCGATAGAGATGACAAGCGGGTCGCGAATTAACACGACAGATTTCTTCTTAGAGATTGCTTATAATTCGTCCTCTGCGGAAAACACCAGTTTGTTGCCAGTGGAAAGAATTTCACCTCGAACGGAAAATCGACCATCGCTGCGAACGGATATTGAAAACCCATATGCTTCAACGTTTCTGGTAAACGACTGGTTTGACGATAGGAACTTCTCACTCATCACGAATCTGACGACACCTCAAGAATGCGGAGATTTTGGAAAAGAAGTGTCATTCTCGCAAATGAACGGGACAGTAGTGATGTCGGTAAACACCTCCACCACCTACGTTCGCAACCACTTCTGCAGCTGGCTGATCACTGCTCCTATCGGACAATCCATCAAAATCATGTTTGAATATTTCGAGATCGGCGAGAGTGGCAGGAGATGTGCAGAAGGTCTTCTTCGAGTTAAAGATGGCGGAAGCCTCACCGGGGATTCTTTGTTCGATTACTGTCGGTGGGGGGTTCCGGATGACGTCACTTCCGACGACAGCCGGGTGCAGGTACAGATATCACTATTCGCGGGAGTCCGAAAGGTAAGGATGACGTTGTCGTTTCGGGTCATTCCAGACTTCGATCGCCCGAAGCTGCAAGTTGTGTACCTGACGCCATGGGAAGGATTCGTGACGTCACCGGACTTTGACGGATATTCAAACTACCCTCTGAGAGTGTCACACAACGCCACACTGCACGTGCCTACTGATCACGTGATCATGATCGGCTTTCAGCACTTTGATATACACTCGGTGAACAACAAGTCCGGTTGTGGCAGCGATGCTGACGACAGTGTGTCGCTCTTTGAGCTGACAGATTCTGACGCAAGACTAGTATGGAGGAAATGCGGCCTGCGGTCCATATTCCCGCGCGTTTTCAATCACTCTGTCATGGTTGCATTCTTCAGCGGCGGCATTCTAAGCACCACCGGCTTCAACATGACGTTCACGATTCACAGTAAAAACGCAACACCCCGACAGTTTGAGGACAAGAAATTTGACTGCCAGACGCCGAACTACCCGCAGTTCCAGGTCCACCTGTATTGCAACTTAGTGACTGAGTGTGAACACGGAGAGGACGAACGTTTCTGCCCGTACAATGACGGAAAGTGCAACGGGTCTATCGCCTTTGAGGACAAATGTTACGAGTATTTTGATTTGCAGAAAGAGATCACGTGGACAGACGCTTACAACGAGTGCCAGAAACGAGGCGCTGTCTTGGCCAGTTTGGACACGCCACGGGAGTGGACAGCTATTGAGAGTGCACTGGATTTTGGCCACAGGGCTTCCGTGGTTTTCATCGGACTGAGAACGGCCGAACCGAACCTGCCTGCTTTGTATAGAAAGACTTGGCAATGGGCGGACGGAAGCATCGCCTATTTCGTGCATCTGAAGGGACATCACGTGTTCCCGTCATGCGCAGCGTTGCCATGGGGATGGGGCATCAATGCTGTCACGTTCCCGTGCGATGAACCCGTGAACGCGGATTTCATCTGCGAATACGCCGCAGCGGACAAATCAAACGAAACTCTATACCTACAAGAAGATCCAACTGCGAAGGAGAGCGTCAATATGACAGCCATTAAGCACGAATATTTTGCAGAAAATTTGACAGTGTGCCCCCGAGGCCACGTGACGTTTGATTTCCTGTCATGTGACCCTGAGACTCAATGTGGAAGTGTCCGATATCAACCCCAGTGCAGGACTGAGCAGGCGGGATCGCTACCAACCTATGCTTGTGATGATGAAGTACGGACAATACCTTACACTTTAGTCTGTGACCACACACCGGATTGCTTGGACAGTTCTGACGAAGAGTTTTGCGTTCACAAGGACTGTCCCGATAGCACGTGCAAACAGAGTCTGGAGTGTCTCTCCTACAGTCACTGGTGTGACGGTATGCAGCACTGTGTTGATGGCACTGACGAGGAAAGCTGCTATGTGCCCCCCGCACCCGCCGCCTCTCGCCTTCCCCCTCCCGCTGTAATCCTCCTTGACGGTTTCGGAAACTTTACGCAGCAGAAACTACCCACTAACGCTTCGTGCCCGGATACGCATTTTCGATGCGGCGGAGACCTTGCTTACTGTTTACCGGTGTACGTGCGCTGTAATGGCGTCTTGACTGCCCGGGCCATGAGGACGAGGAGCGTTGCGACCGCTACGACTGCCCTGGTTTCTACCGATGCAGAGCGTCTACCGTGTGCCTGCACGTGCAGCACTTGTGTGATGACGTCTTTCACTGTCCTCTTCAGGATGATGAACGTATGTGCGGGATGGTATGTCCTCCTAACTGTCACTGCCAAGGACTGTCGTTTGTCTGTCACCAGCATTTCCTTGCCGACGAGTATTTCCGGCATTCGGTATCTCGATGCCTCCGGTTCTGGCTTAACACCGCAGGAACTATTTCGGAATTCGTACCTTGTCTGGCTCATCCTCAGCGACTGTGGACTTGAGAGCCTGAAACCGATGTCATTTCCCAACCTCCGGAGGCTGGACCTCAGCCATAACCGCATCACATCAGTCAACATGGCTGTTTTCCACAAAATGGGGAATCTTCGTATCCTGAATCTTTCTCACAACCTGATCGCCCACTTTACAAGTGGTGTATCTTCCGTAGACAATCTGTACCTTCAGAGCTTCGACTTGTCGAGGAATTATTTGCGAGAATTTGACACCAGACCGTTCGCCAAATTCTCAAACATACGAGTTCTGAACATTTCTTTCAGTACGATTCGAACCATTAGGAAGGTAGGGTTCACAACAACCAAGAGCCTGGAAGTTTTAGACATGCGGAAAACACCAATTGAGAATTTTCCGAACGACATGCTGAAACCTTTGCCACTGCTACGAACAGTGTTCGCTGAGAACTTCAGGATATGCTGTGAAGCCACCCTCCCGAAACACATGGACACGACACAGTGTGTCGCCCCCAAAGACGGGATCTCTTCTTGTGAGGATCTGCTGCGGACAACGACCTACCGATTCTTTCTGTGGGCTTTCGCCGCCATGGCGATCGTCGGGAACGTGGGCTGCTTTGTCTACAGGTTCTGCATAAAGGAACGAGTTTCTGAAATTGGATTTGACGTCCTAGTGACAAACCTGAGCGTGTCTGATTTTCTGATAGGTGTGTACTTGGTGATCATTGGTGTGGCAGACCGCACCTACCACGGTACTTACATCTGGCACGACAGAGCCTGGAAGGGAAGTATCCTCTGCAAGACGGCAGGATTCCTCTGCCTGTTGTCCAGCGAGGTGTCGGCCTTCATCATCTGCCTCATCACCCTGGACAGATTTCTAGTATTCCGTTATCCGTTCTCGAAGATTCGCTTCAGAAGAAGGTCTGCCCAGGTGGCCTGTGGGATAGTCTGGCTTGTCGGCCTTTCTCTGGCTGCAATTCCCCTCCTTCCTTTGACGTCACACTGGCTGTTTTACGGCCAGACCGGTATCTGCGTTCCGCTGCCAATCAGCAAGGACACTGTAAACGACAGCGGCTACGCATTCGCTGTGATAAGTGTACTCAACCTCATCCTCTTTCTGCTGATCGCCATAGGACAACTTCTCATATTCCTATCTGTTCGGAGCTCCAACTCCCCGAGAATGGACATGGGAAAGCAGTCGCAAGACGTGGCCATCGCCAGAATCCTGGCCACGATAGTTCTGACCGACTTCCTGTGCTGGTTCCCCATCGCCATAGTAGGACTTCTGGCTTCTGAAGGCGTTCCCATTTCGGACGAGGTCAACGTCAGCATCGCCATCTTTGTGTTTCCGCTGAACTCTGCCCTCAACCCGTTCCTGTACACGTTTAACACCCAGATAGATCGCAGGCGTCGTGCCAAACAGGCCAGGCTGCTGCAGTCCCTGGAAAGAGGATCCTGCAGGAGTTACAATGTGCTGCTGAGGAAGGGTCGCCCGGCTTGAAGTACAGCTTGTCACAAAGGTAGGACGATCTCCAGTGTGTTTCGCAATGCATTTTTGTTTTCTTATCCCATGCAGTGGCTGCACGTCTTGCTCAGTTGGTCATGGGTTGTGTTGTTATCTTGACCTGTTTAACGCTGTTATGTACAGAAGATGCATTGAGTTCTCGTTGGTCTGTGGTGTCTTTGGCCCTCTGTGTGTGTGTGTGTAAGGGGGGGGGGGGGCAGGGTGTGTGTGTGTGTGTGTGTGTGTGTGTGTGTGTGTTTCAATCCCTGGTTTGCAGGAATCACTAGAGCAGTATTACAATGTACAAACCCTCACATGGGTTGTCTTCTCAAACGCATTTAAATCCTTCTACGTCGAAAATGTACCAGTCAGCAAATTCGAAGTTTGTGGTTGGCCATTCCACACGCAGGCATGTGTGTGTGTGTGTGTGTGTGTGTGTGTGTGTGTGAGAGAGAGAGAGAGAGAGAGAGAGAGAGAGAGAGAGAGAGAGAGAGAGAATTGTATGTTCGTACTTATATCAATTTCGTTCATACCCCCCCCCCCCCTCACAAACTGAAACCAAGACCATACCACTAATCACACATTGTAAGCAAAGATCTTCCATTCCATTCCAAGGTCTTTGTTGTAAGTATCTCATCATTACCTCCCTTTTCCCGCCTCCTCAAAGGGAAGCTATCGACAAGATCCGGGCCCTGGTGGAAACCCGACGCTTCAGCGACTTCTCCTCCAGGACGTTCTCAGTCTCCAGCAAGCGATCCAGGAACGGCAGCAGGCAGAGACTACCAGGCTCCGTGGACGAGGCATCCTTCGCCGTCAACAAACAGGAGGCCATAGACCTGATCAGGGACGTCCTGCAGAAAGAGCTCATCACGCTGGAGGAAATAGCGCCTCTGAAGCGGGTTCCGTCACTCGCTGAGCTGAACACTGGAAGCGATAATGCTGACGAGGAGACCGCAGTGCTGAACGGGAGATCCGTTCTTGTAGCCACAGAGGAAGACACTAAACTATAGTTTCGCTCCGGTGGATGTTTCGTTTTACCCGGCTCAACCGCTTGATTGTCGTACGTGAAATCATAAGGTCGACGGTTCGAAGCCCAACAGAGCCAACATTTTGTACAGGCTTACTACCCCATACCCCCACTCCCTCGTCTTCGGTGGAGAAAAGACGTTCTACACCTCAAAACCCCTACACACCGCACAAGTATTGCGATTTCCTACTATAAAACATTGTAACTGGTTCTCGTGTTTCACTCAAGAGTTAAGTCATTATCATTTTTTTTTTGGTAATTCTTGTGTTGTAACAGTTTTTACGTACATACTGACATACAAACATATATACATACATAGAAACATACAAACATACCTACATGCCAGCTTGCTTACATGCGTTTGTAAAACAAACAAACAAATGCGCCCGTGCGTTCTATCGCGTTCTAGTTACTGGAACATAGTAACATAGTTAATCTTGTGTATCATTATTTTGTTTGTTGGACCAGACCTGAAGCAAGTGCCTATGCACATACGCCGCGTGATGAAACCAGTGCATTCCAACCTATTGTTCTCACATTTTTTGTGTGTGATACGAATGTTCCTATGGAGGCCTTGTACCAGTGTAAAACTATACGTGAGGGCTGCACTAATGTCTATCTGTAACCGTCTCTGTTATGTTAGTATGTTTTTTTGTCTATGTGTATGTGTGTACCGGGGAGCCGGAGTGGTCGAATAGTAGAGCGTGGGCACTTCTAATGCTCGGGTCGTGAGTTCGATCCCGGCTGGGGCCAAATGTTTGTGCTGGCTTTTTCATCGTTGCCCCGTCTTTGATATCACCCTATGTGGTGGAAAAGGACGTTAAACACCCAAACACCCACCCACGCACCCACCCTATGTGTGTGGAAAAAACTAAAAAACTAAACTACTGCGTCCACTTTTTTTTTTGGCATCGATTGTTTACAAGTTTAATACTGAAAGAGTGCAATGGGATGAAACCAGTGCATTCTTAACTCTGACCCCCGGCATTTCACACTGTTGAAAAGCCAGTTATAAAAGCCGCAAGTGTGGTCATATAATCATTTCTGTGGTGTTGACACGTTTCAGTGACGCAGGTACGGTAGCTATGAAACATTAAATTTTTACACACGCGAGGGCTGAGTGGTATATACGCTTCATCAGTACAATGCCAGTTATTAAGGCCACAGCCAGAGTCACATGATCAGTTCTATATGCTGACATATTTAAATGACTAGGTGTGGTAGTGGGGCGGTCGGTGGTCTAGTGGTTAAGAGACTTGTCACCAATGCGAGAGGTCAGGAGTTCGAGTCCCACTCTCGTACGTGGCACCGTTCATTCGGGCCGATCGTCGGGGGTTCTCTTCGGGTACTCCGGCTTCCTCCCCCTCTGCTTTGGAAATGTTCAGCCCACCAAATTCGAAAAATAAATGCAATTCTAAATTCCGAAATTTAAGTAGCTGAGCTGACCCTTCGCACCACGTGATCGTAATGTGTTAATGTCCAGTGTGTGAGAGATTGCGTGTGATTCACGCGAGCGTGCGTGTTGGGTTCAGTTCGCGGCGCTTTGAGCCGATTCATGAAATTGGGTAAAGCGCCTATACAATACTCATTATTATTATTATTATTATTAGTTATAAAAAAATGAATACTATTGATGAATGATTAATTTTGTGTACTGGCTCTCTCTTTCCCTAATGCCCTTGAGACGACGCCAGGGCCAGCATGTAAAACTCGAGGTTAATTTAACTCACGGCTACGGGCCTAACCCAGACTAGGACAAAAGAAACCCAACAAAAAAATTATATGAAAAAAGAAGCGAAGTAAGATACAGTACTGAAATCCTTCTCTAACGGCTTAGGCACCATTGTGGAATGGACCCGCTTCCTGGTTAAAAAAAACAAACAAAAACAAAAAAACAAAAAACAAAAAACCCAACCAACAAACAAAAAACCAATAGAAAATTTAACCCTAGAGCTAGTTTAGTTCGGGGTTAGACTCTAACCCTGGGCTAAAATCCCTAACCTCGACTTTTACATGCAGGCCTAGCTGTCCGCAAAAACACGTAAACCGGATCCATTTAATGAACTAGCATCATTTGTGACACGGAAAGCGTTGCCGCTAAGTGAAGTGACGATATACGACCACTCCAGCATCGCTTGTTTGTTTTGCAATCACCTCCATGTTTGCTTATGCCAACAACGTGGGAGAAAAACAGTGAGGCGCGTGGCGTGCACGTGCTCCAGTTGCCTGGCGGCAACGTTGAAGCACGCGGCTTGCCACGTGACAAAGAGGTTCCGGCAAAACTCTGAATTACATTTAGCAATGCCAGCCAAAACTCTTCTTCTTGAAAACATCACCAAAACTTTATCAAACTGTCCATCGATGTGATTTAATTTTACCTGACGAAAACGTTTTGAGTGCCGACAATGTTTGAGTTTGAATGGAGATTAGGAATTGATAAATTGCGACGTGTTTAAAAGGCATATATGTTTTACTTTTCTATTTTTTCTTCTTCTAGTTATTGCTGTTGCTTTTAACATACAAAGCTAACAAACAAACAAAAACAGCCCCCCCCCCCCCCAACAACAACAACAACCAAACAAACAAAAAACACAAAAAAAACTAAATTAAAAAAACACAAAACAACAGCAAAAAAAAAAAAAAAAAAAAACCAACAAAAAAACCAAACCAAAACCAAACAAAAAGAAAACCTAAACAAACAACAACAACAAACAAAAAAACAGAAAAGCCAAACCACAAGCAATGAACAAACAACACTGCCCCCCCCCCCCCCCCTTTTTTTTTTGGGGGGGGGGAGAAAGTTTATTCCATTCGTCGCCATAAACTGCTTAAACATGAAGCCAGCAGATTCACAATTCCCTGTCACGAATGGAATAAAGAAAGAAAGGGGAAAAAACCCCGACGAAGAAGACCGCTTAGAGATTTATGAAACGTACCGACAATTGCCCGAGGCCACTGCATTTCGGGTAGTGACCAGCCAACGGGCATTGTCCTCAACTCGTGTCGTTTACCGCATGGCAAAACTGTTTCCGATGTGAACAATACTGCTGACAGGGGGAAAGCGCTCTGCGCCGAACCAAAGGACGCTCACGCCTTTACGCAAGGGCAGCTCGTACGCACGCGCACGGGATAAACAAGTTCCAAAGCCAACAAGCACCCTTTGATAGGTCCACCAATGGAAATGCCATCCCGCTATATCAACATCAGGACCAAATTATTGATCATTTATGTAACGGTCGGTTTTTGTGGCGATTTGTACTTAAAGCGTGGAAGCCACCCGGTACCCGCTCAGACTTCATTTGCCATTCTGAAAAGCGACAGGACTTTATTAAAAAAAAATTCATTTTTTTCTGAGTGTTTGTCTGTGGTGAACTGAATCATTCGTATTCGCATTCAATCGTATTGTCGACTGTAACAGATGTGCCTGTACGCGAGTGCAATACCATCCAGACAAATATAAGCTCTACATCATCGCGTGTATACAAGCACATTAAATTGTCTTCTAGAAGCCAAGTATTCGGGTTTTTTTTTCTCACGAATCGGGACTCTTTCTGTTTTAATTGCCAATAGGTCAGTACATCAGTTTATTATTAATTTGTTATCAACGAATCATCGACAATGAAGGATATGAACCCTATGGACCCCAAACGACAACTGTTTGAAAAAGAGAGAGGTGAGTTGTTCTTGCACTGACTACTTCAAACTTGTCTCTACATCCTGCTTCATTGAACAGTGAGCTGTATTTTACGCATTGCAAATCGGAGTGAGTGAGTGGGTTTTTAGGCTTAAAGCCGCGCAAGCCACAAAGACTAATTCGCGGCTAAGTGTGCCTGCATTACGTGAAAAAAAATGTGACGTTGGACATATGATGCAAACTTGTCTACGGGGCAATATAAACCTAGGACATGCAGGAGACGCTGCACCTTCATGCTAGCGTAGAAAACAAATAACAATTACAACTAGGTAAAACAAAGATAAATACTAAGCGCATGTACAGCAAATATTGCGACTTATCATCTCCTAGACGCAGTGAACCAGTTCGCAGCACATGCCCAACATTACTTACCACTGGTAGTGTTGCAAATCGGAAACATAGCATTTCGTAGTTATACGTGGAGTACTAGCCAGAAATTTACGAATTAATCTGCATTGGTTGTTGTTTCTCTGAGCATATTTTTGAACATTTTTGGTTTTCTGGTCTTAGGTCCAGACAACAAAACTTCGGACCTCAAGGATCAAGCGAAAGATTTCATCTCCAGCACCACTGCTCACGGCCTGAAGAATGTGTTTGAGAAAGAGCGTGGTATTGCTCGCAGGTAAGACGTTGCAGCTATACTTGTCAATCCCATTTCTCTGACGTCCTCGTGTAACGGCTGTATATGCATCAGTGTGTATTTACGTAGGTTTGTAGATTTTTCCGAGTGTCCGCGCACATATGAATATGTGTATTTGTATGCTTGTTTGAATTCGCACGCGTTTGTAGATATACGGTGTGTGTGTGTGTGTGTGTGTGTGTGTGTGTGTGTGTGTGTGTGTGAGCAGTCGGAGAGAGAGAGAGAGAGAGAGAGAGAATGAATGACAATGACAATCCTAGTTTGTTTTCCAACGGTAGAAAGTTTTGGCCAGAAGGCCAGTTTGCAACCTTGCCGTTGCTAGACTACAGTACGAGAGTAAAAGTAAGTGTGTGTGTGTGTGTGCGGGTGGGTGGGTGTTTAACGTCCTTTTCCACCACATACGGATGATATCAAAGACGGGGCAACGATGCAAAAGCCAGAAGAAATATTTGGCCTCAGCCGGGATGCGAACTCACGACCCGAGCATTAGAAGTCCAACGCTCTACCATTCGGCCACCCCGGCTCCCCGTGCGTGTATGCGCTAGATAAACCTGAACACTTATGTGAATATAGATGCAGTGAATACGTATGTGCGTGCGTGTGTATATATGTTTTGAGTTTTTTGTTTGTTTGTTTTTGTTTCTGTTTTCCTGTACCTCCAGAGGGTTGGTGTAAAAGAAACTTATCTTGGAAAACTAGACTCTGCTCGTTTTGTCCTCGTATCTAAACTATGTGGTGGAAAAGGAATTGTTGAATTCCCAAATGCAAACACCCACCCCACCCACTCCCTCGTTTCTAAAAAGATCGTGTTCATATCACTCTCAAAGCAAATGGAATGCAGATAGGTACATGCAGTGCTACCTACAGCAGAACAACGTGCATCAATATGGCGCGATCTCCGGTTACCCGTATTCGCGTAAATCTAAGCAGAGACAAACCTGAATCGATTGGCTGGCCAAACTGTATGTGGTCTGTTTTCGCTAGTGCGGCGCCAACCCTGTTCCGGGTCCGTCGATAACTCTCTGCCCCTGCGACGACGGCCAAGTCGGGCGAACCGAGACCGAGCCGAGCTAAGTGATACCTAAGAAGGAAAAGACAAAAATACTCGGTGACACGGAAAGTGGACAGTAGCGAACAACTTTGAGGTCCCCGTGTTATTTCACAGTGTGCACAGAAAACACAGATAAACATAAAAATAAAAAATTTAATTTTTTTTTAAATTAACAAAATAAAAATATTTTAAAAATTAAAAAATAAAATCCTAAAAAGCTTTGGCGACCGGATTACCAAAAAGAAGTATACCAGAAAATTAATCATTAATGTCCTCTCTCTTTCATCCTGCGCCAGATGTCTTTGGCTTCTCCTCGTTCTCACGGCCATTGCCTCCCTTGTCTACATGATCTGCACTTCAGTCAACGATATCACCAGTTACCCTTTCCGCACCGTCACCAGCCTCAACATGACGTCACCGCTGCCCTTCCCGGCAGTCACAGTGTGCAACCTCAACCCGCTGGACCTGACCAAACTTCCGTCTGAAAGCGCCGCTGCTCTACAGTCCATCGCGGATCCTTCTTCGCCGTATCTCTCTTCTAGTGGGAACAGTTCTTATAATTTTACAGGAGGTGGTGAGTTTTGAAAGATTGAACCTTCGTTCGAAATAGACTTTCATTTTTTTCTTCAAAAGAAAATAAGATAAGATAGGATAAGATGAGATAAGATAAGATAAGTAGAGTACTTTGTTGATCTCTCATGGCGAAATTCAGTCATATCTGCTAAAACGTACAGTGACAATACAATACATTAAAATTCTGCGCGCGCACACACACACACACACACACACACACACGCACGCACGCACGCACGCACGCACGCACGCACGCACGCACGCACGCACGCACGCACACGCACAATTCTTGCCCGTCCTTCACTCCTCATTCAGACGTACTGCAAAACAGGCGTACATGCAAGGACAAACCACAGGCTGTAAAACCCAAAAGACAATAATTTTGGATTCATTGTGCATGTTGCATTAACATTCAGCTACCAGAAGTTTGCTTCTCTCGCCGAACGAATTACTGAATTAGATCATTCCAAAGGCAGTTGGGTTTATTTTCACAAGCTTGACTGCGAACCATCAATAACCTTCTTCTGTCGTTTGTTGGTGTAAGTTATATGCACAGACTGTTCTTCTTTCTACAGTGAGAGAGAGAGAGAGAGAGAGAGAGAGAGAGAGAGAGAGAGAGAGAGAGAGAGAGAGAGAGAGACTGACTTTGACTTTGAGCTTTATTTAACAACGGTATAAGATGATGGTTACAATAACCATTTGTGACCTTCCATGAGAAAACCGGCTTAAGTGCGAAAATTTTCAATTTTTCGTTTTTGGAGCCATCTTAAAGAAACAGCTTTGCTCTTTACAGTGAAAAAAAAACTCCTTTTAAGACATAATTTAAGGGCAGAACTACCTGATTTTGGCAAAATCTCAATATCGTCCAGATCGCACCCACTGACCTTTGTTAGCCTCTAGCTCGGAACAGCGGCGTGCGTCTTACGCCGGTTTTCTCGTGGACGGTCACATTTTTCAAACTTGCCGTTGAACACCAAGCTACGAGTTACGTACAACAATGATCTTATAAAAGCACAAGAGAATGAAAAGAACAACAACAACAACAACAACAACAAACCAACATAAAAAAGATAAGAAGAACTGAGCAAAGCAGTCAAACTATGAGATACACGATTAATTGAAAACAACAACAGACTACAGCAAAAACGTACTTAGGAATGACACTAAAACCAAAACGAAGTCAGCCAAAGGGTCGCGGACAACATTTTCGTTAGGTGAGGTGAAGAATGATTACAATGAAGATAACAGATAATTGAAGAGCTCCTCTTTAAAACCTGCGAGAGAGAGAGAGAGAGAGAGAGAGAGAGAGAGAGTTCTGTCCCTGCTCGTAATATTGACCTGTTACCCACTGTAAAAGGGAGAGGGCTCTACACCTGTTGTTACTGAGCAAGTTCATTTTGAAACATCGACATGATACGCGTGTTGGTTTCGCTTCCAGATCAGAGTATTTTAACCGACGCCTCTTCAGCCGGCCTGTTCGACATGTCTCAAGTTCCTGTCGATGAGTTCTTTACATCGTGCGAGTACGAGCAAGAGAAGAACTGCAGTAGACTGTTCACTGCTTTCCAACTCGGATACGACAGGTATGGTCTGCACAGGGTAAAACAAAAGATTGAAAGGCCACGTTACCGCGGTGGCAAAGAGCCTGCTCAAACAAAATGTTGCATACCAGAAACCGGTTTGTCTGAAACTGAAAGTAGTTTCGCGCGTAGAGAGCTACTGCGCTTCAAAAGTGTCGACTTTGACAGCTCGGGAGGATGGTAGAATCAGGTAACGAAAACAAACAGGCTTCTTTGGAGCCCGAAAATGAACACACACACACACACACACACACACACACACACACACACACACACACACACACACACACACACACTTGCATCAAAACATGGAGTTAATTGGTTCACCCGTTCTGGAGAAATTTTGTCCATCTACACACACACACACACACACACACACACACACACACACACACACACACACACAGACGACGCAGCTGACCGCGATATGCCCTTGTAGGCAGGGGCTGCATGTGTAAATGGATGAGTCGCAGAGTATGGTTTCATTGGAGGAAAAAAAAAAAAGGAGTATGGTGGAAAAAGGAGGTGTGTGGGGGGGGGGGGGGGAGGGAAACCGAGGTTTTATGAGTAACGGTATCGGGCGCGGGAGTGAGCGGTGGTAGTGGGCAGGTGGGGGGGGGGAGGGGGGTAACTAGGAAGCTGTTAAATAAGTCAAGGGTCGAAAATGGGAACCCAAGTTTCCTTCGGAGATAACTTGAAAACTCCCCTTTACATTTTGGAAAACGTGTACATAAATCGCAAAAGGCGCAAGTTATGCCAAGCTGGTTCGTTTTCAGATGTTACGTGCTGAACACAAAGGAGCTTCCATCTGCAACAAGAAGAACCAGTTTGAAGCTGACCATATTTGTCAACGAAGCTGGCTACGCTTCAGACATCGAAGAAATAGGTGTTAAGGTACAATATATATATATATATAGGGGAAGTAAGTAAAGCTGAATGCGCTACCTAGATGTAAGAGATGTGTGCTTTGAATGCCATTGGACAAGGGGGTATCTACAATCCTATGGCTGAAACACCAAACACATCGAAGGGTATCTCACCATGGGACCCTCATCAGGTTAGCATGCGGCGATACCCACGAGGGATGGAGTGTCCAAGCAGCACTAAAAGGCTGCCCCAGATTAATCTGGTGTAACTCCAGTACTAGCAGACGTCGCTACCCTAAAGCTCTGCAAGAGGTTTCAGCGGGAAACTACACAATTTAGAAGGAGCAACTGCCTACGCTAAATGTTATGTAATTGCATTTCATATAGAAGTGCTGGTTGGACGCTGCATCCCGCGTGGGTATCGCAGCATGTTCACCTGATGAGGGTCCCACTGACCCGAAACCATGGTCGTGAGCGGCTAAAATCACCAATTCATATGGCCTATGTTGTACCGACCATTTTCCTCCCGGTGGGAGGGGAATGGGGCTCTATGAATGGTAAGATACCCTTAGATCTGTCGTTTGCATGTAAAAAAAATTGTCGATTTATTTTTTCTTTGGACAGTCTTTTGTCTTGAAAGGTCGGGCAGTGATAGTTTTACCGTTTTGGATAGAAATAATTTACAACAAAATTTGAATGCTTACCAAATAATGTCTATATCTGTGTGTGTGTGTGTGTGTGTGTGTGTGTGTGTGTGTGTGTGTGTGTGTGTGTGTGTGTGTGTGTGTGTGTGTGTGTGTGTGTGACAGTTTCACGTGCATGACCCCGGCGAGACCCCAGACATGATGGTGTCGCACCACAGAGCAGCCACAGGGTTCAAAACCAACGTCGCTCTCCGATTGCACGAGGTAATTTACATTGCAAAAGATTTGCAAACCTGTATACACGTAGCATTCGGTGGAATGCAACGACCCTTCATGCAGTGCCGGATTCCTCAAATACTGATTTTGCATTATATGCGGGCGGGGGATGAGGGGGGGGGGGCGGAGGTGGTGGGGGGGGGGGGGTATGGAGGGGAGAGGTTTCAGCCCGAAACATTGCTCATGAAGACGGTAGCGGAAACTCCAAAACACTACGACCATCGCTTTTACGAACCTCACACACATGCTCCACTCAATTTTGAGTTATGAATTTAATGAAGACATTCAACCCAACGTCCTTCCAGATGATCCCGCCGGCTGGGGCCAAATGTTTGTGCTGGCCTTTTTTTTTCTCGTTGCCTCGTCTTTGATATCACCCTCACGTGATGGAAAAGGACGTTAAACTCCCAAACACCCACCCACCCACCCTTCCAGATGAAGACACCAGAATAGTTGTCAATGTAATAGTTGTTTAGCTATAATTCTTTGAAGACACTTCTGCTATATCGTTCGGCACATAGATCGTTATGAGCCGTTTCGAGATATGCCTATCTATCCATCACACCACTTAGTCACCTAGACAGTGATAGCGTCTCTAATGCTGGTACTAAGCCAACAGAAGCGTACTTGCGAACGCGGCGACCACACACAGCACCCAAGTAGTCCAACAACAGTAGTAAAGTGTTGAATGTTCGACCGCTGGCGCAAAGTGTAAACAACATTGTTTCGCATTAAGAGCTGTACTAATCATCAGGATAGAGCATTCCGAGCGTACAGGCGCACTCACGAGCGAAAGTGATCCAAAACATAAGTTAGTTCAGCAAAAATGATATAAACCCGTTTAAAATTGGTCAGTTCATGTACCCCTTTACCTTCTCTCCTGGTCGAGCTCAAAACTACCAAGCAAATTTAGCCCCGTTTCCCATGCCGCTTCACAATTTATATAACGGGTTTATTTCCAGAACAATATCTATCTCCGCCGTACAAGTCTTGCACGGACAAAGAGTTATTGATAGCGTATCTAATGCTGGCACTAAGCCAACAGAAGCGTACTCAATGATGCGGCGACCACTGACACAGAGCGCTCGAGTATTCTAACAACAGAAGTAGGGTTTTGCATGTTCGACCGCAGTTACAGAATACGTTTGTTTCCAGTACAAGTATCTACCTCCGCCGTACAAGGCGTTTGGTGACAAGTCTTGCACGGACACGGAGACGGCGGAGTTTCGGCGTCTTATGGACAGCGATCCGCCGTTGTATTATGGTTCCCAGGGACAAGAATACAGCCTGGACGCCTGTCTGAACGGCAGAAGTAACAAAATGGCTTCGGATATCTGCCAGTGCAGCGTTGGCTCAGGTGAGTATCACTGAATACACGGAACTTATAGCTAAGTCAGTAAAGTGTTGATGTATGCCACTGGCCCACGAGAGTTTTCACTGGGTATGAATCAAATCATTGAATCAATGAAACGTTATTTTACAACGGTAGAGGCAGCTGACGTCAAGTAGTCAGTTTTCATACTTGCCGTTGCTAAAAATTACTGTTAACTAACTAACAAAATAAGGAGTAAAACAAGAAAAACAAACAGACAGATTAATGCACAAATAAAACAACAACAAACAAACAAACAGCGAACAGATGTTGCAAACACACGTACACACATACACATTGTCTATTGATTTCACGTGCACACAAGATTTTTTCTAAAGTCAATAATAATAATTAAACACAAGAAAAAGAGATGTATAAAATAGCAAGCGAACAGTTGGCATGCACTTAATCAGACAAAATGACTAAAATGTAATATACATGTACCAGTGTTACAAGTGAAAAAAAAGTGTTATAACATTTATGACTTCACGCTTTACAGTGACATGAAGTATTTAAATAACTTCTCATTAAAAACAGTGATAGAGGACGTGGCTTTAACATGAACCGGGAAACTTATGAGAGACTTTAAGCCGCTGAGATAGAAAACTGCGCAGTTTTTCATACCAGCAAAGATCTTGGAAACATAAAGATTCCAAGGTCTTTGATACCAGTGTCTCCCAGCATCAATCAGATATGCAGACACAAAACCATCCTTCGAGCAAAATCTGAAAACCCACCTCTTCCTTGCCCTCAGCCAATAGCTGATATGCGGCATTATCTTGCTGGTCTTGGGGAGAGAATGGGTGTTGGGCGTGGGGAGAGAGGAGGAGTTGGGCGTTTGATGGTTAAACGTCTTTTTTCCCATCACATACGGGTGATACCAAAGACTCGGGTAACGAGAAAAACGGCAAGCACAAATATCTGGCCCCTGCCGAGATTGAAACTCACGACCCGAGCGGTGTTGCGAGTCCAACGCTGTACCAGTGTAGGGAGAGAACTCTATGTTTGTAGAAAGATGTGCCTAAAATACCACCGATGTTTTGTTCACCAGATCAAACGTATCGCCCGTGTACAACAAGCGATATCTTGACATGTTACGGCCTCACCACGGCGAGACTTCTGGACGAAGGTACGTCCAGTGGAGATTTCTTGGGCTGCCCGCGCCCCTGTCACTCTTACAGCTACAAGCCAGTTGTCTCGAGCAGTTACTTCCCTTCCCCGCGAGCTGAGGCTCGGCTGAGGAGTCTGAACATCGTTGGTAACGTCACGAATATAAGGTAAGCTTGATGTTTACGTTGCAGAAAAATCTGAATTTTGTAAAGTTCATGTCATGGAACATGTGTATCTGAATTAGTGGCTGATTTTCCTTTTGTACTGGTTGGTTTGTTCAGTATTCCGAGAGGAAAACCACTGGGTTTGTAAACTAAGAATCTTTCATATTCATTTTTGATAATGCGTATTACGTGGCTATCGGGGTCCCTGAGGACCGAGCAGGGAGTTTAACTTAAAAATTTCCAACTGTTGAAAATTTTTCAGTGAAATTTTAAGAGTTCTCCAAGCCCCTGCACCTAAAACACTACCGCATGCCAAACTTGTATAATTATGGATGAAAAAGTAAACACGTAAACGAGTAAACACCGCCTGAACTTTGACTACACACAAAGTACGATGTGGGTCCTCCAGGACCCACTTTTCAAAGAGCGATTTCAGTGTATATCATATTCTTCTTTTTTCCCGAAGCGGGTGTACAATTATCTGAAAGAACATCAATCCAGTGGCATGACGTTGCAACATTCATACTTATTTTATTTCTTTTTTTTCAAACAAGAACATGACCGCATTGCCAAACTGTTCTCTGTATACAGGACGAATTATCTTCAGCTGAATTTTTACTATGAGGACCTGACCATTCAGACGACTGAGCACGTTCCGCAGTATGACTGGAACTCCATTCTTGGTCAGTGCTACAACATAGTGTCGTGTGTGTGTGTGTGTGTGTGTGTGTGTGTGTGTGTGTGTGTGTGTGTGTGTGTGTGTGTGTGTGTGTGTGTGTGTTGGCGGAATTTTCAGTTTTACACAACCAAAATAATTTGGAACACACTGTACGCAAGCTTGTGTCTTTGTACATGTAACAGTATGGTCGCCGAGTAGTATGGTTAACCAATTCGGGCAATCGTTTCTTTGATAATTTGACGTACTATCCTTGATAAGCCTTGTGCCCATGTAAGCAAAACTGAAAGGACCAGTAAGCAAGCAATAAGAACGCTGGCACAAACATCCGCAATACACGTTCCCCCAAATCAACAACAACAACAACAAAACAAAACAAAAAACCTGAACAAACAAAAATCCCCTAACCCCCCTCTCCCACCCCCACCCCCCCACACACACACACAAAACAAAAAACACAAAATAAAACCAAAAAACCCAAACAAAAACAAGACAAATAGAACAAAACAAAACCTAAACAAATAAACAAAAAACTGCAACCCTCACCTCCCAAACAAAAACAAAAACCAAAAAAAAACACAAAAAACAAAAAAACAAAACAAAACAAACAAACAAACAAACAAACAACAACAACAACAACAACAACCCAAACAAACAAAACAACAATAACAAAAAACAACAACAACAAAAACCAACAACACAAAAACCCAACAAACAACAACAACAACAAGAAACCAAACAAACAAACACAAAACCGAAACATCCCAAAACCACCACCACCAATAACAAGAGAAAACAACAAACAAAGACACAGAGAAACAAACAAGCAAACAAACAACAACCAAAACACCTCCACCAAACCCAACTAACGGATTTAATCGACCTAAGTAACAGCCAACTCACTCCATTTTCTTCTCCTGTCATCCAGGTCTCCTGGGAGGTAACATGGGGTTTTTCCTGGGAGCCAGTGTCTTGACGTTGGCAGAGTTACTGGACTTCATCGCCTGCGTGGTGATGGCGCTGCTACGCAAAATGTGGACGTGCGGCAGACCACGCTCCCAGCTGCTGGTCAAGCCAGTCTCTGCAAAAAACACAGAGACGACCACAATTCAAGTTCATCCAGCTTGGCAGCAAAATGTTTAGACCGTGTTCGCTATCGGTGCTACTTAAAGTCAAGTCAATCCACTTCATTGTCACTTTTTGGAGAAATTTTGTCTCGTGAGTAGTGACTGACATTGTTAGTAAAAGAAAAAGATACAGTTAAAAGACAAATGCAAGAAAATGTGTATTTAGTCTCGAAAATTTAGTATCTGTTTAGCAAATAGTCCTTGGCATTAATTTTTTTTTGTCTTAATATCCAAATGTTACTTTCGAGTGTATTGGCACACGTTTTAATTATTTTTCAATAGGCTTTCTTTTTAAATTTCTTTTTCACGAAATGGCTGTATTAGAGACAAGGGCAGGGGAGACTACTACTGCTAACTGCGTGAGCCTGTCGTCTGCTAGTGCAATGGAGAAGGGTATGGCCCTCACGCTAAATCAATCATTTGTCAATATTTTTCATGTCGTTGGCTTTCTCAGCCATTTGTGCATCCGATGTGGTGTTTGAAAGAGTCCTACAAGTCACCAGTTTTATTTCGAAGCGATACTTCTAAATCCTTTATTGTTCTGTTTCTGTAGGTTCAGATTCATGTTTTCAGAACTTCAGTCTTGCCAATAAGTTTTATGCAATTTGCGCGTGGGACGTGGTACGTGTTTGTAAATTTTTCTCAAAAGTGTCTCAAATGATAATAAATGTTTCTTTGTATGTTTCATATCCGTGTAGAATCTTAATTTTACGTGTTTAACTTTGCTTTGAGTCCAAAGACGATATCCACTATAATTAATGGACACAAAATGATGACGACGATGATGATTTTAGCTTGAAATGATGACGATGATGATTTGAGCTTGACACGGTAACACAGTTAGCCACAAACAATCGAAGACCACAAGAACAAACTTTACTTCAGTTTGAAACGGATTACAATCCCAATGAAACGCTTGCCCTGACCAAGTGGTTTATCAAGGTTTTGTTGCTTAACTCCTGCTGAGTCTGCTTATGTGTACTTTTAGTGCCTGCTGTCGCTGCACCTACCCAAATTAAATGTGTGTGTGTGTGTGTGTGTGTGTGTGTGTGTGTGTGTGTGTGTGTGTGTGTGTGTTAAGCGCAGCGAGTCCTTTGCATTTGGAGAGCCGATTCAAATTCAAATTCAAAATTCAAAAATACTTTACTATCTGTTCTAAAAATACATTTTAAAACAGAAAATTGTCTTTAGACATGCAATCGCTCCGCTTCTTATACTAAGATCAGCGCTTTATAAAAACTGTATTATTAGTATTATTATTATTTGATGATGATGATGATAATGATGATGATGATGATGGAGACTTGATATAGCGCACGGCTCCACCCTAACTGAGTGTTCATGGCGCTTAGGGAGAGGTTTTGAAAGGAAAGATAGTAAAAAAACAAAAACAAAAAACAAACTGCAGATGATTACTGGCGCGCGGCACTGAAGAGATAAGTCTTCAGGCGCTTCCGGAATGCGGTAATGCTGACTGCCTCCTTCACTGTCTCAGGGAGAGAGCCACAATTTTGGCGCCGCATTTTGAAGGACCGTGCACCGTATTTGGTCGGCGTTAAACATGGCACCATCCTCCAACACGGACGGCTCATGCAATCCGCGAATAAGGACAACTATACCTGAATGGAAACAGAATAAACAGAATCATGCCGGCCTCCATGAAAAGTCTCCCTGAAACGGTTGTGGTATCGCAACTCGGGTCAAAGCTACTCAATAAGTATCTGCCTGAAATTCTCGCCATGACGGAAATATAAATAACACCTGTCAATACGACGGGGACCCGGGGTGGCCGAATGGTAGAGCGTTGGACTTCTAATGCTCGGGTCGTGAGTTCGTATCCCGGCTGGAGCCAAATATTTGTGCTGGCTTTTTCATCGTTGCCCCGTCTTTGATATCACCCGTATGTGGTGGAAAAGGACGTTAAACTCCCAAACACCCAAACACCCACCCAACCACCCTGTCAATACGACGAGGTGCAGGTGCCTGTCACTTTGGAGAAGGAGTTTGTCACTTTGAAAATATCTACGTGAAATGACATCGACTGTTAAATAAAAGCTGGATGCATTTTCTGTATAACTTGCCACAGCGATACATGTAACCGCATCAACAAAATTCGCCTCAGTTTGAAAACAATGTATGCCCCTTGAATATTGGTACAGAAATATTTTTCACTAGGAGCAAGAACACTTCAAAGAAACCTACCGAGGCAAGCGGGATTTTTCCTACCTAGGTCGGCTCCTACCCAGAGCGGGTGTGCTATGGGCCCAATGGGGAGGCTGTTGCCACACAGCCGAGATTCACCCACTGCACGGGAGCGACTTCGGGGGTGCTTCCCTTGGTATGACACGTCTTATGATGTGGATGATTACGCGGCCAGCACAGCAGGTGCCGTAGTTCTCGGGCCTGGTTAATGCCGGGATATTTATGACAGGAAGCTTGGAATGCGGCCCTGTCCCGCAGTCCCAAACCACACGGACCTCCATAGCATCATCTTACCATCATCCTCATCTCCACCATCATGCATAATAATAATAATAACAAATTGCCCCAGCTTCCGAGCTCTCCGTGGATTCCATCCATGACCTGGGAGGAACACCACAAAAGAGATGGGGCAAAAAGCCTGTTATCTGCTGTGGAGGCGAGAGCACGGCTCTTTGTTTTCCATCGTAAATATTTACAACATCGCGCATGGTTTTACCCGAAATGAGAACATCTCATTGATATGCACGGTTTTAACTTGAATAACAGCACAATTTTTGGTATTTGTGGAAAAACACCGACCGTCATTACAAATTTACAAACGCTGATGGATGTTGAAACTGTATGGAACCTAATTTTGAAGCCATCAATTTGAGTATTCTCCAAGAAAATAGAGCATGAGGCCATGTCAACATAAAAATAGTGCTTGAATTTTACTGACCAACAGACATTTTGAAATCGACGTCCACTTTGTCACCATACGAAAAGCGCGAGACTGGTACTGGAATGCTTTACACGTAAGCTGTTTTTCTGAGCGCTGGATTTCATCTTTTCAGCCCTTTTTCCCCACCGCAGCTGAAAGGCTTAATTATGTTTGCTTGAAGCATCAGAAACATTGATCATTTTCAAAGATACATTGCTCTCCCCCCCCCCCACCCCCCACGCCCCCACCCCGCAAAAAAAAAAAAATCGATAGTGTGGCCATTTTAATACTGATGACGCCATTGACAGCACCCCAAGAGACTACTGTGTAAACGAGTGTAAAGAGCTGATCAAACAGTTACTGCACGTGCTTGTATCACCCGTAGGACTGCAACCGCGGTGCAGTTCTGTTTGTTGTTTGATTGAGTTAAAGGCGCCAGTTCTGTGATTAGGTGTTCATGTATACTATGAGTCTCCACTCATAATGCGTGCGATTCACGTGAGCGTGCGTGCTGTTTTCAGTTTGCGGCATTTTGAGCCAGGCAACTGAGTAAAGCGCTCATGACAATACGCATTATTATTATGATTATTATCTCAATACGTTTGTCAGGAATTCAACAACACAGCTCGCTTCCACAGTCACGTCACCACCATCTCTTCTTAGGCCTGCTCTTAACTGGGCACAGCGCGCGAAACACACATGTGCACATCACAGTCGTTGCGCTCGGTGTGTCTACTAACTAAAATAACTGAACACAGCTGTGCTCGGTGACAAACCGATTCAAGATGCATTGTCCGCCATGTTTGCGCGCCGAATGACGTAGTACAGACAAACAGAATCTGTTGTGGTAACCACAGTCACAGTTGTGGCTATTTGAAATCCAGGTTGCTGTGATGACGCCACAGCGGCGGAAACCCCCAAAATCACAACTGTGGACAGCACCCTGGCGCTCCGCAGTGCCCAGTTAAGAGCCGGCTTTAGCCAGTGTGGAAAATTGACGGAAAAGCGTCATTTATCTCCCGCTGTCTTCTTCTATGTCTTTGGCAATGCAGATGTCTAGGCCTCTATGAAATCCGTTAACAACACGTCAAAGATGTACAAGAAAACCAAAGATGATCAAATTAGGCTGAAGTTCCCCGGAAACTACTTTAAGGATGTGATCACTTGTCGAAGTAGTGCTTCGATTCCACTTCGGATACTTCGCGTGTTTCGCGCGGCGGAGAAGTTTTGACTGCTTACGAGTCCCGCTCGCAGTGCACTGATGGGAGACTGATCGACCTACTTGCCCGTAGTGATTATTAACTGTGACAGAGAGGAGATGAGAATCGAAATGACCGCTTGCAGCCGGTTTGGAATGCAACACTGTAAAAAAAGTTTTCACCGAATGCTCTAAATCCGTTCATCAGAATCAATCACTTAGGACACAATATAACATCTGAAACCATTGTGGTGACTCTGGTTGGCATATAATGTTGTTAATGTTGTTAATGTTGTTAAACGTACGTAGAGCGTACCGCGTACTGAGGAGACGGTGTTATCTGGTTGCAGACTGAAAACCAAAAATATAGCGCTAATTGGAGGCCATTTTTAGCAACTTTGTTGATGGGGTTATAGTACAGGGCCCGTATGTAAAACTCGAGGTTAATTTAACCCACGGCTACGGGCCTAACCCAGAAAAGGACAAAAAACAAAACAAAACAAAAAAACCCAAAACAAAATTAAATTTTAAAAAAGTGAAGAAAGAAACTCCTTCCATAATGGCATACGCACCTTGCTGGAATGGACCCGCTTCCTGATTTAAAAAACAAAACAAAAAAAACAAACCAAACAAAAACAACAACAACAGAAAATTTAACCCTAGAGCTAGTTTAGTTCGAGGTTAGACTCTAACCCGAGGCTAAACTCCCTATCCCCGACTTTTACATGCGGGCCCAGGTATGGAAGCGTTAGGCCGAAGAAAGTCATATTTCTCTTCTATTAGAAGCCGTAAAGCCACAAAAATGGTCGCAATGACCAAAGGGAACATCTATTCATTTGGCAAACACCCTTAGAGCTTTGAGAGCGATATTGCTGCCCATTAGAACTCAGGACGAACATAGAGACTGCAAAACCGGGTACTCCGGCTTCCTCCCCCTCTGCTTTGAAATGTTCAGCCCACCAAATTTGAAAAAAAATAAATGCAATTCTAAATTCCGAAATTGAAATAGCTGAGCTGACCCTTCGCACCACCTGATTGTAATGTGTTTATGTCCAGTGTGTGAGAGAATGCGTGTGATTCACGTGAGCGTGCGTGTTGGGGTTCAGTTCGCGGCGCTTTGAGCCGTTTCACGAAATTGGGCAAAGCGCCTATACAATACTCATTATTATCATTTATTATTAAAACACGGCTGAAAGTTGAGAACAGTGCGGCGTCATTCATGCAGTTGTGCCGGCAAATACTAATGCACCAATCCTGAGGTGACCTGCCCGCTGTGCATCAGAAAGCACGTGATTTGTCGTCAAAGCTGAGTCCTCACCTGATATCGATCATTGTGTTCCTGACCATCCTGGCACGAGCAGTGATTTTGCTGTCTTTGTGCATGGTACTATCGCTGCATTTGATCATAAGGTCACGACAATGGAGAAAGAGCCTCCTAATTCAGGTAAAACCTTACTCGCTATACTCTCTGTGTGTGTACGTGCGTGCGTGCGTGTGTGCGTGCGTGCGTGCGTGCGTGCGTGTGTGTGTGTGTGTGTGTGTGTGTGTGTGTGTGTGTGTGTGTGTGTGTGTGTGTGTGTGTGTAACCCACAATGTCAGTCGTTTAATACTGTATACCTCGAATGAAAAGTTTGTCGGAATTTAAAAATAGAATTAAAAAGCTGATAAAATTGAAGCAAGTTAGTGTAATTGTAATTGGATTAGTAAATGGTGCAAACGAAGTTGCTTGAAAGTGAAAGTATTATGGAAATTGTTCCTTGTGTTTTCGATTCGAAATGTGATAAGGACGAACAGTTTATTTCTCTTTCTCTCTCTCTCTCTCTCTCTCTCTGTGAGAGAGAGAGAGAGAGAGTGTGAGAGATCTGTGTGAGAGAGAGAGAGAGAGAGAGAAGGGGAGGGGGTTAACGTCCTTTTCCACCACGTACAAGTGATACCAAAGATGGGGCAACGATGGAAAAGCCAGCACAAATATTTGGTCTCAGCCGGGATACGAACTCACGACCCGAGCATTAGAAGTCCAAAGCTCTACCATTCGGCCACCCCGGCTCCCCGAGAGAGAGAGAGAGAGAGAGAGAGAGAGAGAGAGAGAGAGAGAGAGAGAAAGAGAGAAACTTTGAAACTTTACTTTATTTGTCAACGGTAAAAGACAGTGGTCCAGTTTTCATTCTTGCCGTTGCTAATGCTACACACACACACACACACACACACACACACACACACACACACACACACACACACACACACACACACACACACTATTCATGTACCAACATGAGTGGTCGGATGCATGGTGTTGTTTACGAAAGTGGCTGCGAACCCGCATACATTAGATGTTTGATGTTGCTGCTCTTAAAGGAAGAGAGTGTTTTGGCGTTTCTAATATGGATGGGAAGTGTATTCCAAAGTGCACTCCCAGAAAAAAGTTAAACTGGTTTTGTAGAGATCTATTCTAGGGCGAGGAACCCTCAGGCATAGCCCTAGTCTGGAATGATGGGACTTTAGTTCTGAAGCTAGACATCGAAGGTATGGTGGACTTAATTCCTTGCACATTTTGTATACAAGGACACCCTTATTAAACCGAAAATGTTGTTTTAAGGGGAGTATTTCTAGCGCATTGAGTTTTTGGTCTGTTGACAGTGCTGGGTTTGGTAAGATCAGCTTTGCAGCTCTACTGTGCAAGAGTTCAGCCTCTTTAAATAAAAGTCACCTGAACCATCCCATACTGTCGAGGAATAATCGATATGAGACTTAATGTGGGCGTTGTAGAACATTCTACGAGTCTCAGTGGTAGTGGTAGACTTTAACCTGGACAATAAATAGAGATTTTTGGAGACGAGTTTACAGACATTGCTGATGTGCTGCTGCCACTGAAGTTGATTGTCAACAGTTTGCCCGAGCAAGCGATGCTGCGCTACCTCTTCAATCTGTTTGCCGTTGATGGACAAATTGAGAGAGAGAGAGAGAGAGAGAGAGAGAAGAGAGAGAGAGATTTCATTATCGTTATTTATTTTGGCGTCTTCTATTGCCCATCTCGTCAGTCTGAGGGGAGCCGGGGTGGCCGAATGGTAGAGCGCTGGACTTCTAATGCTCGGGTCGTGAGTTCGTATCCCGGCTGCAGCCAGATATTTGTGCTGGCTTTTTCATCGTTGCCCCGTCTTTGATATCACCCGTATGTGGTGGAAAAGGACGTTAAACCCCCAAACACCCACCCTCACCCACACTCGTCAGTCTGATTCTGCTGAATTTCAGAAGAAAAAGAACTCCCCACGCCGACAGGACAGACAAGGGAGTTTATTTCCAACAGCACCGCTCATGGACTGAAGCTGATTTTCGAAAAACAAAACCCAGTATATCGGAGGTATAAACTTTGCAGGTTTGAATATTTTGAGAGTGAAAAAGAAGTGAAATACTTTGGTACTTAATAATAATAATGAAAGAGTCGATTTACGACATTGGAACACTAGGGCGGAATGATTAGACTGCGCATTCGAATCACAATGTGGGTGCGTCCTCCCCTTAATAGACGACTCCAGTCCTGTCAATCAAAAGGGGCAAGCTCCCAGAACTCAGTCAATCGCGTGGCTTGGTCTTGCTTATTTTCTTCCCAGACACTACAAAGAGGGAAGCATTTGTATTTCGATATGACTGAAACGTTTAAAGAAAGCTGGAAGTCGATTGACGTCTTTTGAGGGGAAAGACGATTACGTCAGTCTCTTTCATTGTGAAATCACCCCGTGTCCATAAAATGACGTCATGGACCTGCTGTCTGTAGTCAGTACAGAATAATGGGTCGTGGTTTTGGCTTCGGGGCTTGCCGACTGGAGTCTATTACTCGTCATTTAGCGTAGAATAAATAACTGTTGGCATCAACACACGCCTCAATCTTCGGAGGAAAAAGCCACTACGCTCATACGTGTGACCCGTTCTCGCGAAAGGGACTGTAAGTCGCGCTAGTAGGCTATAGGCCGAACGCCGCTACAGGCGAAAAGAGTGCCGGGGGTCAGTATGGCCGCCTTGTGAGCAGCCAACTTCAACTGCTAACTGATATCTCTGTCAATTTTAGTAATACAGCTTTCATTCGTATTTTGAATTAAACTGCATAACCAGTAAATTGCAGTGATTTGCATATCGCAGAATTGATAATTTTCGACTTATGGTCCGTTTTGTGAGAACGGGTCACATAATGATATCATCTAAACCACTTTCAATTTTCTTCCCTGTCAGGTTTTTCTGGTTCGTCCTCTTCACATCGGCCCTTGTCGTGCTGACAATAATGATGTACAACTCGTATTTGGTCATCGTCAGCTACCCGTTTCGAACTGTGACGACACTGAATATGACGTCATCGTTAGAATTTCCTGCCGTCACGATATGTAACAAAAACCCCATCGACAAAAAAATGCCAGAAAATGAAACTGGTATGTTCATCTGGGTTGATTTAGGCGGCAGAGGGGAGACCTCCGTCTTGTCCATTACATTTTGATATTTTAACATTGTTGAATATTTGTGTGAAACGAACAGCCAAGTTCTCCCCCTCTTTCTGTCTTTTTGTCTGTCTGTGTGAATGCATTTCTGTCTGTCCTTCTGTCCGTCTAAGGCCGGCGAGAATTGCGTGCGTCCAGCTGCATGTGTGTATGTGTGTGCGTGGCGGGGAGGGGGGGGGGTGGAGGCACAGAGAGAGAGAGAGAGAGAGAGAGAGAGAGACTGCTGCTGCTGATGATGATGATGATGAAACTTTATTTATCAACGGTAAAAGTTTTGACAGAAATTCGCCAGTTTCCAAACTTGCCGTTGCTAATGCTTCAGAGACTATCTACTAAAACAAAAAAATAAAAGAATGGTAATATTAAAATAGAAAAAAAAAGTTTTAAAAGATAAATCAAAACAGAAAATTATGCACAAAACTACAGGAAAGAAAACCATAGAGAAAATCGCCCATCAGGTCCAAACGCATTCACACACACGTGCGACCTTTGGGAACACAGAGAGTATGATAACAATATTTTATCTACCAACGGTGGCAGATGTATGACTATACAGCCATGGTTCCACAGTTTCCGTTGCTAGTTTACAGACGTATCTACCAAAAACATAAAAGAGGGGAAAACATAATTAAAAGGAAACATAAAGACATCCAGTTCCTCCGTGCAAGAGCATATTATCTCGTTCACTTGCTTGTTATGCAGGATCTGCCTACAAAGGCAAAGGAGGAATGGAGAAGTACCTGGCCTTACCTGACGTTGAGGTGGACGACTTCTTCACTCACTGTCAGTACGGGACAGACGACAAGAACTGTAGCGAAATCCTTGTACCCTTCACGCTCCTGAGTGAAAGGTCAGTGACATTTCGGTTTTATTCACATTGAATTTACGTCAGTTAACACCACTTATGATCACACGAGGTCGTGATCGGGTACGTAGTGGTGACAGCTCTAGTCACCACTGCCGTCGGGGAGCCTGCATGGGTGGTCTAATGGTAGAGCGTTGGACCACTAATGCTCGGGTGGTGAGTTCGATCCCGGCTGGGGCCAAATATTTGTGCTGGCTTTTTCATCGTTGCACCGTCTTTGATATCACCCTATGTGGTGGAAAAGGACGTTAACCCCCCCCCCCCCCTCCAAACACCCACCCACCCACCACTGCCGTCGTGAGGTTTCTCCGGGTACTCCGGCTTCCCGGGGTGCTGTACTTGAAACTGTTCAGCCCACGACAAAGAAGAACGGTCCAAAACAGCAAGCAACAACTGAGGAACTTGGGTTGGGATTTTGACCGTGTTCAAAGTTGCGCTGCGGACCTATGTAACTTTGAAAGATGTTGAATGTGCAACAACAGCCACAACAACAACAGAAATAAACCCAACATCAGGAACAGCAGTACCAACAACACAAGGAAATAAAACTATACCAGATAACCACCACCACCAACAACAACAAGAACAATACCAAAAACAAACAAACAAACAAACAAACAAACAAACATTTACAGATAAAGCTACGATCAAATACGAGTATGTGAAGGAAGGAAATGTGAAAACCATTACTTTGCTCTTTGCAGATGTTTCGTACTCAGGCCAAAGAAACTGCACAAAGCTACAAGAAGGATGCCCCTGAAACTGACAGTATTTGTCAATCGCGCAGCATATAGACTGCATGCGCACGCAGTCGGAGTGAAGGTAAGATATGTGTTAGCATTATAAAACAGTCCTTATACAAAACAACATTCGTTCCCACCGTTCAACATTTCTTATATTTCTACACGCTGTTGTCCAATGACTGAGTTTATCCAACCGTCCACGTTTTCTCTTTCATGTTTTTGAGTCCGCCTAGGAGGAAGGATGACGTGTGTCGATGTTGTCCATTGGCGGAATTTGTCCAACCGTACATATTTTCTCTGTCATGCTTTTGAGTCCACTTCGACCTGTATCTTTAAAACGTATGGTCCGTTCACCTGCCACAGTTTCACGTGCATGCACCAGTTGACGTCCCAGATATGAGCATGCCAAGAAGCGTGGCACCTCCAGGCTACGTGACAAACGTTGCAATGCGCAAAACAGAGGTAGGTGAAAATAACAAGTACATCAAGCATACAACAAAAATTGTTGACAATGAGTTGAATCTGTGCTCTTGAAAGTGTTCTGTAATTCGTGTTACAACACGGCACTCCGGTCGCCGGGTCAGGGGAAAGTTAGAGCGAACGGAAATATCGTGTAAGCACCTAGGTTTCTTTCTATTTATAGCGGAATGGCGGCGCCCGTAAGGCACGGGGGTGGGTGGGTGTTTGGGGGTTTGACGTCCTTTTCCACCACATACGGGTGATATCAAAGACGGGGCAACGATGAAAAGCCAGCACAAATGTTTGACCCCAGCCGGGATACGAACTCACGACCCGAGCATTAACCGTAAGGCAAGGAAAGCAGACCAGGGGTTGCTCTTTAACTCTTTGACGACGAAGCACAATTTCTAACACGCGATTTCCTATAGGAAATCGCGTGTTAGAAATTGTGCTTCGTCGTCAAAGAGTTAATCATACTCGTGTTTGCTGCAATAACAGCTGTCAAGGCACCGTTATTCTTGCCCAGCATACTGGGCCAAAACCAAAAAAAAAGAGTCCAAAACGTCTGATCCTCGTACGTGATACAAAGTGTGCTATAGCATAGCTGTGTATGGAAAAGCCCTCCAGCAACGACAATTATATTATTATTATTATTATTATTATTATCCAAACTTCAAAACCATTGATTTTTGTAATCTGCAGTACGAATTTCTTCCTTCTCCTTATACGGCGTTCGGAGACTCGAAGTGCACGGACACTACGACTGAGGAGTTTCGCGAAGAAATGGCGGCCAATCCTGAAAACTACTTCTACCAGCTGACTGGACACTACAAGGGGTACAGCGTGGAGAACTGTGTGGCCGCCAGGGCTGGACGCCAGGCCGTGAAAGAATGCAATTGTACTCTGAGTACCCTCGGTCAGTTCAGTTTTGCATTGCTTCAAAGTTATAGTTTTATACATAATAATAATAATAATGAGTATTGTATAGGCACTTTACCCAGTTTCATGAATCGGCTCAAAGCGCCGCGAACTGAACCCAGCACGCACGCTCACGTGAATCACACGCATTCTCTCACACACTTGACATAAACACATTACAATCACGTGGTGCGACGGGTCAGCTCAGCTATTTAAATTTCGGGATTTACAATTGCATTTATTTTTCAATTTTGGTGGGCTGAACATTTCCAAAGCAGAGGGGGAGGAAGCCGGAGTACCCGGAGAGAACCCCCGACGATCGGCCCGAATGAACGGTGCCACATACTCCTTTGCCCCGAGTGGGACTCGAACCCCTGACCTCTCGCATTGGTGACAGGTCTCTTAACCACTTAACCACTAGACCACCGACCGCCCCATACATCGGGTAGTCTGGGCGGTTGTTAGTCTGGACGGTCGGTAGTCTAGTGGATAAGACCTTGCCACCAATGGCAGGTCCAAGGCCGACTTGGGGCGAAGAATTTTACAAATCATCGAGACAGAGTATTTCACCGGCCTCCGTATCATAGTGATTAGCACTTCGGACCATGGACTGGGAGACCCGGGTTCGAGTCCCAGCCGGGGCAAGCGGGATTTTTCCTACCTAGGTCGGCTCCTTAGAGCGGGCGTGGTATGGGCCCAATGGGCAGGCTGTTGCCACACAGCCGAGATTCACCCACTTCACGGGTGCGACTTTGGGGGTGCTTCCCTTGGTATGACACGTCTTATGATGTGGATGAATACACGGCCGGCAACGCAGGTGCCGTAGTTCCCGGGGCCTGGTTAACGCCGGGATATTTACGACAGGAAGCGCGGAATGCGGTCCTCTCCAGCAGTCCCAAACCACACGGACCTCCATAGCATCATCTTACCTTCATCCTCATCTCCATCGTCATGCATAATAAAAAAAACAAATTGCCCCAGCTTTCGTTTCGAGCCCTACGTGGATTCCACCCATGGCCAGAGAGGAACACCACAGGAGCTGGCAAAGAGTCGGGGCAGAAAAAAAAGTATTTCGTGTGTACAGACGCACTCACGGGCGAAAATATTTCCAAACAGAAGTTTGCTTAGCAAAGATGAAATTAACCCGTTGAAATAACTTACAAAAAGATTTTTGTTTGCAGAGAGCGAGTACAACCTGTGCACATTCAGTGACATGAAGAACTGTTTCATCAGCACGTCCAGCAGACTCCTGGAGCTGGCAGAAGCCGGAGACCTCCTGGGATGCCCGCGCCCTTGTCACTCTGAGGAGTACCTCACCGTCGTCTCCACCAGTTACTTCCCCTCTCCCCCGGTGGAAGATGAGCTTATTAAGGCAGGAGTGATCGGCAACGTCTCTGATATCAGGTAAAGGAAAATGTTACATTCATCTTCACTCTTTTCATTTCGCATTTTTTGTTTGTTTGTTTGTTTGTTGGTTTGCTTTTTGATTGTACCAGTTCGTTCTTAAAGGGTGGATTGCAATGCCTCTTCGCCCGGAAGCTTTGAGCAATTTTTTTTTTATTTTTTTTTTTGACACTAAACCACACAATTTTTCCTTTCGGGTGGGTGGGTATTTGGGGGTTTAACGTCCTTTCCCACCACATACGGATGATATGCCTCTTACGGATGATATCCCTCTTAGTTAGTTAGCAGCGAAACGGTCTTTGTTGCTTGCGTAACTCTATCCGTCTGTAAATACTCATCCCCCCTCCCCCAGCTCAATTTAACGAGATCCCAGCTGTATGTTTCGAAAGTGGTGTGTGTGTGTGTGTGTGTGTGTGTGTGTGTGTGTGTGTGTGTGTGTGTGTGTGTGTGTAGTTCCGTGTGTGTGTAATTGTAATTGTAGAGCGCTCTGAGCCAGCGTCTGCTGGGATACTGCGCTATATAAAAGCAATTTATTATTATCATGATTATTATTATTAATAAGACGGGACAACGATGAAACAGCCAGCACAAATATTTGGCCCCAGCCGGGATTCGTACTCACAACCCGAACTCTAAAAGTCCAACGCTTACCATTCGGATACCCCGGCTTCCCTCTCTCCTTTCGGCCTCAAGACTCATGTCTTCATTTTCAGGGCCAACTACCTTCAGCTGGAGTTCTACTATGAAGATCTTCGCGTGCACAAGACCATGCATGTTGCTGAGTATGGCGACTGGCAGTCCATTCTAGGTACGTTGATGATGATGATGATAATGATGATGATGATGATGATGATGATGATGATGATGATGATGATGATGATGATGATGACGACGACGACGATGATGATGATGATGATATATAGGCGCTTTACCCAATTTCACGAATCAGCTCAAAGCGCCACGAACTGAACCCAACACGCACACTCACGTGAATCACACGCATTCTCTCACACGCTGGACATAAACACATTACAATCACGTGGTGCGAAGGGTCAGCTCAGCTATTTAAATTTCGGAATTTAGATTTGCGTTTATTTTTCAGATTTAGTGGGCTGAACATTTCCAAAGCAGAGCGGGAGGAGGCTGGAGAGTTTTCAAAAGAAAGATAGTGTAAGATAAGTGTAAGTGTAACGGAAAGAAAGAAAAAAAGTGCAGATTGCTTAGGTGAAGTACTGAAGAGATGAGTCTTCAGGCGCTTCCGACATGCGGAATTACTTTGCACTAACCTGTTTGATCATCTCACTAGTTCACCGTATGGTACATTGCTTGAGTGACTGAGGGAGTGGGCGGGTGAGTGGGTGTTTGGGGGTTTAACGTCCTTTTCCACCAAGAGTGACTGAGGGGAGGACAGGCGGAAGGTGGAAATCCATCACAAGAGGCGGCACACAGACGTCCATAATTCTTTCGACTCCCACTGGGGAATCGAACTCTCGAACCGAACATTCACAGTCCATAACTCCACCGGATCGACTATGGCGGCTCCCCCACACATTAGTGGTTGTAAACACCAACATTCTGGTTTTCATAGACCCATTTCTACAGTGTCGTGGCCGCTGAAAAAGCCACCCACTGCTCGTTCATATTTCTTTTTCAAGTTTGCTATTGTCTACTTGTCTTGACTTAAAGCTTAGTAGAGGAGTGGGGGGGGGGGGATTGAGATCCCACGTGGTTTTACGCGCAAAAAAAATGACAATCATTGAGAAATAATTAAGGGCCCTCTCTTTCCGTCATGCCCCAACAGACGCGAGTAGCGGTAGTAGTCCCCCTTGGCTAGAGGTAGCCTTTGACCTGGCATGGCGAGCATCCTATCAGCCGGTTGTCTCTCTTGGAATTGTTTTGTCCCACAATCAGTGAACTCAACTTTATTGATATTCAGAGGGTTGCTTACACAACTATATTATTCATTTTCATTCAGGTCTCCTGGGAGGTAACATGGGGTTTTTCCTGGGAGCCAGTGTGCTGACGATAGCGGAGTTGCTGGACTTTATTGTCTGTCTCTCGCTGTTGCTCATTGGTCGACTGGTCACGTGCTTGAAGCCGAAAACAGCGTCCTCCAACGGCGGATTATCGGACATGAAGAATGAGGCAAAAACGGCCTGGAACTGAAAACAGGGAGGAAACAGAACGGAATTATCTGTTCGATGTACGCGGTTGATGTCAAATACATTTGGATAATGACGTTATGATGACGTAATATTCTTTTCCTTCTGATACACGAATGACGTCGTCGAGGGCTGATGCTTGAAAATGATCTCTTGGGGTTTCTCTTTAACTTTAAAAAAAAAAAAAACTTATACATGATGATGGCGACAGATTGTACTGCCTATAATGAAGGATAGACCTACATCACATTTGAATTTGTTTTCTGCACTTAACACTGAATCAAAGGCGACACAGCCAAGCTTGGTGTAGCACATCACAAATCCTGTATATATTTCACATAGAACAGCCACGTAGGAGCGCATTTCTTTGTGTATATTTGTGCTATAGGAGTAAATATATTATTGAGTAGGCATGCAGATGTCATGAAATGTTATGTACCAGCCTCTGTCATCCAGCAAAAGAGTGATACTACTACTACTACTACTACTGCTACTGCTACTACTACTGCTACTACAGCAGCCACTACTACTACTACTACTACTGCTGCTGCTACTACTACTGCTACTACTACTGCTGCTACTACAGCAGCCACCACTACTACTACTACTACTACTACTACTACGACTACGACTACGACTGCTATCACTACTTCTATCGCTACCACTACTACTACATCGACTACTATTACGACAACTACTGCCACTACTACTACTATTAGTAATACTACTAACGACAACAACCAGAACTACTATTACAACAACAATAACAGTAATGAAAAAAATCTTTATCGCACATTAAATTGTATACATAAAAAGAAAATTTGATAAAATTGTTTGTGTCTTGCTGTCACTGCTATTGAGCAATTACAGTGCAGCTTGTAATAACCACATAAGAAATTTTATCCATCTTTATTATTAAATTTGAATAAAAAATAACTGTTGAATTTAGATGAAAAAGTGTGTGTGTGTGTGTGTGTGTGTGTGTGTGTGTGTGTGTGAGAGAGAGAGAGAGAGAGAGAGCGGATAACCTCTTTACTTTGGTGGAAATCGTTTCTCGAAAGCTTTTTCATACATCAGGCACTGACTGCTCGATAAACACAACTTCCCATTCGGACACTAAAACGCAATTTACCTCTGGCGTTAAGCTGGTGTTTACTAATACCGACCAGAACTGACTAATGTAACTGCACTTTAATACCAACAGACTACAAAGCTTTCGTGCAAACGCCTCGGGCCTTGTTGGCAGACAGCAGCTTTTAGTCGTGAGAAACAGCGCCCCTGTGAAGTTCTTGTGAACTATAGTTTCCGTCGAGCCGATTGAGGAGCCGGAAGAGCCGAATTGTAGAGCGCTGGATTTCCAATGCTCGGGTTAGGGTTAGGGTTAGGGTTAGGGTTAGGGTTACGCGTGTACCTTCCTCGCTGTAGATAATGTTCCCACATGAAAGTCTTAGAACACGTTTCGTCAACGTACGAACAGGGTTAGGTTTAGGGTTAGGGTTTAGGTTTAGGGTTTAGGGTTAGGGTTTGGCGTGTACCTTCCTCATCGTGTTATCAGCTGTAGATAACCTTCCCACACGACAGTCTTAGTACACGTCAACATACGAACAGGGTTAGGTTTAGGCTCAGGGTTTAGGGTTAGGGTTAGGGTTTAGGGTAAGGGTTTTGGTTTAGGGTTAGGGTTTGGCGTGTACCTTCCTCATCGTGTTATCAGCTGTAGATAACCTTCCCACACGACAGTCTTAGTACGCGTCAACATACGAACAGGGTTAGTTTAGGCTCAGGGTTTAGGGTTAGGGTTAGGGTTTAGGGTAAGGGTTTTGGTTTAGGGTTAGGGTTTGGCGTGTACCTTCCTCATCGTGTTATCAGCTGTAGATAACCTTCCCACACGACAGTCTTAGTACGCGTCAACATACGAACAGGGTTAGGTTTAGGCTCAGGGTTTAGGGTTAGGGTTAGGGTTTAGGGTAAGGGTTTTGGTTTAGGGTTAGGGTTTGGCGTGTACCTTCCTCATCGTGTTATCAGCTGTAGATAACCTTCCCACACGACAGTCTTAGTACGCGTCAACATACGAACAGGGTTAGGTTTAGGCTCAGGGTTTAGGGTTAGGGTTAGGGTTAGGGTTAGGGTTAGGCGTGTACCTTCCTCGTCATGTTACCGGTTGCAGATAACGTTCCCACACGAGGGTGGGTGGGTGGGTGTTTTGGAGTTTAACGTCCTTTTCCACCACATAGGGTGATATCAAAGACGGGGCAACGATGAAAAAGCCAGCACACATATCTGGCCCCAGCCGGGATACGAACTCACGACCCGAGCATTAGAAGTCCAACGCTCTACCATTCGGCCACCCCGGCTCCCCGTTCCCACACGACATTCTTAGCACACGTGCAACATACGAACACCTGACGTTTTTGTTATCAACTTAGGGTTAGGGTTAGGGTTAGGGTTAGGCGTGTACCTTCCTCGTGTTATCAGCTGTAGATAGGGTTAGGGTTAGGGTTAGGCGTGTACCTTCCTCGTGTTATCAGCTGTAGATAGGGTTAGGGTTAGGCGTGTACCCTCCTCGTGTTATCAGCTGTAGATAGGGTTAGGGTTAGGGTTTGGCGTGTACCTTCCTCGTGTTATCAGCTGTAGATAGGGTTAGGGTTAGGGTTAGGCGTGTACCTTCCTCGTGTTATCAGCTGTAGATAGGGTTAGGGTTAGGGTTAGGCGTGTACCCTCCTCGTGTTATCAGCTGTAGATAGGGTTAGGGTTAGGGTTTGGCGTGTACCCTCCTCGTGTTATCAGCTGTAGATAGGGTTAGGGTTTAGGGTTTGGGCGTGTACCCTCCTCGTGTATCAGCTGTAGATAGGGTTAGGGTTAGGGTTTGGCGTGTACCCTCCTCGTGTTATCAGCTGTAGATAGGGTTAGGGTTAGGGTTAGGCGTGTACCTTCCTCGTGTTATCAGCTGTAGATAGGGTTAGGGTTAGGTTAGGCGTGTACCTTCCTCGTGTTATCAGCTGTAGATAGGGTTAGGGTTAGGGTTTGGCGTGTACCTTCCTCGTGTTATCAGCTGTAGATAGGGTTAGGGTTAGGGTTAGGGTTAGGGTTAGGGTTAGGGGTTAGGGTTAGGGTTAGGGTTAGGGTTAGGCGTGTACCTTCCTCGTGTTATCAGCTGTAGATAGGGTTAGAGTTAGGGTTAGGCGTGTACCTTCCTCGTGTTATCAGCTGTAGATAGGGTTAGGGTTAGGGTTAGGGTTTGGCGTGTACCCTCCTCGTGTGATCAGCTGTAGATAGGGTTAGGGTTAGGGTTTGGCGTGTACCCTCCTCGTGTTATCAGCTGTAGATAGGGTTAGGGTTAGGGTTAGGGTTAGGCGTGTACCTTCCTCGTGTTATCAGCTGTAGATAGGGTTAGGGTTAGGGTTAGGGTTTGGCGTGTACCCTCCTCGTGTTATCAGCTGTAGATAGGGTTAGGGTTAGGGTTTGGCGTGTACCCTCCTCGTGTTATCAGCTGTAGATAGGGTTAGGGTTAGGGTTAGGCGTGTACCTTCCTCGTGTTATCAGCTGTAGATAGGGTTAGGGTTAGGGTTTGGCGTGTACCCTCCTCGTGTTATCAGCTGTAGATAGGGTTAGGGTTAGGGTTAGGCGTGTACCTTCCTCGTGTTATCAGCTGTAGATAGGGTTAGGGTTAGGGTTTGGCGTGTACCTTCCTCGTGTTATCAGCTGTAGATAGGGTTAGGGTTAGGGTTAGGGTTAGGCGTGTACCCTCCTCGTGTTATCAGCTGTAGATAGGGTTAGGGTTAGGGTTTGGCGTGTACCTTCCTCGTGTTATCAGCTGTAGATAGGGTTAGGGTTAGGGTTAGGGTTAGGCGTGTACCTTCCTCGTGTTATCAGCTGTAGGTAGGGTTAGGGTTAGGGTTAGGGTTTGGCGTGTACCCTCCTCGTGTTATCAGCTGTAGATAGGGTTAGGGTTAGGGTTTGGCGTGTACCCTCCTCGTGTTATCAGCTGTAGATAACCTTCCCACACGACAGTCTTAGTACACGTTTCGTCAACATAGGATCAGGGTTAGGGTTAGGGTTAGGTTTAGGGTTAGGTTTGATTTTAGGGTTAAGGTTAGGGTTAAAGGTAGGGTCGTGGGTTCGGTTCCCGGCTGGAGCGAAATATTTGTCCTGGCGTTTTGCTCGTTGGTCCGCCTTTGATATCACCCATACCTGGTTGAAAAGGACGGAAATCTCCCAAACACCCACCAGCCGGCCGAACTTTTTTGTAGGAAAAATGTGTGAGACTCACTCACACTCACGCACGCACACGTATGCACCCCCCCCCCCCACCCACACATCCACACCCCCCAAACACATCCCCCCCCCCCACACACACACAATGAAAGCAAGAATAGTCATGTTATGGATTTGAGCCGACAAACCATTAAGCTCCCAAGCCGATGCCACTGGCTCTGTTGACAGACACTATCTCCGGTAAATTGTGTTGCGGTGAAAATGTGTAACGTGGAAATGTGGATGTAGGCGGTTCCACTGGTGCAATCCACTTTGCATAGCTCGTGTTCACAACAATAACTTGAGCAAGCCGGAGGGTATGGCGATAGATTACCGTGAACGGGGCAACTGTAACCAAGGCAGCTTTGTTTTATCCTTCTTCCAAAACATTTCCGTAAGCGCCATAAGCACTCTTCTCCATTATCATCAGCAACGTCGTCATAAAGAAAAAAAACAAAAAAACCAAGAAGTTTTACCAATGAAAGCGACAGACGATGCAAAACAATAACAAAAAGTGTTTGGGGATAATTTTATTGACGTAATGCAATTTGGGCTACGGCCGAAAGTTTAAACGGTTTAACAAAAGCTATTATTCCAATTTCACAGGCTTTGCTTTCAGACAAAAACTGAAGTAAAGAAAAACGGATCCTGCAGTGAAAAAGTGTAACTTAGAAAATTTGAAAATTCTACTTGACACACAAGAACAGAGAGGGTATGGTGATACAAATGTCAACCGAAGCAGGTAAATGTAGAAAAAAACCCAAACAAACAACAAATAATAATAATAATAATAATGAGTATTGTGTAGGCGATTTTACCCTATTTCATGATTCGGCTCAAAGCGCCGCGAACTGAACCCAACACGCATGCTCACGTGATGCACACGCATTCTCTCACTCACTGGACATAAACACATTACAATCATGTGGTGCGAAGGGTCAGCTCAGCTATTTAAATTTTGGAAGTTAGAAATGCATTTATTTTCCAATTTTGGGGTGTGTGTGTGGGGGGAGTGGGGGGGGGGGGGGGGGTGGGGGGGGGGGGGGGGGGGGGGGGGGGGGGGGGGGGGGGAAGGGGGATGAACATTCCAAAGCAGAGGGGGAGGAAGCCGGAGTACCCGGAGAGAACCCGTGCCACACACGAGAAGAAAAATTCTTTGCCCCGAGTGGGACTCTAACCCCTGACCTCTCGCATTGGTGACAAGTCTCTTAACCACTAACTAGACCACCGACTGCCCCTAAGCAACCAAACAACCAAAAAGCCCTGACAATGTACTTTACCGTTGAAAGCGACAAACAGTGCAAAACTTCATAATGAAAAGCACCAGGGGCATTGTGCAGACGAGATGACAGTAAAGCTTTCGTGCTAATGCCACAGACTCTGTTCACAAAAAAAAAAAAAAATAAAAAAAAAAATCTGAAAATAAAATTAACCTTTGTCGGGGCCAACTGCTTTCCGATCAGAAGAAATGCTTTGGAAATGTTCAGCCCATAAAATTTGAAAAATAAATGTAATTCTAAAATTCCGAAATTTAAATAGCTGAGCTGACCCTTCGCACCACGTGATTGTAATGTGTTTATGTCCAGTGTGGGGGAGAATGCGTGTGATTCACGTGAGCGTGCGTGTTGGGTTTAGTTCGCGGCGCTTTGAGCCGATTCGTGAAACTGGGTAAAGCGCCTATACAATACTCATTATTATTATTATTATTATTATATAACTCGTAAAATGGGATGTGAGTTGTGTTCTAGTGAAATCTACATTGCAGCGATGTGTTCACAACAAACGCAGGAGGATCGGGATGGAAGTCGAGATAGGTTACTATAAACACAGCCAGGCAAACATCAACTCTGATGAACCGTTACGCGGTGAAAAAGTATAACGTCTACTAAGAGGACGTGGGCGGCTCCAGCAGCACCATCTACTCGGTACTTGGCAAAGCTTTGTTCACAACCACGGCCGGAGGAATAGGGAAGGTGAGGTGACAAATTACTGTAAATTACAGGTAACATTTATGAAACACGAACTTACCAAAAACACAAAAACTTACACGAACAGAAAGTGTACTTCACCAGTGAAAACGACAAACAGTTCAAAACCTAAAAACAAAAAGAACGCAATTAATACATTTTTGGTTGCTTCTGGCATAAATGTTTGGCGCACTGATGAAAATTCGCTAATTGTGTGTTCCAAAACTACTCCACACAACACAAAACAAACAATAAATAACCCCCAAATTGTTTGTTCTACAGCAAATACTCTGCTGTGCCAACGGATCCATGTTTGTCGAATCTGCGAAGTCCACATGGCTCTCATGATTTCTGTCGGCGTCCCACTGTGAGGAACACGATGACACGATTACCAGAAGTCACTTGGGATCCTGTCCAAACGCAGGCCAAAATCGATCTCCGTCAGCACAGAACAACAGGGATAGTCGTATGTTTGTCCATTCTTTGACTGTGACATCAATATTGGAAGGCCATACCTAACCCGTTACTATACCAATGAACGTTGGCACACTCAACGTTTCAGTGGACCAATTTTCATGAATAGAGGTCATTGTACATTGTACATTCTTCTGTACTTTGAAAAGCAAGTTAGACATGAGCAAAGTGTCAAATTCATCCACGTTGTGTGGTTTGTAGGTGAAGCAAAAGGTTAACCCGTGAAAAGTACATGGGGGTCTACAATGGCTTACTACAGAGAGGACGGGTCAAGATACAATGCTTGTACTTTAGGGAGACAATGCTTAGGACCTATTCAAGGTAGTCGAGGAGGGGAAAACGTAAATACAAAACAGAACAAAGCAAAAACACAAAGAAATCCCTACAAAACCCCGCAACAAACAAAACGAAACTAACAACTGACACCTACAACAAAACGGCCCAGTTAAAACACACACACACACACACACACACACACACACACACACACACACACACACACACACACACACACACACACACACACACACACACACCACTTGATCCTACCACACGTCTATTCGTGTGTAAGGTGTATTCACATAACTTACTCTTCCCTTAACAGCGAGCTGAAAGACATACTATTGATCCTCGCGCACCAAACCCCATGCAAAACCCCCAGGGTGTTAGTGGTCGCTTTTGCATGACGCGTGGCGTTGTTTCGCCACTTTAAATCACCATCACTAAGAGCACAATAAGTGAAAAGTCAGCACTTAGCACACTAAATCTAAGAGCAGGATGCTACTACGCTGTTCAGGAGTCCCGAATGTTCTGGCAATCAATCAATCAATCAATCAATCAATCAATCAATCAATCAATCAATCAATCAATCAATCAATCAATCAATCAATCAATCAATCAATCAATCAATCAATCAATCAATCAAGACATTTTATCATCCCAGAGGGAAATTTGAGTGTGTTGACCAACAAAACAAAAATACACATCAAGTTAAAATACAAATAAGATAATACATAATAAACACTACAATTAGAATAGAGATCTCTATGAGTTACAGATCACACAAAACAGTCTCGGTATTAAGCTAGATATAATCCAAAAAACAAAAAAAGGAAAAAAAAAAGGCAGAAGATATCGCGTGAAAATACACTTCCTATGCGATGAACACAGTATGAAACACTCTGAAAACCACGCGGCTCAGCGCAACTAGGTCGATCCGTGCACTGCGTGTTTGACTCGTAAGCAGCCAATATCTCTCCTCCGCAAAGATCTACCACCTTCTAGCTCAAACCGTGTTTCTCCCAAGCGCTTCCTAGAATTCGTATTGGTGTACCGGGCAGGGGAGGAGGGGAGGAGGGGGGAGGGGGGAGGAGGGAGGAGGGGGAGGATTGGTGGGGGAGGGGGGAGGAAGGGGGAGAGAGGGAAATGAAATGAAACTTTATGAAATGAAACTTTATTTGTCAACGGTAAAAGACATTGGTCCAGTGGTCCAGTTTTCATTCTTGCCGTTGCTAATGCTACACACACACACACACACACACACACACACACACACACACACACACACACACACACACACACACACACACACACACACACACACACACACACTATCCATCTATCTATCTATCTATCTATCTACGTCAGCTCGCTCACAGACACGACATACAAAAGGATACAGGTATCAAATGCAAAACACATGAGAGGTAAAAGGTACAGTATATAAGCAACACATACGCGTGACAGTATATTCGTATCAACACACACACACACACACACACACACACACACACACACACACACACACACACACACACACACACACACACACACACACACACACACACACACTATTCATGTACCAACATGAGTGGTCGGATGCATGGTTTGTTTATGAAAGTGGTTGCGAACCCGCATACATTAGATGTTTGAAGAGGCTGCTCATCGGTAATGGCTTGGATGACAAGCGGGCTCGTTGTTGTTTCACTATGAGAAGTCTGGCAGTGTTGTGAAGTCTGGGAGAAGGGGGGAGCTTCTTTGAGACACACGAAACAACTTTCACGCCGTCGCCGTTACTGGAAGCACTTATACTAACGACTGATCACATCCACTTTGACAGCAAAACAGATCCCCGGAAACGCGAGCCAAGTTTGATTATCGCCGGTTAAGTTGTACATCTGTTATTGATCTATATTGCAAATTACATGGAAAAGGACACCCGGAGATAAGTGACAATTTTTCGCCAAGTTACATGGAAAAGGACACCCGGAGATAACTGACAATTTTCGCCTAGTTTCATGGAAAGGGACACCCGGAGATAACTGACAATTTTTCGCCAAGTTTCTCAACTGTGGCTGAGACTAGATGGCGGTGACGTCACAGTCAAAGCGAGCTCTGTTTGCAGACTCTTGTCTTATTGTGCTCCTGATTCTGGCAAATTTAACTGGGCAGTGAGTGATGATTGAAAGCACTCGCTACTGTGAGATCGGCGAAGCATTATACCTCATCCAGTCGTTGAACATTCATCGGTAATGGCTCGTTGTTGTTTCACTATATTAGAAGTCTGGCAGTGTTGAGAAGTCCGGCAGTGTTGAGAAGTCTGGCAGTGTTGAGAAGTCTGGCAGTGTTGAGAAGTCTGGCAGTGTTGAGAAGTCTGGCAGCGTTGAGAAGTCTGGCAGCGTTGAGAAGTCTGGCAGTGTTGAGAAGTCTGGCAGCGTTGAGAAGTCTGGCAGCGTTGAGAAGTCTGGCAGCGTTGAGAAGTCTGGCAGTGTTGAGAAGTCTGGCAGTGTTGAGAAGTCTGGCAGCGTTGAGAAGTCTGGCAGTGTTGAGAAGTCTGGCAGTATTGAGAAGTCTGGCAGTATTGAGAAGTCTGGCAGTGTAGAGAAGTCTGGCAGCGTTGAGAAGTCTGGCAGCGTTGAGAAGTCTGGCAGTGTAGAGAAGTCTGGCAGTGTTGAGAAGTCTGGCAGTGTTGAGAAGTCTGGCAGTATTGAGAAGTCTGGCAATATTGAGAAGTCTGGCAGTGTTGAGAAGTCTGGCAGTGTTGAGAAGTCTGGCAGTATTGAGAAGTCTGGCAGTGTTGAGAAGTCTGGCAGTATTGAGAAGTCTGGCAGTATTGAGAAGTCTGGCAGTGTTGAGAAGTCTGGCAGTATTGAGAAGTCTGGCAGTATTGAGAAGTCTGGCAGTGTTGAGAAGTCTGGCAGAGTAATTGTAAAGCCTCGGATGAAAGAGGTTGCTTGATGTACGATTTCCACAGTAGCAGAAAAGAAAGACGAGAAACGTTGATGGTCTCGTAAAATATTTTAGTGCTTTAATTCTGTCTAGGGTTGAGTGAGTGAAATTCAAGTGACATCAAAAGCGGGTGGGTGGGTGTTTGGGAGTTTAACGTCCTTATCCACCACTTACGGATGACATCAAAGACGGGGCAACGATGAAAAAGCCAGCACAAACATTTGGCCCCAGCCGGGACACGAACTCACGACCCGAGCGTTAGAAGTCCAACGCTCTACCATTCGGCCACCCCGGCTCCCCCGACATCAAAAGCACTCGGAAAGGGGTTTAGTCAGCAGCGGTTCTCTTGTAAAGTTAACGTGTTTTTAATACATATACACAGCAGTATTCGGTTGCCAGATGGCCACTAAACCACCAGGAACAATG